>JAVJAP010000161.1:0-330967 GCA_034770075.1 Aralia elata
GCCCAACCGACCTACCGCTCGAACGTTCAACATGACGGTGCAGGACGCTGTGCAGTCAAAGGATGTGGTGTCAGGTATCATTCCAGTCAATAATATTAATGCTTATGTATTGTTTGACTCGGGTGCTACTTGGCTCATTTATATCCGATGATTTTGCTAAGAACTTAGAATTACCCCAGGAAGAACTAGATTACCCTATGAACATAGAGATTGCGAATAAGGAAATAATTCCTGTTAAACTTATCCACAAGGATTGTCAAATAGATATTAAGGGTCAGATAAACGACGGTAAAACTTGATCCCAATTCGACTTGGGGAGTTTGACGTTATATTGGGTATGGATTGGTTGACTAATCATGGGGCAGTCATTGACTATCAAAAGAAGTGTATAAACCTTATGACTCCGTCAAAGGTTGTATTTTATGGTAGCAAATCGCCTAGACAAGCGAGTTGTCTGACGATGATGCAGGCCAGAAAGATGTTGAGGCAAGGCTGTGTAGGGTATCTAGCCTACATAGTTGATATGCGAAAGGAAGGTGCAAAAGTTGGAAGAGATACCAGTGGTTAGAGATTTCGTGGACGTGTTTCCTGAAGGATTTACCAGGATTACCGCCAGATAGGGAAATCGAGTTTGTGATTGATTTAGCACCGGGAACGGCCCCTATATCGAAGGCCCCGTATCGAATGGCTCCAGTGGAATTAAAGGAGTTGATGGCGCAACTACAGGAGTTGCTAGATAAAAAGTATATTCAACCAAGCGTTATTCGCCGTGGGGGAGCGCCGGTATTATTTGTTAAGAAGGAGACTGGATCAATGCGTCGGTGCAGTGATTATAGAGTATTGAACAAGGTCCAGATCATACACAAGGATCCGATGCCAAGGATCGATGACCTGTTTGATCAACTAAAGGGGGCAAGGTACTTTTCAAAGATAGATTTACGAAGTGGGTACCATCAGTTGAAGGTGAGACAGGAGGATATACCAAAGAACGGCATTTCGAACTAGATATGGTCACTATGAGTTTTTGGTTATGTCATTTGGTTTTAACGAATGCGCCTGCAGCATTCATGGACTTAATGAATAGGGTGTTCAAACCATTTCTGGATAAATTCGTAGTGGTGTTTATAGACGACATCCTCCGTATATTCCAAAACTCAGGAAGAACACGTCGAGCATTTGAGGGTGACATTAGAGGCGTTAAGGAAAGAGAAATTGTATGCAAAATTTTCGAAGTGCGAATTTTGGTTGGAATGTGTGCAATTTCTTGGGCATGTGATTGATAAGGACGGAATATCGGTAGAGACCCATCAAAAGTCGAAAGCTGTGATAAACTGGGATCAGCCGAAAACACCGTCAGAAGTGAGGAGTTTCCTAGGTTTGGCAGGATATTATAGGCGTTTTATTCAAGATTTTCCTCGAGAATCGCCACTCCGTTAACGAATTTAACAAGAAAATCAGTGAAGTTTGTTTGGGACGGAGAAGTGCGAAGAGAGTTTCCAAGAACTAAAGAAGAGACTAAGTTCGGCACCTATATTGTCTTTTGCCAGATGATACAGGAATTTTTGTGGTGTAATAGCGACGCATCGCATAAGGGAACTTGGTTGTGTGTTGATGCAGAATGGAAAGGTTATTGCATATGCATCGCGCCAACTAAAAGACTATGAAAAAGGGTATCCGACCCATGACTTAGAGTTAGCAGCTGTGGTGTTTTGCTCTGAAAATCTGGCGACACTATCTCTATGGGGAGAAGTGTGAAATACTACACAGACCATAAAAGTCTGAAGTATATTTTTACACAGAAAGATTTGAATATGCGGCAAAGGAGATGGATAGAGTTAATCAAGGACTATGATTGTGAAATCCTATACCATCCGGGAAAAGCCAATGTGGTATTTGCAGACGCTTTGAGCAGAAAGGGTCGGGAGAAATTGTTTTTGTTAACCGCTCAAGAGAAGCTCGTGGAGGAAATGGCTAAGTTGGAACTAGAAGTAAAGAATCAGATGACGTCGACCGAAAAATTATTTCAGATAGAAACCCAACCAACTCTGGTGGAAAAAGTGAAGGAAGCGCAACTCAAAGATGAGGAATGTGCTGAGATACGGAAAAGATTGCTTGAGGGCGAAAAGCTTAAATACAAAGTTGACACTGAAGGACTGCTTAGATTTCGAAGGCCGAATTTGGGTTCCGGCAGAACTAAAGATCAGAGAAGAGATTTTGACCGAAGCCCATAGTTCAAGATTTTCGGTTCACCCAGGAAGTACGAAGATGGTACCAAGATCTTCGCCAACATTTCTGGTGGCCAAACATGAAAAGAGAGGTTGCTGAGTGTGTTGCGAAGTGCCTAACCTGTCAGAGAATACAAAGCAGAACATCAACGACCAAGTGGTTTGCTACAGCCTTTGGAGATACCAGAATGGAAATGGGAGCATATCACGATGGATTTCGTGGTAGGTCTTCCAGCTACTCAGAAGGGATATGACGCGATATGGGTCATCGTGGATCGACTGACGAAATCAGCGCACTTTTTACCAATCAAAGTCAGATTCACTTTAGATCAGCTAGCGAAGTTATATATCAAAGAAATTATCTCGAGGCACGGTGTTCCAGTATCAATAGTGTCAGACAGGGATCCGCGGTTCACATCAAAGTTTTGGAGGAGTCTGCAAACTTGTTTGGGGACACAGTTGCGAATGAGTACAGCCTATCATCCTCAAACCGATGGCCAGAGTGAAAGAACAATTCAAACGTTGGAGGACATGCTGAGAGCGTGTGTCATGGATTTCAAGGGCAACTGGGATGATCATTTACCTTTGGTCGAATTTTCTTACAAACAACAGTCATCACGCCAGTATCGGCATACCACCCTACGAAGCGTTGTACGGAAGGAAATGCAGAACTCCGTTATGCTGGGATGAGGTTGGTGAACGTCGACTATTAGGACCCGAGCTGGTGCAACAAACTGCATGAGATTGTTTCAAATAATAAGAGCCAGACTGATAGCCGCTCAAGACAGGCAGAAAAAGTATGCTGACCAACACCGACAAAATCGCGAATTTGAGGTCGGCAGCTTCGTGTTTCTCAAAGTATCTCCCTGGAAAGGGAAAATCAGATTTGGAAAGAAGGGTAAACTAAGTCCGCCGATTCATTGGACCCTTTGAAGTGCTGAAACGGGTGGGTGAGGTAGCTTATGCGGTAGCTTTACCTCCTGAGTTATGGCCACATTCACAATGTTTTCCACATATCGGTGCTGTGGTTATACGACCGTTATAAGTCTGATTATAAAACATGTCATAGAGTATGAAACCGATACAGTTTTGAGCAAGATTTGTCTTAATAAAGAGGTTTCCTGTACAAATAGTGGACAGGAAAGAACAAGTCCTTAGAAGTAAAGTGATACCTTCTGTAAAGGTAATATGGAGGAACCACAATGCTGAAGAAGCAACGTGGGAACTCGAAGAGCAAATGATGCAGAATTACCCTCAATTGTTTGTTTAATTATATATATTGCGATTCTGGGGACAGAATCTTTGTAAGGGGGGGGGGAGACTGTAACGGACGAGTTAATTGCGTTGTGATTCTGGGGACAGAATCCTTTTAAGGAGGGAAAGATGTAACGAATGCAATTTTTATGATTGAATAAAAAATATTTATTGAGTTATATAAATATTTTTATTAATTTATTGAGTTAAATGTGGGTATTTGTTGAATTTAGTAATGTTAAATATTAATTTAAATGTGATTTGTTATGTTTATTCTAATTTAATTTTAATGATTAAATTAGATGATGAAAAGGTTTATTTGAATAAATAATTTATTTGAATAAGAGAATTTATTTGGTATTATTGTTATTTGTTTAAATGAAATTATTATTTGAGTTAATTATATTTAATTTGAATTTATTTAATAATAAGTTCAATTGAATTAAATGTGGTGACATTTTTAAAACTATATGTTATATTGGTTTATTAAAATAAATGAAAGGAGTTTTAATTTAGTTTTTACCAAACAAGGTCCTTATGATCTTTGTTTGGAAATAATGGGTTTATTTTAATTGTGTTTTACCAAACAAAGACATAAGAATAATAGGTTATCCTTAATTGTAATTGCCAAACATAGCCTTATGGCTTTTGAATTTTATAACTGATGAATTAAATTAGATTTTTAACGTTATTATTTGATTTAATTGTTCAGTTTTTATTTTCTTAATTCTATCAGTTTATTTTTTTTAAGTTGCGTCTGTTGTAAAAGAAAAGAGAAGAACAGAGAGAAAAAGAAAAGAAAGAAAGAACATCAGAGTTTGAGAGAAAAGAGAGAGCAGAGTTTGAGAATTTGAGAATTGAGAAGAAAGAATTGAGAAAGAACTTGTAATTTTAAAAGAATTCATCAAGTTCCTAAAGTAATTTGAAGGTATAATTTCTTTTTCCTTTTGGTTTTATTCTTCTGTATATAGTTTTAGTTACTGTATGTAAATTCAATTGTTAGAATATATGAACTATTTGATTATAGTTGTTGTAATTGGTAATAATCATGTGTTAGATGATTATATGATGATTAACAATTAATTTAGAGGTATTAATCCATGAAAACATGCTTTAGAATTGAGTTTTTAGTTTTTTACAGAGTTTACTTTATGAATTGTATATATGTATGAAAATTGATGCTCTAATTGGTTATTAACTCGGTAAATTGATAATTGTTTATGATTATTTGATGAAAAAACATGAATAATGCAAGAAAGAATGGGTTCAAATTGATTGAAAAAATGAATTTACAGAGTTTTGTTTTATGAAAATGGCAAAAAACATGGTTATTTTATAAAACAGTGAATTTTTTGGTTTTAAATTGATTGATTATGTGTTTTTATAATGCTTAGATTAGTTAGAAACATGTTGAGTAAATGTTTTATATCATATATGGTGTTTGGGTATATCTAATTTGTTTTCTGGATGGTAGAATTCGGAAAATTTTGGCCAAATTTGGCCTAAGTTTTCACTGGTTCGCGACGTTGGGGAAGACGACAGTCAAGTCTATCGCCCCGGCCGATAGAAATGAACTGGTTTATTCTTCGCCCCAGCGACATAGTCGCCACCGGCGACGGAAATTGTTAAGCTTTTTCTCGCCCCGGCGAGAAACGCTACTGTTTTTAAAAAAAAAAAAATTTAATTTATTATTTTTTCTTTTCTGGGAAATTATGATGCATAATTAAACTTATATTAATGTGACTAATGTACTACCAAGATGGTTGCTACTTAGCATTTGTTGTCTAAAGTATGTTAAATGAGATACTATAATTAGGTAAAAGGAACCTAAAGTGATTATAAATTTTGTAACTAATTTATGTTACCATCTTATAATTAATTGTATAGGTTGATTTAAGGATCGTGAATTATTTAATTTGTAATCTAACGCTTGAGGCAAGTTTCCTTATCTCAACTTATTACTTTTACGTTGAGCAAGTTTTCTTTCTCTTAAACTTGTTAAATTATTATAGCAAGTTTTCTATTTTTTTAGCTTGTTATTATTTCAACAAGTTTACTTCCTTTGAGTGAATTAATTAACCTTAGCTTTATTGTTATTCAAGCAAGGCTGATATCATGTTGAGTAATTATATTTTGTTTCAGATATTATTTATTCAGTCTTTGATTATCATTCAAACTTCGAATACAAACTTTACTAAAGAACTAGACTAGCAAACCATTATTGATTCAGCTAGTCCTTAGTTGATGGAGCGTTTCAAAAACTTAGATTATTCTAAACTTGTTCCAAGCCAAGTTCTTTTTGGTACGGACTCTTATTATAAACTGAGATGAACAACCCTAACATAGGGGATTATTACGCTTAGCGTTAAAATGTTTGTGCACAATACATTGTACAAAGGGCTGATCCCCCTGAGTACAGAGATGAAGGTCCATATATAGTCTTTAAGACTGTTAAAGGTTACGGTAAAAAAAAAATACATTGTTAACCTAGGACATAGTTCGAGGTCTTGAGACCCTCAGATATATTCCAAACTTTGATTACTTTATTGATTTAACTTCCAAAAAAATCATTGCTTCTCATTTGAACTCTATTTCAATTAAAAAGTTATTGTTATCATTCTTGTGGGCAATTGTTTGCTCACTCCTTGCATTAAATATTTCAGCTAAGCCCGAGAAGCGCGGACGAGCCGTCCACCCAGTAAGGGCAAGGGCAAGATGCAGAAATAGTTTCTAGATTTATTAATTTAATTGATGAACATTTGTAACCAGACTTGTTTTAGACTTTTTTTTTATATTCCGCATTTGATGTATTAAGGTTGTGGTGACCTGGGATTTTAATTATTGATGTAACCCGGTTTGGGAGATGATTAATTAAGTTTATTTTAATTGCTTAATTATGGGTAGTTAGATGTGAATGAATGGGATAGTGAACACCAAATCAGGGGAAAATTAAGTACCCAGATTTGGGGGTGTCACACAGTAGGAGGAAGAAAAGAAAAGAAGAAGGGTTCGGGAGAGAGGAAGAACAAAAAGAAGAGAAGAAGAGGAGGGTACGGGTGAGCCCAAGGAGGAAGAAGAACCTTCAAGCAAGATCTAGTGCATCTTCTCTAACTTTCGAATGGATTAACAAGAGGTAAAATCCCAACCTCAAGCTCATTTCCTCCATTTTTGAGTTTTTCAAGCTTTTGTGATGGGTTTTGATTTTTTGGAGATTTTCTATTATTGTTGTTGGTTGTGAATGGTTTTACATGTTGTTTAGAGGTTATAGAAACCATTAATAACATGAAAGTGGAACAAGAACAAAGAAAAATCCGTACCTTTGCTTAAAAAGGATGAACATTGGACAAAAATAGAACTTTGGACCTTCGGATGAATTTTAGAGTATTTGGAACTTAGATTCCTTGTTGTTTTAATATGTTTGATGTTATGGAAGTGTAGTTCCATGGGTTACGAAGCTAACCCAACTGGAACGGATTAAAAAGAAGTTAAAACAAAAGATTTGGTGAAGATTTTTGTGAAGAACACCAAGAACAAGAAAATATAACATGAGTTGATACTTAGGCCTAAGGTTTGGCCATGTTAATGTTAATGGTTAACTCTAAATTTTTGATATGTTGTAGCTCTATGTCTTAGGAGTCCATAGAGTCCAGAATGGACCAATTTGAATGTGTATAGAGGAAGTTATGGTGGTTAGAAGCAAGATAGGTCTAGAACACTCAAAACGGAGCATGCTGGAAAAGCCTGCACTTGGGCTGCTGCCAGTTGGGCCCGGGGCACGCCACTGGCAAGGTCTTTTGGGCGCGGGGCGTGCCGGACCTACAGTTAGCTTAACAACTCTGACATTCTTAGTAAAACGGGCATAACTTTCTCATACGAGGACGAGTAGACCTACAACTTTTGTTCTTTAAGTTTTTCAATTTGAGGTCGGGATCAATTCCCAAATTGACCATTTATATGACTGATGTGTTTTTGGGGGCAATCGAAGAGTGTCGGGCATGCGCGTAAGCATGCGTAATGCTCCCGACAATGTTAAATGATGTTCTAAGTTTTAAAACATGATTATTATGATTTATAATCATACTTAACATTAACCATTGAGTATTAGACAAGTCAAATGGACGTGCTAAGCGTGCGCAAGCGCGTGTCGCTTGGGCGTTCGAGTTGACAAGTTTGGCGTATAGACGTGCAAACGTCATAACGCCGTAACAAGTGTGTATAAAATTGTTTAATATTTTGTATGTAATAATAATGAAACATTATGAAGTGTCGTAACTCAATGTGTGAGCATGTTAAACGTGTGCGAAAGAGGAGGATTAGGCGTCTGACGTATAAACGTCGAAACGTCGTGTAAGTATTAATGAACTTAAATAGTGTTTCGATTCAAATGAAATGAACATTATGAGATACGAAGTAGGATTATTGTAAGCCAATAAGGATTGATGATGATGAGGGTCATAACGTTTTCAAACGACGCGACGCCGAGAAATGTTTTAGTGTTAGTCGCGTTAATTGTCTATAATACGCGAACAATATGAGATAAGAATTATTATAATATAAACCATTATATGAAGCCTTTTTAGTGGCTAATTGGTATTTTATTGTTAAATAAATTATGTAGGATATTTGAAGGACGAGCCATCATAATTTGGCAAGGAACGCTTAAAGGCAAGTTCTTTCAGTAACTTGTTGACTTGTTTAAATGTATTGATGTACATGAATTGATTGTTAAATCTTCTACTGTTATGTGAATTATATGCGAGTATAATTAAATTGTGCACAATGTGCAATTATGTGACTATATTGTTCTGTGTGGAACTTGAATTATTATAAACATACAATGTGAGATGCATAAGGTATGCTATGAGATGCATGATGCATATATATAGATGAATTGCATAAGATTTATAATGCATGAGTAAGATGCATAGTATGAGAATCATGATGCATGGATAAAATGCAAACTTATGTGTTACGTGAAGCATGAAATGTGAAAACTGTTAGTTCTTGCTGAGCCGTCGTGCTATTCTTGCAAAAATAAAACTTTTTCAGATTTACGATGCAATGCAATTATCTTGATATCGTGATGATAAGGATTAGAAGCACAGGGATACAAGAAGGTTGCTATATGTTTCTTTATTGTAATTATTTAGCTGTGATGACAGTGTATGATGTACGTGAATTTGACTATGTAAACCTTTAGTTAAAAATGAAGGTTATTTATTATAGTATTTAAGATGTGATTATGTTAGTTACTTGTTATATTAAACTAGAAGGATGACAATGATGTACAAAGGACATTTTTATAACGAATGTATACTTGTTGAACAACTTTGCGTATATTCGGGGATTGACTAAGTCAGAATCCGAACCTTGCGTTCACATAGGAGATTTTGTAAATGATCGATGGTATTTATTCAACATTGATCATAAGTGTTTTAGTTAAATATTACAAAACCTGAGATTGAGAAGAGTTTGAGGTAATAATTGTTAATGCTTGTATTGATATGGACTGTTATATACAGTAGGAGTAGTATTAAATTTGTAATTATTATTAAATGATTTTTTAGTTATGGTTTCGAGGCTTGGGACGACGATATTTATATTATATCAATGTAAATATTTTGATTATTCCGCATTAAGCTATTGTTAGATGGATATATGAGTGGCACAGTGATGCACCAGACCCGAGATTAAGGTAACCTGGATTTGGGGGCGTCATAGGTTGGTATCAGAGCTATAGGTTATAAACCTTAGGTAAACGAACCTTAGGCTATAACCTGAGAGTAGAAAGAGGATAGTGATAAAGAATAAACTCGAATAGAGTTTGACTGATGAGGAATAAATTTAGAAAAATTCCTAAAGAAAGGAATTAAAGATATATATAAGATGATTCAAAGAAGAATTTTGATGCGTTATAAAAGATGAGAATTTGGAGTTACCCGACTCTAGTGATAAAGATGATAAGTATTGATAAATTGACGAGGTCTATAAGGTGTAGAGGCATAAAAGTTTTATAATATGATTAAAGAGAAGAGTAAGGAAAATCGTAATGTAAAAACGATTGTAAAGTAAGATCACAAAGTGATTGAATTAAGTCATAGAATGAGAGATGATTAATTAAATGATTGAAAATTTTAGCTCAATGCTATAGATAGATGGTACTATGAGATAGTACGAGTAAAACTCGGAAAGAGTTATGGATGATGAAACACGAATTAAATTCTTGTTGAGCAACGAGTAGGCTAGGATTGAGGGTGATTTCAATTGAGGACTCATGTTAGTGGCTGAGTTGTATAATTCCTTGTATGGGCAGGGAATTCATGCTTGGTTTGAGAACCACTTAGCTTCCTATATCGGTATAGTGGTTAAGTTGTACAATTCCTTATATGGGCGGGAAATTTGTACTTGGTGTAACAATCGCTTAGCTTCCTATATTGATTAGTGGCCGAGTTGATCGATTCCTTGTATGGGCAGGGGATTGTGATGGGTTCAACAATCACTTAGCTGCCTATATTGATAATCGTTGGAACCTGGTATCGTGCTATTGCTATACGTATGATGAGAAGGTGATTCTTTTATCATTTCTATATTTGATGATTGGAGAATAATAAGATTAGGTGTGAGTTCTTGAAAATCATACCTATGGTAAGTTCGTGACTCATAATCATATGGTATGTTTTGAGCCCCTCAGCATATGGACAGTTCTTGATTTGTTCTTGGACTACGTATTGCTAGGATAAGTTCTTAAACTCATATTATTGTGGCAAGTTCCTGAACTCATAATGTGGTAAGTTGATGAACTATATTGGGGTATAGGAAAGTTGTAGAACGAGAATTGTGAATTCTCAAAATGATAAGCATTAGTGATGTTAGAAATAGATAGAATTATTAAGTAATGATGCATTGGAGAGAAATTAAAGTTGATGAGGAGACATGGATATTCCAAATCTTCTAGCTATGCTAGATTTCAAAATTTGTTGACATCGTGCTGACATTTGCACTATTGTGTTTTTGAAAAATATGTTGGATCAATTTTTGAACCAATAAGTTTTAAAAAAAGATCCTATGATTTATATGTTTATGCTAGTAGTTTCGGCTAGACAAAGTTGATTTGAAAATATCAAAATGTATTTCTAAATAGTCATCAATACATCATGGAACCTGGTGTAGAATGATAGATGATAGAGTCATCAATGCAGATTAGCCTAGTGATGGATGTGATCATAAAATCGTCAACCCACTATATTATGATGTAGTATGACAAAGTCACAAAATGACGGAATCCTAACACACTGTTGCAACAGTGCAGTATTATGACGTCATAAAATAATTTTGTGTTTTCTTTAAAGTATGAAAAAGTATGTCAATTGAGCTGGCTAAATTATTTCGATTGATGTCTGAACTGTTGATATAAGTCTAAGCTATTTGATTCGGCTAGATAAATATTGAAATGTGTTATTGTATGTTTTTGATCTGAGGTGAACAACCCTAATATTGGGGTATTTTATGTTGAAAACCCCCCAACTGTTGGGTAGAGAGTTGTGCACAACGCAAGAGTACGACAGGCTGATCACCTAAAGTACAATCAAGAGGTAGTTTACTATCTGTATGACTATAAACAGACCTAGCAGAGGTAGTTTACTATTTTTATGACTATAAACAGGCCTAACAGAGGTAGTTTGCTGTCTTTATGACTGTAAATAGGCCTAGTAAAGAATGTTTGCAGTCCTAGTGATTGTTAACTTCTAGGTTTATGGTGGAAATACCATTAAACCGAGTATGTCATTCATGGTCTTTATGACCCCTCAGCATAATATGAAAAGTTTTTAAGAAATATTTTATTTCCTACTTACTCAAGTTATTTCACAATTATTAAACAATTGTTGAAGGTTCCTATTATCCGGAAAATTGAATGTGAAAAGGGTAATTTTTCCTAGAAAGAAGTAGTAGTAGAATGCGACGATTCTAAATGAATCCTTGGAAGAGGAAAGCGTAAAGCTTTGTTAAAAGTCTGTATGAATGAATGATATGAGCATGATAGTAGTTATGGGATTAACATTTCCCGAAAGAAGCGGATAAAATTTCAAAAATAAGAAGTGAAATTCTTAGAGAGAATGATGAGTAGAATGAGCAAATATGATTAAGATTGTAATTTCGAGGACGAAATTCTTAGAAGAATGGGTGAATGTAATATCCCGAATGTTATGAGTTAGTAAATCATGATATTAAATTATTATGATGATTGTGACATACAATGATCCTTAGAAATAGAAATTGATGGGTTAAACATAGGATAATACTCAGAGTATGATTAAGTTGATAAATGTTATAGAATAAAACCTACAATAATCTGTTAAGGAAGTGGATTAAATAGGCGATGTAAAACCTATGATATAGTAATGCGTTGAAATAATTTAACGACAAAATTTTAGAAGAAGGTTTACGCAAACCGAGTAAGAGAGATTTGATATTTGTGATTCCGAGGACGGAATCCTTATAAGGGGGGAAGGATGTGACAACCCGAATTTTCGAGAATAATTATAATAAGAATTTAATATAGAATAATTCTTATTACGAGACGTGTCGAGTTCGAATATATATATATATATATATATATATATATATAGATAAATATGTGTGGTATATATTTATGTGATTTTTTTGGTGAGATTAATATGTATATATATATATATAAATAAATGTGAAATATATACATAAATTCAGAATGAATGAGTTACTAGTTAATAATTGTAACGATCGCGAGCCGTGGGTAGCTTGGTAATTCGAGCTTATGGATATTATTGAATAAAATAGACTTTTATTAATAATATTATGTGTTAAGCGTTTAAAGGTTATATTATGACCTAGATTATGTGTAGGCGATGATTGGTATGTATGAAAGTGTTCGTATAAGCTAATTTGGCAGTTTCGAGATATATTGCTAGATATTATTTATTAGATTAAATAAATAGTTGAAGGATAATATTATTGAAGGAGTAATTTGTTGTAAAGGCGCTAACCCAAATTATGGGTGGGATATATGTGCGTTGATGTATATGATTATGGAGAGTTAATCGTGAAGAGCAGCGATCGCGAATCGTGAATACCCTTGTAATTTGAGTTTATTAATATTATTAAATAGATTAAATATTATTTTCACGTGACGTGTTTTAAGGTTATTTTATAACCTGGGTGATGTCAATGTATGAAGTTTTATGCGTTATTGAACCGTAGGAGTAAATAATTGATTTCGCGAAGATCGCAAAATCACTATGCACATGACACGTTTACCAAGACACTATTCACGCTCGAATATTTTTACGTCTTTTTCGGTTTCTATAAATTTCGTTAAGACGTGTATGCGAAGGAATAATTTTTCCAAGTATCAGAAATTGTATTTGAGCTGATACGTGATTTTATCCGTATCTGAAATGTATTATATGGGTGTTCCGAATAAATGGGCAAACCTCGTATTAATTATTTTTACCCATCCCAATAATTTATGGGATAACCCATTTTAATTTTTGGGTAGAGGTATTGAGCAAATTTGGTACAAAAGTGGGAGTATTCGGATATATTTTTGTATATATGGGTATTTATTTTTGCTTGTTACTCCAAGAGGGAACCAACTCTCCTATTTTGGACCAAGCAAAAGAGAGAGAAGAGAGAGGAGCCGGCAAAATGCCTTGAGCCCTCAACTCCCTCATTCCTCTCAAAGCCTATCTCTCCCATATCATTCCATTTTCATTTTTCCATCCCTTTCCTTGTTCAGCATAGCAAGATATAGAGAGAGAGATAAGGGTTGCAGTAGGAGGAAGAAAAGAAAAGAAGAAGGGTTCAGGAGAGAAGAAGAACAAAAAGAAGAGAAGAAGAGGAGGGTACAGATGAGCCCAAGGAGGAAGAAGAACCTTCAAGCAAGCTTTAGTGCATCTTCTCTAACTTTCGAATGGATTAACAAGAGGTAA
The DNA here is from genome assembly GCA_034770075.1 of Aralia elata. Lineage (NCBI taxonomy): Eukaryota > Viridiplantae > Streptophyta > Magnoliopsida > Apiales > Araliaceae > Aralia > Aralia elata. The sequence continues at coordinate 13,445 of JAVJAP010000161.1, forward strand.
AATCCCAACCTCAAGCTCATTTCCTCTATTTTTGAGTTTTTCAAGCTTTTGTGATGGGTTTTGATTTTTTGGAGATTTTCTATTGTTGTTGTTAGTTGTGAACGGTTTTACATGTTGATTAGAGGTTATAAAAACCATTAATAACATGAAAGTCGAACAAGAACAAAGAAAAATCCGTACCTTTGCTTAAAGAGGACGGACATTGGACAAAAATGGAACTTTGGACCTTCGGACGAATTTTAGAGTATTTGGAACTTAGATTCCTTGTTGTTTTAATATGTTTGATGTTATGGAAGTGTAGTTCCATGAGTTACGAAGCTAACCCAACTGGAACGGATTAGAAAGAAATTAAAACAAAGATTTGGTGAAGATTTTTGTGAAGAACACCAAGAACACCAAGAACACGAAAATATAACATGAGTTAATACTTTGGCCTAAGATTTGGCCATGTTAATGTTAATGGTTAACTCTAAATTTTTGATATGTTGTAGCTCTATGTCTTAGGAGTCCATAGAGTCCGGAATGGACCAATTTGAACGTGTATAGAGGAAGTTATGGTGGTTGGAAGCAAGATAGGTCTAGAACACTCAAAACAGAGCATGCTGGAAAAGCCCGCACCTGGGCTGCTGCCAGTTGGGCGCGGGGCGCGCCACTGGCAAGGTCTTTTGGGCGCGGGGCGCGCCGGACCTACAATTAGCTTGACAACTCTGACGTCCTTTAGTAAAACAGGCATAACTTTCTCATACGAACTCGAATTGAGTTGATTCAATTGATTCGGAAAGAGGACGAGTAGACCTACAACTTTTGTTCTTTAAGTTTTTTAATTTGAGGTCGGGATCAATTCCCAAATTGACCATTTATATGACTGATGTGTTTTCGGGGGCAATCGAAGAGTGTCGGGCATGCGCGTAAGCACGCGTAATGCTCCCAACAATGTTAAATGATGTTCTAAGTTCTAAAATATGATTATTATGATTTATAATGATACTTAATATTAACCATTGAGTATTAGACAAGTCGAATGGACGTGCTAAGCGTGCGCTAGCGCGTGTCGCTTGGGCGTTCGAGTTGACAAGTTTGGCGTATGGACGTGCAAACGTCGTAATGCCGTAACAATTGTGTATAAACTTGTTTAATATTTTGTTTCTAATAATAATAAAATATTATGAAGTGTCGTAACCCAATGTATGAGCATGTTAAACGTGTGCAAAAGAGGCGGATTAGGCGTCTGACGTATAAACGTCGAAACGCCGTGTAAGTGTTAATGAACTTAAATAGTGTTTCGATTCAAATGAAATGAACATTATGAGATATGAAGTAAGATTATTGTAAGCCAATAAGGATTGATGATGATGAGGGTCATAACATTTTCAAACGACGCGACGCCGAGAAATGTTTTAGTGTTAATTGCGTTAATTGTCTATAATACGCGAAGAATATGAGATAAGAATTATTATAATATAAACCATTATATGAAGCTTTTTTAGTTGCTAATTGGTATTTTATTGTTAAATAAATTATGTAGGATATTTGAAGGACGAGCCATCATAATTTGGCAAGGACCGCTTAAAGGCAAGTTCTTTCAGTAACTTGTTGACTTGTTTAAATGTATTGATGTACATGAATTGATTGCTAAATCTTCTACTGTTATGTGAATTATATGCGAGTATAATTAAAGTGTGCACAATGTGCAATTATGTGACTATATTGTTCTATGTGGAACTTGAATTATTATAAACATACAATGTGAGATGCATAAGGTATGCTATGAGATGCGTGATGCATATATATAGATGAATTGCATAAGATTTATAATGCATGAGTAAGATGCATAGTATGAGAATCAAGATGCATGGATAAAATGCAAACTTATGTGTTACGTGAAGCATGAAATGTGAAAACTGTTAGTTCTTGCTGAGCCGTTATGCTATTCTTGCAAAAATAAAACTTTTGCAGATTTACGATGCAATGCAATTATCTTGATATCGTGATGATAAGGATTAGAGGCACAGGGATACAAGAAGGTTGCTATATGTTTCTTTATTGTAATTATTTAGCTGTGATGACAGTGTATGATGTACGTGAATTTGACTATGTAAACCTTTAGTTAAAAATGAAGGTTATCCATTATAGTATTTAAGATGTGATTATGTTAGTTACTTGTTATAGTAAACTAAAAGGATGACAATGATGTACAAAGGACATTTTTATAATGAATGTATACTTGTTGAACAACTTTGCGTATATTCGGGGATTGACTAAGTCAGAATCCGAACCTTGCATTCACATAGGAGATTTTGTAAATGATCGATGGTATTTATTCAACCTTGATCATAAGTGTTTTAGTTAAATGTTACAAAACCTGAGATTGAAAAGAGTTTGAGGTAATAATTATTAATGCTTGTATTGATATGGACTGTTATATATACAGCAGGAGTAGTATTAAATTTGTAATTATTATTAAATGATGTTTTAGTTATGGTTTCGAGGCTTGGGACGACGATATTTATATTATATCAATGTAAATATTTTGATTATTCCGCATTAAGCTATTGTTAGATGGATATATGAGTGGCACAGTGATGCACCAGACCCGAGGTTAAGGTAACCCGGATTTGGGGGCGTCACACATCCAGCCCGCGGGTCCAAAGCTTGATGATCAGTACAAAAAAAATCAGACCCACGTGGGCCTACTCAAATTCAAACCAAGATCCAAATCAGCAAAATGCACTCAAACTGAGTGTCAAAGTTGTGACCAAATCCAAGCAGCTGGCTTCATTTGAAATTCAACAGCCCAAACAAGACCACGTGAACAAACTTTTTGTTGTAACCCGCTTCATAGTTTGATGTAAAATAACAATATTATTGTCCGAATCGAATGATTGACCACTCTTTCCTTAAAACTATGTTCGCCCCTTACTTTTACTACACAGGGTTACTGCGAATTAGTCTCCCAAGATAGGACAGACCCAGATTTTACTTTGTACTAGAATTTGTTGTGTAGAAACTGTTGTTTTCCAGAGGCACATCAAAATCTAGAAGGGGGGTTGAATAGATCCTTGATAAAATTATTTGTTTAAGGATATTACCCAATGATTATTAATCAGATTAACATTAAGCACAACAGAATATATTTGGAAAATCCCCTTGTAGATTATAGTAAAATCTCAGTTCTGGATTTAGATTTGGTTCTAAGCCACACAAGAAAAATAAATAATATGCAGGAATGTAAATGCAATAAAGTAAATGACACAGAGAGATCAGGACACTTTGCCTTCTTCAAACCCAACAGACTTGGATATTTAGTCACTAAGACAAGGACACTCTTGCCCTCTTCAAGCCCAACAGAATTAGAAATTTAGTCACTAAGACAAGGGCACTCTTGTCCTCTTCAAGCCCAACATACTTAGAAATTTAGTCAGACAATGACACTCTTGCCCTCTTTAAGCCCAACAGATTTGGAATCTCTATGGTCACTAAGCCCAGAACGAATAGTGTTACAATTATTGAGAGATGCTACTAAGTTGACGTTATGCTTTTCTTCTCTAGTACTTAGCAGCTTGAACTGGATGTTCAAATCGTAGAGTATGTTCTTTTTATTTTAGCAGACTTTTGGCTTTTTAATCGTTGTTCGTAAGTTCAGTTTTGAATCTTTTCTGCCTTTTATAGTCTACATGAATTTCTTCCCTTTGCTAGGTTCCCGTTAGCGCATTTAATGCTTCAGATATTCTGAGATACTTAAGTGTCAGCTTTCTTTTATCTAGCCTGTCACATCAGTCTGCAACTGTTAGGTTTGTATATAACGCAAGCATGCAATTAAATTACATAAATAGGGTGGAAGCATGATAAAACAGATTTTAAAATTTTAATACAAACCATCACCATGATCTATCCTTGTATTCAATTATCAATTAAACAAAAGAGAAAGAGAATAAGAAGTATACCCTCGTAGATCAAAGCTTCCTCGGGTACAAGTTCAACTCCTAGTCCTTCGTGTTCTTCTCGAATTCCACCGATGAGATTCCTTCCTTTGATCAACGTTAGCCACCCAAGTGTTTGGCCTCTAGAAGTGTTCCACCAAGGAAGAATAGTTATTCAAGAAGATGGGTGTTGGCAAAACCCTAGTTTCTATCTCTATAGAAATTGCAAGTACTCTCCACAATCTAATGCAAGAGTGTATAACCCTAATCTACGATAAGACTTCTCTTATTTATAGATGTAGGAAAACCCTTGCCTAAACTATTTAGGATTAGAGTTTCTATTATAATTAAACTCCTTTAATTAATTATGCTCCTAATCCAATTAGGAATTCATGTGAGAGTACTTCTATTAATTAATTCTCAATCCCTATTAGGAATTAAATAATAGTAATAGTAATAATAATAAGACTCCTCTTATTAATTTATATTTAATATTTTCAAAATATTAAATAATAAATATTAAGCTATTTAATTTATTCTATCTCCATAGACTAAATTAAATACATTTAACTTATTATTACAATTATGTCATTTACTTCTTAAATAAATATTTTTTCTTTTGCGGTGTGACCCTTTAGGTTCTCCATATTAAACCGGTTATGAATAAATCAATTAAAACAATTCTAATTATATTTAAATAAATAAGTTAAACTATTTAATTCATTTAAATAAATAATATTTATTCTAAAATAAGGGTAAGCCCTCTTAGCGATCAACGACTTTCTAGATAATATAGATTTCAACATTAATCACAAAAGAATCTTTCAGTGCATAGTTACCGTACAATTCAATCCTTCTACCATACAATGTCCCAATTAAATATAAGACATGAATTTACTGTCAAGTCTTATTTTATTTAATTATATGTATTTCGATTTCCAAATGCACAACTCTAAATAATGCAAATTAGAAACTCCTTTCTAATTTCATTCTGCCTTGGCCAAGGACTACTAAGTTGTCATTTATCGAATCAAATAGGACATTCACATCTTTTACTAGACGTGGTAGATTCTTTGTTGATCATTCACCTATCTCCATGTACAACTTATTATACCCAATCATACCCTTTGATATACCCTAAAGGTCTTAAGGGATATGTCAAAGCATAACTCATCATACACAAGATACTATGATGATCTCAAGTCCAATGATCACTTGTACTACTATCACTAGAGGAATTCCTATTGATAGGCGAGTAAAACTCCATTAGATATTCCTTAGCGAGCCACGTTCAGTAAACTTATTATCCAATAAGCACCTATATACTTGCTTTACTGTCTCCACACAAATGATTATGAGATCAATCATCCTCTTCCTAAGAGCAAGCAACGTATGTACTAATCTATCTGGATTCACTAATATCCTTTTTTAGTAATCCAACGATTAGGAACGATTTTAGTTTGTAAGCTATCTAGAATTTAGATCTTATTAGCATGATCACCATCATGATTCTAAAAGCATTGCTCAAAACTATGGGTTTATCACATTTAATATAACAACACAATGTAGATAAAGTAAAATGTCTTTAATAATTGAATAAGATTACAAAGTATATGCTACATCATATCAAATATGATTGCCTTACGTGTAAACTACTTTCACCAACTTCACCTACCACCTTGACCTATCACTTTCAGCAAACTAGCTGTTAGACACATTTTCTGATCTTCAATTTTATCTTAGGATGTTTGGTAAGTGCATTGGGACCTTCAATCAGCAATGCTCCCATGTCAGTATTCTTGTTAGACTTTATTGCTCTACGAATATGGAAATTCGTAGTGTTTGTTCTACGTTCTGAAGATAGCTTTACGATAAGTCTTGAACTCTACGAATGAAATCTATTTTCAGCTCTATGAAGATCTATTTTAAGATTTCAAAGTTGTCTCTACGATTTTTTCTTCTGCTGAACGATCTTAAAGTTGCTTTACGATTGGACTTTTACTTTGCGATTCTCTGAAGCACTCTACATTTAGTCTTTGCTGAGTGAGCTTTGCTTGGCTTTACGATCCTGTTCACTTTATGAATTTGTCTTTGCGAATTGAGGTGAACTTTACGATAAATACAAAGGCTCTGCGATCTGTCTAATGCTTTACGAATTAAGAATTAGGTCGGCGGTCTGTCTTCTTTAGTTTATGATTTTGACAGACTAACTCAACAAACACTTATTACATATTTGCTATACATCAAATCAACTTAATAAAATCAACCTAACAAGTTTGATCTTTCTATTTTAAGTTCTTGTATATTGAATCAACACATCATTATTACGGACTGTACAAAGTTTACTAGTACAATTATTCATTAAACACATTCATCATCAAATTAAATCATCACAATAAATATGCAAACTCTAACAATCTCCCCCTATTTGATGATGACAAAACCAGTAGTTCCATGACATGCATTAGTTCTAGAATGCAGTTGTTAGAAATATAAATATGACTTAAAATACAGTAAGCCACTGTATTGCTAGATCAAAAGAATGAATTTATTGATGAATAATAATTTATACATCCTATGAGAATTTTACAAACTTTTCTACCTTTTGCTCCTCTTCTCTTTTGACAACCATTTCTTTTCAGACTCAACTTTGCGATCGTATCTAGCTTTATCTTCAAGCTCTTTTTGTCTGATTTCTTCAACAGAGTCTCTTGGACCAAGATTTGGCATGTTTATTCTCTTTTTCCCGACAACATGAGTTCCTTAAAGATTTCCTTGAAGATATGTAGCATCACTTGAGGGAACTCGAATACCAGTAGAGGAAACCCTATTTGACGATTCTTGTAGTGAAGAGGAGTGGCCATGTTGAATATTCTGCTGCCAGAGGTGGAGATCTAAAGATCGGAGGGTTTATAGATACTTGCGTTTGATTTCTCTTATTTGCTTCTATTTTCCCTTCTCCCCCTGTCTAGACTTCTCCGCCTTTTTGTCATCATGCACCTTAGATAGATGCTGGACGGAATCTATCAATTCTTGGATTAGGGAGGAGTTCATGGCAATATCAGCTCGAATTTCTCATTGGCGAGCAGCAACATGTTCATTTTGCTGAGTAGCTAACATTGTCGTGCTGCTAGCATACAGTTCCATCTCATTTTTAAAGGCAGATCAAAAACCTTATTAGTAAAAGAGTTGATGAACTGCTCATTCTTCTGTTGAAGTATGAACACAGCCTGCTTTTGATCATCAAGAACATTAAGAAAGATTACCAGACATATCCTTGAACATAGACTTAAGTTGCTTCTGTAGTTCTCTTCCCAAATCTCCAGGTAGGTGACCTGCTGCGGTAGTGATTTCGTCCATTTTTTGGCAAAGCTCAGTTAAATTTTGCTCGAGTTTGTCCTCAATGTCTCGAGACATATGAGTGGTCAAGTTAGTCAGTTGTTGAGTTATGGGGATAACTGCCAGACGCTCCAAAATGCGGTCTAGAGGAGGCTCAAAGCTGTCTTTAGGCCCTTGAGATAAGTTTAAAAGTGCAAAAGGTAGATCAAAAAATTCTTTCTTTGAGGAGGAGGGGATATCTGAGGGAATAAATGGAGTGGATTCTTGTTTTGAGGGTGGAAGGGGAGAACTAACGGCCAGATTTTTGTTCGACGATTAGCATACTCTGCGACATTTGACTCTATGATGGTCGAGACCTGGTACTCTACGATTCTGAGAGAATAGTTTCACTCTACGATGGTGCTGTCAATTCGACGATCGTTCCAGTTCACTTTACGATGTCATGATTACTCTACGAAGTGCTAGTAAGGAGTGTTACTCTACGATTTTGGTCGACTTTGCAGATTTCCTATTCTAAGTAGGATTTGGAGTATTGGAGTGCTAGAGTTTGATTCGTATGAGGATTTGGAGATGGGATTACAATCTTTCATGGAAATTACACCTGATCATGGGAATAGAATCTGAGTCAAGGAACAATATGGAAATTGATGCCAAACTGGTAAAGGAAACTGAAGAAGACTTGGATTTGGAAATTAAAATCTAATTTAATAAGAAAGCTTCTTAAAGCTGGATTTCAGAGATTGAGAAGGATTTAGAATCCTACTATACTTGCAAAGTGAAGACTTCCGAAGCAGAATTAGATTAGAATTCTTCTAGGCTTTAGAGATTTATCTATAAATACTTTCACTTGTAATTGTTAGAGATCATCAGATCATAGAGAGAGTTTTATCATATTTAGAGAGTTCATAGAAACATATCAGGCTAGTTTTCTTTTATTTAGTTTGAAGGGGACGTGGATCCTTAGTAACTGTTTATGGTTTGATTGAATATACAATATTTATTCCTTCTTATATGAAGCTTATTCTGATAATCTACTTTAATTGTTAAATATTATTTGATTATCTGATTTGGTTTCTGCATGATTAAATTAGTTAGTTGATAGTATTTGCTAGATTCAGGAATAGTATTACGTAATTGATATTGTTTCTAATCATAAGTAGCAATTAGTAATACTGATTGTGGTCAAGCTTTTGGTTTATTGCTATGGTTATCAGAAGACAGGTTAAATAATCCGAGCTTATGTGTTTGTTGCTTGGAATAGTCTAATTCCTTAGTTCTTAATGCTGCTGTCATATTAAATCTAAAGAGCTTGTTTTAGGTTATATGATAGTTAAAATCTTGTGAAGAGCTTGTTTTATTAAGTGGCAATCTAAGTGAAATTTTGGATAAAAGAGCTTGTTGTTATCTAGGACTATTAGTTTTATTGAAGGGTGAATATTGTTATACTTGATTATTCTATTGCTGTGAAAAGTTAAAACCGAACTGGAAAACTGAAGTTTTAATTCACTGGTTAATTTTATTATTTTAACTTTGTTCTTGTAATTAATTAAACAAATTCAAAACCCCCAATCTTTTATTTATTGTTAAAACTGTTAGAAGTATTAGGATAAATTAAAATCAACATTTTTCTCTGTGGGATCGACCCTTGCTACTGCTATACTGTGTTTAGTGCAAAGTTCGTAGAGTTAAGTAAAGTTTTTATTTTTGGTAGCACTGACGACAGCTCTCAAATTTTGGCGCCGTTGCTGGGGAACAATTAGTGTTTTGATTTATTCTTGTTTTTTTATTAGTTTATGACTCGATCTTCTCAAACTGGTAGTTTGAATTTTGATCCAGAGATTGAGAAAACTGTAAAAAGGCTCAGGAAGCAGAATCGTAGAGTGCAGCATACAACTGCACAAGAAATTGAAGTTCCATCACCTGACCTTAATATAGCACTGGAATTGCTTCCCAACAACTCATCAACTGAATCTGAATCAGACGAAGAGATGGCTGCTGCAAATAACAATAGAACTTTGAAGGAGTTGACAACTCCTAATTTGAATCAACAACCTTTATGCATTGAATATCCTACTTTAGATGCTGCTTTTGAACTTAAATCAAGACTGGTACATCTTTTGCCTACTTTTCGTGGTCTTACAGGTGAAGATCCATACAAGTATCTGAAGGAGTTCCATGTAGTATGCTCTACCATGAAACCTCAAGGGATAACTGAAGAGCAGATCAAGCTAAGAGCCTTCCCTTTTTCACTAGGAGATCTAGCTAAAAACTGGTTGTATTATCTTTCTTCAAGGTCAATACAATCATGGACTGATATGAAGAGGCTATTCTTGGAGAAATACTTTCCTGCTTCAAGGGTTGCCAACATAAGGAAAGGGATCAGTGCAATCAGGCAGTTTAGTGGGGAGACACTTGTTTGCCTAAATCTATACTAGCAAAATACGTAAGTATACGCAGTCCACAAGTAATAAAGTGATAAGTAGAGTATCGTTCCCACGGAGAAAATTGAATTTATAATGACAAATATCACTTATTTATTAATCCAATTTTATTAAACAATTGATCAACGGTTTGTGAATTTATGAAATTAATTAATTAAATCTAATAAAGCTAACTACCACAAGTTTGAAAACAGATTTTTAAAGACTTAAGACTACAACTTCACTTATTGCTTCACTTTTCTCAACGGACTTCCCTTCAAATTATGCTAACTAACTTGAATTATTAATCAAAACTCATCAATATTTATGACCATCTCTCGATGTACCATAAATCAATCAACTCAAATCCACAGATGATAGACTCAAGACGAACACCCTAGTTAACTAATCCACTATATCTCTATGTGAATTACAATTAAAAAGGATTTAAAGTTCAGGTTCCCAATAAGATTAGATGTGGTGAATAGGTATATCTCTATCCTAAGCACAAATCATGATTTCCAACGACAAGCAGAAAACACAATCACACGCTATTATGGTCAGATCTAAATCTATACTTCATCTCTCAAATTCATATAGACTATCCCGATAATTATTGGCCAAATAATTAAGCAATTAAGCATAAACCATAATAGACAATTCAATATTAATTAACCATAATTATCAAAGAAGCATATCCAGTAAAGCTACGCAATAAGATCCGTTATAGCCTTAAAAGAAATTTAGTTCATAATTAAACTAGAATCCATCATCCATAAATTTAATAGCATTCAAAATTCAAGATTAAAAGATAGAGAAAAGAACAAAAACTGGTAAAACAATCCTTGAATCTCTCTCTAGCTCCTCCTTGATTTCCTCTTGCTAGCAATTCGCTTCAAGTCTTCTCAATTTGCTCCAAAACTAGGATTTTCTAATAATAAATTCAACAACCTTAAAACTGATTTAAAACAACTATTTATAGCGTCTGATATTAATCCTAAAAGATTTAGAAGTCTGAAAACCAATTACACATCAAATTGCTTCAGTTTAAATGAAAAGTCAAAGCTGGTCAACTCCCGAACTGGCGCGGCCGCGCTGGTATTAAGCCTGAGTTGGGCGCGGTCGCGCTGCACTGGCAGACAATTTGTTTTCAACACTGGAGATCGGTGCGGCCGCGCTGCACCCTAGTTCATTTTGGGTGCGGCCGCGCTGCTTGACTTTCTGTACTTTTTCATTCCTTCAGCTGCTGTCATGCTCAAGCCTCGCCAAACCCATTCCCAACATATGCAACCTACAAAAACACACAAAATGCATGAAAAGTAACTATATACTAAGGAAATAAACAACAACCCACATTAAAAAGTATCCAATTCGTAGGTATAAAACCTACTCATCAAATACCCCCAAACTTGAACTATTGCTTGTCCCCAAGCAACACAATGCAACAATTAACTACCGTGCCTACGAATCCAACCAATAGCCCGTATGAATCTTAACTTTTAGCCTTAGAGATATCAACAAACACTCAAAATAGTAAATCTAGTCAATATGAACTAATAATCCCAATCAATCAATATACACCTGTCATTATCCAAGTTATGCGTGTGTGCTTATTATGTTAGGTTTGTATATAACGCAAGCATGCAATCAAATTACATAAATAGAGCGGAAGCGTGATAAAACGTATTTTAAAATTTTAATACAAACCATCACCATGATCTATCCTTGTGTTCAATTATCAATTAAACGAAAGAGAAAGAGAATAAGAATCATACCCTCGTAGATCAAAGCTTCCTCGGGTACAAGTTCAACTCCTAATCCTTCGTGTTCTCCTCGAATTCCACCGATGAAAGTCCTTCCTTTGATCAACGTTAGCCACCCAAGTGTTTGGCCTCTAGAGGTGATCTACCAAGGAAGAATAGGTATTCAAGAAGTTGGGTGTTGGCAAAACTCTAGTTTCTATCTTTATAGAAATTGCAAGTACTCTCCACAATCTAATGCAAGAATGTGTAACCCTAATCTATGATAAGACTCCTCTTATTTATAGATGTAGGAATAACCCTTCCCTAAACTATTTAGGATTAGGGTTTCTATTATAATTAAACTCCTTTAACTAATTATGCTCCTAATCCAATTAGGAATTCATGTGAGAGTACTTTTATTAATTAATTCCCAATCCATATTAGGAATTAAATAATAGTAATAGTAATAGTAATAATAATAAGACTCCTCTTATTAATTTATATTTAATATTTCTAAAATATTAAATAATAAATATTAAGCTATTTAATTTATTCTATCTCCATAGACTAAATTAAATACACTTAACTTATTATTACAATTATGCCATTTACTTCTTAAATAAATATTTTTCCTTTTGCGGTGTGACTCTTTAGGTTCTCCATATTAAACCGGTTGTGAATAAATCAATTAGAATAATTCTAATTATATTTAAATAAATAAATTAAACTATTTAATTTATTTAAATAAATAATATTTATTCTACAATAAGGGTAAGCCCCTTTAGCGATCAACGACTTTCTAGATAATATAGATTTCAACATTAATCACAAAAGAACCTTTCAGTGCATAGTTATCGTACAATTCAATCCTTCTACCATACAATGTCCCAATTAAATATAAGACATGGATTTACTGTCAAGTCTTATTTTATTTAATTATATGTATTTCGATTTCCAAATGCACAACTTTAAATAATGCAAATTAGAAATTCCTTTCTAATTTCATTCTACCTTGGCCAATGTGACGTCCCCAAATTCGGGTCTCAAATGCCCGGATTCGATCATCACGATCCATTACAAACATCCACCTTCAAACAACATACAATAACTAAATGCGGAATATAATAAACATATGTTGTTCATTTCAAAGGTGTTACTAGTCCCAAGAATTCGATAACCTTAATACATAACACAAAACATACCCTAAATATTAATTAGGGTTCAAATTACATTAATAGCAAATTAAACTAAGCATAAAACAAGGCCAGCTACTTGAAGTCTAATACTTCATCTTTTCTTTGCCCTTGCCCTTCCCTGAAGTTTCGGGTTTAACTGCAATAAGAGTCATGATATAGCAAGGATGAGCAACTAGTTTGCTCAACAAGTTTAAATACAACAATAAAGGATATATCATGAATGACGGAATATATATACAAGGAATTCAACAATATGAATATCGGAAGCAAGGATAGTAATTGCTTTTAAAATGAATGATAGTCAAGTAGACTTTGAACAATAAACTTCCAATGGAATCAATAGCTAATTGACCCTTTGGTTATTGGCTACAGAATAAGTACTTGAGGGGATCAGCCTCGCGTACACTATGTATATGCATAACATTTAACTCTGCTATTGGTACCTTATATACGGTACCTGGGGTACTCCCCTATAATAAAAGGGGTGTTCATACAGTCTAAGAATCCTTACCATTGATTGGTTCGGATAGCTTTTATAAATTCTTACATACGTTCCTGACCGAGACAAGGGTTCAGACTTAATCATGAATAGTTCGTGAATTTTAGAACTTAAATAATTATACGAATTCAAATGCACAAGTGCGAATGCCAATGAATACATAGATGTGGAATAATTTTAAAAGTAATTAGACCAATTAAGACATGCTTGGAGATAAGATTCAAGCTTAAAGAATAACTTGCAATAATATATACCTTTTGCACGAATTAAAATAATGCATAAGGTCTAGAAATATTGCTCAATGTAAAAGTTGAGTAAGATAGAACTTGCATAAATCAAAGTCTCGGGATAGAGAACTTGCCTGTCTGCTCAGCTACAAATAATTCTAACTTTAATTAATTGGCTTTGAAGAACCTAACATTGATAAAGTCGATCTATCAATTAGCATTGCGTAGTTGTATATCGATACGCTTACTTATGCTATTTATTTAGCAAATGAGCAAATCACATAGCACACATAAGTTAATAAACTATCATTAATCATATAAGACACTTAATTAATCTTTAGATTGATGATTTAATTAATTAACAATATTTTTCTTAAGTGCTAAACACTTATTAAACCCTTAAACAATTAATTATAATTGTTTAATTAATGTGTTATTTAAACTTTCTTTATTTTATTAATTCTATCTTCATTTAATTACTATTTAATATTAGTTAAATAGTAATTAATTAATTACCTTTAGTTATTATTTAATAATAAATAATAACTAATTATATTTACATATTATTTGAATAATCAAATTATTAGTCGTATTTGTCTTTAATTATTAGTTAATAATCCTTATTTATTATTTATGATAATAAATAATTAATTTATTAGTCTATTAATATTAATTAAATAATAATTAAATAATTATTACCCCTTATTTATTATTTAATCTTAATTAAATAATAACTAATTAATTTATTAACTTTATTTTCCTTAATTATTATTTAATTAACATTGAATAATAATTAATCATTATCCTTATTTATTATTTATTCTTAAATAATAAATAATTAATTTATTAACTTTTATGTTAATTGAATAACATTTAAATGAGTAATTATCATTATTTATTACTTAGTCTTATTTAAATAATAAATAATTAGTTTATTAATTTAAACACTATTTAATAATTATTTGATATTAATCAAATATTAATAGATTAATTATTTAACCCCATTTATTATTTAATCTTAATTAAATAGTAAATAGTTAGTATATTATCACTAATTCTATTTAATTATTACTTAATATTGATTAAATAATAATTAAATAGTTAATTACGCATAAACAATATTTAATTAGTTTAATAATCAATTAGTAGTATTAACCTTTATCATTTCATAATTTTTAAATGATTTAAATAGGTTTTAATCACTAATTAAACTAAACATCACTTAAGTACACTGAAAAATTACCAAATAAATATGATAATATTCTACATGATTTTAGAAAAATTTGGGTCCAAACGGGGTCGCCGGAACCGGCCGGAATAGTGTCGAACCGGTCGACGAAAAATTGCGCCGGTTCGGTGCATAGTGAACCGGCAGGGAGTTTTGGTATTTTCGGACTTTTTTTTCCAAATTTAGGGTCCTTAGCGAAAACTTGAATAACTTGAGATCTATAACTCCGATTGAGGTCCAATCGGACTCGTTAGACTCGTATCTTTCCGAACTACAAGATTCCATCATCAAAATACAAATTTGGACAAGTTTTGTATACTGAAATCAGCCCGAAAGTGGACTGTTCATACATGTTTTCCATCAACGGGGTGTTTTGGTTAAAAATCCATAACTCACTCGTTTTAACTTCTTTTTAAATGATTCCAACTAGGTTTTGTTCTTAACTTACCCATATATTACCAGAAAATTTAAAGTCCCAAAAATAATTTATAGATTTCAAAATGTGCAACTTCTTCGAACAAGTCACGTTCTAACCGTCGGTAAAAATTATTTCAAGCTTTTTGCTAGACTTTTCTTCCTAAACCCATACCATTACATATTTAAACTATATGATATCCTATACAAACATATGTAGCAAGATTCTAGTCATTTAAAACTTGAACTTAACATATTATTAATAAAACATATTAAATCATTATTTCTTAGTACCTAGTTTTAAAGCATGAGTTAAGCATTCTTTTAAAATAATGTAGATCTAACAAAATGAAACCTAGATCCATACATACTTCATTCCTTTCATGGGCATCAAGAAATAAACATTTAAAACCCCAACACAAATAACTAGGGTTTGAAAGAGATGAATATCCATACCTAGATTTAATGACTATTCTTCTCTTCTTTCCAAAGTAGGTTGTAAATGGAGATGCCATAAACAACCAAGATCTTCTCCTTCTTCTTTAAGGTTTGGACACTACCTTCTTTTTAATAATCTCTCAAGATTTGTTCTTGCCTTTCACCAAACTCTCTCTAACACTCTCTCAAGGTTTTAGAAAAATGAAGATACAAATGACCACTCTTTAGCCTATTAACTAAATAAAAAGCAAGAATACCTATACTTGCCATCATGAAGCTAGTAAAAGACTTGTGTCACTAGGGTGGCTAGTTGACACCTTAGGAAGCTATGTGACACCATAGGTAGCTACTTGACATCATAGGTAGCTACTGTATCAAGTCTACAATTTCAACTTCCAAGACAACTAGTTACTTAATTAAATTAGGACTTTGAAAAGCAATTACCTCTCTTTCTCTTTAGTTGCAAGACAAGGAGGGGAAATTTGTCACAAAAATGTTGTCCCACTAGTTGCTTTAAATAATAAATTAATGTTACACCTTTAATTTATCAAGTGGCTATGTTTTGGACCACACATTAAATACCATTGGGCTTCCAATTTAAATGATTAGGCTAATAAAATCCAAAACTATTTAATACAATATTGGGTCATTTAATTTAACCCAATGATTGATTAATTAATTGTCACACTATTAATTACTACATCCATGACCAAATAAATAATTTGTCTTAGTTCCTTAATTAAATAAGTTAACCAATTAGTAGTTGATTACTAATTGGACTATTAAATTTTATTATTCAATGTGACAATATTCTCATTAATTAATACTTTTATTAATTAATTTACTCAATTCAATATACTAACTATATTCAATTTACTTGCATGATTAATTAGTAATTACTTTATCAATTTAATTGATATTAAACCTTAGGGCTTGTTCATTAATTTAACTATACTATTAGTGACTCCCTTTATTCAACTTAAATCAATTCATCACCTCGTCACGTAGGCTACCAATGTACACAAAGGTTCAAATAAGCACACAAACTAACTCATTAAAAATTAAATTTATATATTTAATTAATAACGATGTTTAAAATTTCACGGGCATTACATCCCTCCCCCCTTATAAAAATTCTGTCCTCGGAATTGCAAAATAGGGTTACTCGAATAGAAACGGGTAATTTGCTTTCATCTTCTTTTCGAGTTCCCACGTAGCTTCTTTGACTGCGTGATTCCTCCAAAAGACCTTGACGGAATAGATGATCTTATTCCTTAGTTTCTGTTCCTTCCTATCGAGTATCTGGACGGGAACTCCCTCGTACGATATGTCCTTCTCGACTTGGATTGGTTCATAAGAGATAACGTGCTTGTAGTCTGGTTTATACGGTCACAACACTGACACATAAAACACGTTGTGAATGTGCTCAAGTTCAGGAGGTAACGCTACCTCGTACGCCACTTTGCCGATCCGCCTCAAAATCTCGAACGGTCCTATGAACCTAGGGCTCAATTTGCCCTTCTTCCCAAAACGGATCTTCCCCTTCCAGGGAGATACCTTCAAAAACACAAAGCTACCAACTTCAAAGTCCCTCTTCTGACGATGTAAGTCAGCATATTTCTTCTGGCGATCTTGAGCTGCTACCAGACGATTTCTGACCAGTTATACTGTATCTGAAGTCTGCTGCACCATCTCAGGTCCCAACAGTCTTCGCTCTCCAACCTCGTCCCAACACATCGGGGTTCGGCATTTCCTTCCATATAGCGCTTCGTACGGTGGCATGTCGATACTAGCGTGATAGCTATTATTGTAAGCGAACTCCCCAGTGGAAAATGGTCATCCCAGCTGCCCTTTAAATCTATCACGACCGCCCGAAGCATATCTTCTAAGGTCTGGATCGTTCGCTCGCTCTGGCCGTCAGTTTGAGGATGATACATCGTACTCAACCTCAATTGTGTTCCCATTCTTACCTGCAGACTTCTCCAAAAATTTGACGTGAAGCGCGGATCTCTGTCCGATACAATAGATACTGGCACTCCATGACGCGATACAATCTCCTTGACGTAAAGTTTTGCTAACTGCTCCAGCTTATACCGTATCTTGATTGGTAGGAAATGAGCAGACTTGGTTAGACGATCCACAATTACCCAGATGGCGTCTAAACCCTTCTGTGTCGGTGGCAGACCCACCACAAAGTCCATTGTGATGTGCTCCCACTTCCACTCCGGAATCTCCAATGGTTGAAGCAGTCCGCTCGGTCGCTGGTGCTCTGCTTTAATTCGCTGACATGTCAGACATCGGCTGACGCACTCTGCCACTTCTCGTTTCATATTCGGCCACCAAAAATACTGCCACAAATCCCGATACATTTTCGTGCTTCTGGGATGTATTGAGTACCTCGTACTATGAGCTTCCTGAAGGATTTCTTCCCTTAACTCCGGATCCAACGGTATCCAGACTCTCCCTTCAAACCTTAGCAACCCTATGTTTTCAATCTTATACTTAAGCTCCTCGCTTTCGGCAATTCGCTTCTTTATTGAATCACAATCCTCATCCTTTTCTTGAGCCTCCTTGATTTGATCCAATAGGGTCAGGCTCACTGTCACTGTAAACAATTTCTCGTTCGTCTCCATCGGATACTGAATCTCCAATTCCATACGTTCAAACTCCTTTATTAACTCTACCTAAGTTGTCAGCTTCATCAATTTCTCCCTGCCTTTCCTACTCAAAGCATCTGCCACTACATTTGCTTTGCCCGGATGGTACAGAATCTCACAGTCGTAATCCTTGATCAATTCTAATCATCGGCGCTGCCTCATGTTCAGCTCCTTCTGAGTGAAGATGTATTTCAGACTCTTGTGATCTGTATATATCTCACACCTCTCTCCATATAGATAGTGCCTCCATATTTTCAAAGCGAATATTACTGCTGCTAACTCCAGGTCATGAGTCGGGTATCCCTTCTCATAGTCCTTTAACTGATGTGAAGCGTACGCAATGACTTTGTCGTGTTGCATTAGCACACAATCAAGACCTTTGTGTGAAGCATCACTGTACACTACAAAACCTCCAGTGTCGTCTGGTAAAGCCAACACCGGTGCTTGGCTAAGTCTTTTCTTCAGCTCCATGAAACTTTCCTCGCACTTTTTTGTCCAAACGAACTTTACCGTCTTTCTGGTTAGATTGGTCAACGGTGATGCTATCTTCAAAAAATCCTGGATGAATCTCCGATAGTATCCCGCCAACCCTAGGAAACTCCTGATCTCCGTCGGTGTCTTCGGCTTCTCCCAATTGATAATGGCTTTCACCTTTGCAGGGTCTACCGAAACGCCATCCTTGTCAATGACGTGTCCTAGAAACTGCACCCTCTGCAACCAAAATTCACACTTCGAAAATTTTGCGTACAACTTCTCCCTTCTTAACGTCTCCAAGGCAATCCTTAGGTGTTCAACATGTTCTTCCTCGGACACTGAATACACCAAGATGTCATCGATGAATACTACTATGAATTTGTCCAAATATTGCTTGAACACTCTGTTCATCATATCCATGAATGCCGCTGGTGCATTTGTCAGTCCAAATGACATTACCAGAAACTCAAAATGCCCATAACGAGTTCTGAATGCCGTCTTCGGGATATCCTCTTGTCTCACCTTTAGTTGATGATAACCCGTTCTCAAATCAATCTTTGAAAAATATTTTGCTCCCTTGAGTTGATCAAACAGATCGTCTATTCTGGGCAGCGGGTATCTATTCTTAATCGTGACTTTGTTCAATTCGCGATAGTCGATGCAAAGCCTCATCGAACCATCCTTCTTCTTTACGAACAGAACTGGCGCTCCCCATGGTGACACGCTCGGTCTGATATAACCCTTGTCTAATAGTTCCTGCAATTGGGCCATTAGCTCCTTCATTTCTATCGGTGCCATTCGATACGGCGCCTTCGATATTGGTGCGGCTCCCGGCACCAAGTTAATTACAAATTCTACCTCCCTATCCGGCGGCAATCCCGGAATTTCATCTGGGAAGACATATGTGAATTCCCTTACGACAGGTATCTGACTCGGTTCGCCCTCGACTCGACGAGTATCAACCACGTGAGCCAAATAACCTATACAACCCTTCCTCAAAAATCTCTTAGCTTGCATCATCGTTAGACAACAAGATTGTCTCGGCGATTTACTACCATAGAATACTACATTCGACTTATTAGAAGTCTTCAGGTGTACACACTTCTTTTTACAGTCGATGACTGCTCCGTGAATCGATAACCAATCCATTCCAAGGATCACATCGAACTCCCCCAAACGAATCGGTATCAAATCCACGCTGAGCTTAAATCCTCGTAACTCGGCACAACAATTCCTATGAATGCATTCTACGGGGATAATTTCCTTGTTTGCTACTTCTACGTTCATAGGGTATTCCAACTTTTCACGAGGTAAGTCTAACCGTTTAGCAAATTCTTCGAAAACAAAAGAGCAGGTAGCACCCGAATCGAATAACACATAAGCATTTATATCATTGATTGGGATGATACCTGACACCATGTCCTTGGACCCCACGACATCCTTCCTTGTGACCATCATGGCTTTTCTGATCTTGGTTGTGCTTTGTCAACGCTTCATTTCCTCCTCGGCAACGATTGCTTCCTTAAGTAACGTAGGAAATATGTTGATCTATAAAACCACAACCTTACTATACGCCCAGGGCTTCAACCCTTGATCAAATCTCTTCGCTCGCCTAGCTCCGGTGTCCACTTGGTGTGGATCAAACCTAGCTAGTTTGTTAAACTTCGTTGCGTACTCTGCTACTGACATATCATCTTGCTTCAGATCCAAGAACTTTATCTCCATACTTGCCTGCGTGCTTTCTAGAAAGTAATTTTTTTGAAAAACAGCTCCTTAAAACGAGTCCACGCAGTCGCGCCTTCCCCAGCTCGGCTTCTATTCGCCTTCCACCAGTAATTTGACTCACCCTTCCTCATAAAAGTGGAAAACGAAGTCTTCTGTTCCTCGGTCACTCTTGCGACCTTGAAAACTTTCCCCATTTTTTCTACCTATGTCTGGGCTTCACTCGAATCCATATTCCCACGAAACTCCGGTGGTCCTAGTAATTTGAAACCCGTAAAGTTCGCCATGTGATTTCATGGCCAAACAACCGCAATGGCTGGTCTGCCTTGCATCGTTTCCTCTAACAAGTTCACAAAGGTCGTCTTGGGGTCAGTCTGACCCTCCTCGTTATTCACTGACTCTTCCACCCTCGTGTATCGGGGTTGTCTCCTTGACGGCATTGTTTGTTCTAAACAAAACCTTACATAAATCCTTCTTGTTTTACACATCGTGCAAAATTCTACTGATGTTATCATTTAAGAGTCAAGGCACAAATCGATCACAATCAATCATGTAATAATAATACCACATTTATATTCATACACCCCTTAGTGTGTCAAACACTTATAATTCCGGCATATTCCTATAAATGTTAACTATCCCATTAAGACACAAAAGATGGGATTAATAAGAACTGCATTCCCCTAGATCTGAAAAGTGGAAATGTATCATCATCATATCAACTCAAGGCACCTTTAGTAAATACTAATAGCTCATCTTAGTACCTCGTACTACTTACATCATATAGCATTCCTGATATTCACTTATCCCTCTGTTACTAACAACAAAATGGGATTCACATAACTACTCCACAACTTACACAAAGTTGGGACTTACAACAAATATACTACTAGCTGTACAAAAACTGAGATTCACATTTCTTACATGCATAGATATACTAGTACATATACATTGACTACTATTCTTCATTCATTACGACTCACAAAGGTCTTATAACTCTCAGACTTAACCTTTCTTTCTTTCATTTCCTCCACATATTCCTTATATCGGGCTCCAATTGATCCTTCTTAGGGATTTCTATTATCTCATCATTCAGTTCCATCTCTAGATACTTTTTCCAGATCAGACACTAAATCTACCCTTGGTTCATTTCTTATAATCTCTCCGTTGTCTCTCCTTTCTAATCATCAAAACAATCTAAATTGCCATCAGTCATCTCTTAATTTTTTTTTGTATATAACATCATTCATCTCAATACTCTCAACTTTTGCTTAACAACTCTATATGAGTCAATTACCTTTGTCTCACCTGGCATTCCACCATAAAGCTTAATAACTTAACTAACACTTCAAAATATCGATATATTCATTATTTATCGAATCAATCATTTTCTTCTTGCAAACCTTAACCCAACAGATTCTAAGGTACCCTCTCTTCATCACAAAGAAACTCCATACCACATCACTCCAATATCTTATCTAATGAATAGCCACAAAAATTGATCAATAGCCACAGAATTGATCAATAGCATCAAATGATTAATCTAATTACCTCGAATATTTATAACTCCAGCTTACAATGGATCATCCATACTTAATGGTCTTCACTTTACCATATTATCTCATCAATACACATTCCTCAAATTATCCACAAGCTTAATAACACCAACGTATGATCCAAATCCTCAATTTTAAGATCATAATAAATTTCTACCCAAAAATAACTCTATATGAGTTCTATCCCCTTCTATTCCTCTATATTCTCTCAGGTTATAGCCTAAGGACTCTTTCTCCTAAGGGTTATAACCTATAGCTTTGATACCAACCTGTGACGTCCCCAAATTCGGGTCTCAAATGCCCGGATTCGATCATCACGATCCATTACAAACATCCACCTTCAAACAACATACAATAACTAAATGCGGAATATAATAAACATATGTTGTTCATTTCAAAGGTGTTACTAGTCCCAAGAATTCGATAACCTTAATACATAACACAAAACATACCCTAAATATTAATTAGGGTTCAAATTACATTAATAGCAAATTAAACTAAGCATAAAACAAGGCCAGCTACTTGAAGTCTAATACTTCATCTTTTCTTTGCCCTTACCCTTCCCTGAAGTTTCGGGTTTAACTGCAATAAGAGTCATGATATAGCAAGGATGAGCAACTAGTTTGCTCAACAAGTTTAAATACAACAATAAAGGATATATCATGAATGACGGAATATATATACAAGGAATTCAACAATATGAATATCGGAAGCAAGGATAGTAATTGCTTTTAAAATGAATGATAGTCAAGTAGACTTTGAACAATAAACTTCCAATGGAATCAATAGCTAATTGACCCTTTGGTTATTGGCTACAGAATAAGTACTTGAGAAGATCAGCCTCGCGTACACTATGTATATGCATAACATTTAACTCTGCTATTGGTACCTTATATACGGTACCTGGGGTACTCCCCTATAATAAAAGGGGTGTTCATACAGTCTAAGAATCCTTACCATTGATTGGTTCGGATAGCTTTTATAAATTCTTACATATGTGCCTGACCGAGACAAGGGTTCAGACTTAATCATGAATAGTTCGTGAATTTTAGAACTTAAATAATTATACGAATTCAAATGCACAAGTGCGAATGCCAATGAATACATAGATGTGGAATAATTTTAAAAGTAATTAGACCACTTAAGACATGCTTGGAGATAAGATTCAAGCTTAAAGAATAACTTGCAATAATATATACCTTTTGCACGAATTAAAATAATGCATAAGGTCTAGAAATATTGCTCAATGTAAAAGTTGAGTAAGATAGAACTTGCATAAATCAAAGTCTCGGGATAGAGAACTTGCCTGTCTGCTCAGCTACAAATAATTCTAACTTTAATTAATTGGCTTTGAAGGACCTAACATTGATAAAGTCGATCTATCAATTAGCATTGCGTAATTGTATATCGATACGCTTACTTATGCTATTTATTTAGCAAATGAGCAAATCACATAGCACACATAAGTTAATAAACTATCATTAATCATATAAGACACTTAATTAATCTTTAGGTTGATGATTTAATTAATTAACAATATTTTTCTTAAGTGCTAAACACTTATTAAACCCTTAAACAATTAATTATAATTGTTTAATTAATGTGTTATTTAAACTTTCTTTATTTTATTAATTCTATCTTCATTTAATTACTATTAAATATTAGTTAAATAGTAATTAATTAATTACCTTTAGTTATTATTTAATAATAAATAATAACTAATTATATTTACATATTATTTGAATAATCAAATTATTAGTCGTATTTGTCTTTTAATTATTAGTTAATAATCCTTATTTATTATTTATGATAATAAATAATTAATTTATTAGTCTATTAATATTAATTAAATAATTATTACCCCTTATTTATTATTTAATCTTAATTAAATAATAACTAATTAATTTATTAACTTTATTTTCCTTAATTATTATTTAATTAACATTGAATAATAATTAATCATTATCCTTATTTATTATTTATTCTTAAATAATAAATAATTAATTTATTAACTTTTATGTTAATTGAATAACATTTAAATGAGTAATTATCATTATTTATTACTTAGTCTTATTTAAATAATAAATAATTAGTTTATTAATTTAAACACTATTTAATAATTATTTGATATTAATCAAATATTAATAGATTAATTATTTAACCCCATTTATTATTTAATCTTAATTAAATAGTAAATAGTTAGTATATTATCACTAATTCTATTTAATTATTACTTAATATTGATTAAATAATAATTAAATAGTTAATTATGCTTAAACAATATTTAATTAGTTTAATAATCAATTAGTAGTATTAACCTTTATCATTTAATAATTTTTAAATGATTTAAATAGGTTTTAATCACTAATTAAACTAAACATCACTTAAGTACGCTGAAAAATTACCAAATAAATATGATAATATTCTACATGATTTTAGAAAAATTTGGGTCCAAATGGGGTCGCCGGAACCGGCCGGAATAGTTCCGAACCGGTCGCCGGAAAATTGCGCCGGTTCGGTGAATAGTGAACCGGCAGGGAGTTTTGGTATTTTCGGACTTTTTTTCCAGATTTAGGGTCCTTAGCGAAAACTTGAATAACTTGAGATCTATAACTCCGATTGAGGTCCAGTCGGGCTCGTTAGACTCGTATCTTTCCGAAGTACAAGATTCCATCATCAAAATACAAATTTGGACAAGTTTTGTACACTGAAATCAGCTCGAAAGTGGACTGTTCATACATGTTTTCCATCAACGGGGTATTTTGGTTAAAAATCCATAACTCACTCGTTTTAACTTCTTTTTAAATGATTCTAACTAGGTTTTGTTCTTAACTTACCCATATATTACCAGAAAATTTAAAGTCCCAAAAATAATTTATAGATTTCAAAATGTGCAATTTCTTCGAACAAGTCACGTTCTAACCGTCGGTAAAAATTATTTCAAGCTTTTTGCTAGACTTTTCTTCCTAAACCCATACCATTACATATTTAAACTATATGATATCCTATACAAACATATGTAGCAATATTCTAGTCATTTAAAACTTGAACTTAACATATTATTAATAAAACATATTAAATCATTATTTCTTAGTACCTAGGTTTAAATCATGAGTTAAGCATTCTTTTAAAATAATGTAGATCTAACAAAATGAAACCTAGATCCATACATACTTCATTCCTTTCATGGGCATCAAGAAATAAACATTTAAAACCCCAACACAAATAACTAGGGTCTGAAAGAGATGAATATCCATACCTAGATTTAATGGCTATTCTTCTCTTCTTTCCAAAGTAGGTTGTAAATGGAGATGACATAAACAACCAAGATCTTCTCCTTCTTCTTTAAGGTTTGGACACCACCTTCTCTTTAATAATCTCTCAAGATTTTTTCTTGCCTTTCACCAAACTCTCTCTAACACTCTCTCAAGGTTTTAGAAAAATGAAGATACAAATGACCACTCTTTAGCCTATTAACTAAATAAAAAGCAAGAATACCTATACTTGCCATCATGAAGCTAGTGAAAGACTTGTGTCACTAGGGTGGCTAGTTGACACCTTAGGAAGCTATGTGACACCATAGGTAGCTACTTGACATCATAGGTAGCTACTATATCAAGTCTACAATTTAAACTTCCAAGACAACTAGTTACTTAATTAAATTAGGACTTTGAAAAGCAATTACCTCTCTTTCTCTTTAGTTGCACGACAAGGAGGGGAAATTTGTCCCAAAAATGTTGTCCCACTAGTTGCTTTAAATAATAAATTAATGTTACACCTTTAATTTATCAAGTGGCTATGTTTTGGACCCACATTAAATACCATTGGGTTTCCAATTTAAATGATTAGGCTAATAAAATCCAAAACTATTTAATACAATATTGGGTCATTTAATTTAAGCCAATGATTGATTAATTAATTGTCACACTATTTGTAGGTTGTACGTGTTGGAATTGCATTGGGCGAGAATTGGACATTCGAGTGGATGAAGTTGCTGATGTAGCTGATGTTGCAGGATTTCAGAGCAGCGCGGCCGCTCCCAAAATGAACTGGGTAGCAGCGCGGCCGCGCGTGATGCCAGAGTTAGAAAAAATTTGCTGCCAGAGTAGCGCGGCCGCGCGCCTTGCAAGCTTAATCCAGGCGCGGCCACGCCGGTTCGAGCAAGGGCAAAGTTGACTTTTCAGATGTTTTGATTGGTTTTGATTTGAACTTGGATTTGGAACTCTGTAATTAATTAGGGGTTTTATGAAATATTATAAGTAGGTGTTTTCTAGTTGGTAATTGATCTATCTATTAGAAAAACCCTAGTTTTGGAGCAATTAGAGAAGACTTGAAGCAAGTTGAGAACAAGGAGAAAGCAAGGAGGAGCAGGACAGAGATTGAAGGATTACTTACAGTGTTTCTTCTCTTTACTCTCTATTCTAAACTTTTTGATGTTATTAAACTTGTGGATGATGAATTCTAGTTTATTTATGAACTGAATTTCTGTTAAGGCTATAATGGATCTTAATGCGTAGTTTTGAATAGCATGTTGGCATATTAGTATCTTGCATGGTTTGGTTTGATTGTGTTAGGTGCATTTAGTTTGTTTGCATGAATCCAATTGATTAGTTGGTATGATTTTGATTTTGGCTCGGCCAATGATGAGATGGGTATTATTGTGTTATCTTGGACAGTTTGAAAGTCATTTGGGATATAATACTTTTGATCATAAGGGTAATTATGCTTGTCATAACTTGAGTTTTTGGATTGCACGAATAAATTGATTAGTTTAACTGCTAGGGTTCAAAGGGTTGCATAACTGATTTTTACATGAGAATTGGGTAAAACATTGATAGGTGAATTAACAAGGAAGGTTAAATTGGGTAAAAGCTGAGTTTGGGGGTTCTTTTAAGGCTGAAAAAAAAATGCGTTGACTAGTTGGGTTCTGTGGCCTCTATCACTCGGGTAATTAGATCCTTAGGGGTGTCTTAACACCTAGTGCCCTAAAGCCGTCTGGTTTGGGAGTTACTGATTGAACGCTCGCTACATGGGTGATTTTGAAACGCCTAAGAGAACTTGACGTGGCACAGTTAAGCATAATTACGAGATGGAGCGTAAAACGCACTCGTAGTAAAATAAAGTAGGAATAAAACCTTGTTAGAACCTTCATGCTCAGTATTTGCTTGATATTGGCTGGATTTATTGTATTTGCTTGAATTGAAGTAAAAAGAAAGTATTCTTGTTATAGAGTTGGTTATGTGGCTTTATTTTGAACTTTGGTCAGTTAACTTGATTATTGAACACACACGCACAATTTGGGTGATGATAGGTGTATATTGCTTGATTGGTTGGGATTATTAGTTTCTTTTGATTGGATTTACTGTTTCAAGCTGTTTATTGATATCTCTGAGGCATACAGTTAACATTCATATTGGCTATTGGTTGGATTCGTAGGCATGCTAGTTCTTAGTGCATTCATGGCATTGTGTTGCATTATGTTAGTTATCGCATTACATTTTGTTGCTTGGGGACAAGTAATAGTTCAAGTTTGGGGGAATTTGATGAATAGGTTTTATACCTACGAATCGGATACCAATTTACGTGAATTATTGTTTATTTCCATGGTTTCCAGTTACTTTTCATGTATTTTGTGTGTTTTTGTAGGTTGTACGTGTTGGGATTGCATTGGGCGAGAATTGGACATTCGAGTGGATGAAGTTGCTGATGTAGCTGATGTTGCAGGATTTCAGAGCAGCGCGGCTGCGCCCAAAATGAACTGGGTAGCAGCGCGGCCGCGCGTGATGCCAGAGTTAGAAAAAATTTGCTGCCAGAGTAGCGCGGCCGCGCGCCTTGCAAGCTTAATCCAGGCGCGGCCGCGCCGGTTCGAGCAAGGGCAAAGTTGACTTTTCAGATGTTTTGATTGGTTTTGATTTGAACTTGGATTTGGAACTCTGTAATTAATTAGGGGTTTTATCAGATATTATAAGTAGGTGTTTTCTAGTTGGTAATTGATCTATCTATTAGAAAAACCCTAGTTTTGGAGCAATTAGAGAAGACTTGAAGCAAGTTGAGAACAAGGAGAAAGCAAGGAGGAGCAGGACAGAGATTGAAGGATTACTTACAGTGTTTCTTCTCTTTACTCTCTATTCTAAACTTTTTGATGTTATTAAACTTGTGGATGATGAATTCTAGTTTATTTATGAACTGAATTTCTGTTAAGGCTATAATGGATCTTAATGCGTAGTTTTGAATAGCATGCTTCTTTGAATATTATGATTAGTTATTTTTGGATTGTCTATTATGGTTTATGCTGAATTACTTAACTATCTAGCCAATAATTACCGGGTTATTCTATATGAATTTGAAAGATGAAGTATAGAAGTAGAACTGACCATAATAGCATGTGATTGTGTCTTCTGCTGTCGATGGAATTCATAATTTGTGATTAGGATAGAGATATACCTATCACCGCATGTAATCAAAATAGGGAACTTGGGCTTTAAATTCTTTTTAATTGTAATTCATATAGAAATATAGTGAGTTAGTTATTTAGGATGATTAACTTGAATCTATCAATTTTGGATTTAAGTTAAGTTGTTTGTGAAACATTGAAAGATGATCATAAATAGTGATGAGTTTCTGGTTAATAATCTAGAATAACTAGCATAATCCAAAGGGGAGCATGTTAAGTAAAATAAAGCATTAAGTGAAGTTGTAGTCTTAAGTCTTTAAAAATCTGTTCTTAAATTAGTGTTAGTAATTTAATTTAGAATTAATTAGTTAAATTCAAAACCTCAGAAATATAAAACCATTTGTCTACTAAAAATTGATTTGATTTAAATTTGGAATTTGTCATCGTAGAATCAATTCTTCTCTGTGGGACGATATTCTACTTTCACTTTATTACTTGTGGACTGCGTATACTTGCGTATTTTTGCTAGTATAGATTTTGGCAAACAAGTTTTTGGCGCCGTTGCCGGGGAACAATTGTTTCTATAATTTTAAGTTTTAGTTTTAATTACATCAGTTTTAGTTAACATTGTTTTTCTTGTTACTTCCTGTTTCAGGTGATCTCGGTTTGTTTATGCAAACACGATCCAAGCAGCCGGAACTTGTGCAGAGTGAAGACGATCTTGAAAACAAGTTACGCAAGTTGAGAAAGTTTTGCCATGAGACCATCGAGAAAGAAAAAATGGCTAACGAAGAACAGAAATCATTGAGGGAATATGCGATGCCTAAGCTTGATCAAATCAGGTCAAGCATCACGAGGCCAGCCATCACGGCTAATTCCTTTGAGATCAAGTTGGGTACAATTCAGATGATTCAGAATGCGGTACAGTTTGGGGGATTAGCCAACGATGATCCTAATGAACACTTGGTTAGCTTTCTTGAGATTTGTGATACATTCAAATATCCCAATGTAACTGATGATGCGGTGAGACTACGTCTGTTTCCGTTTTCGCTAAGGGATAAAGCAAAGAGTTGGTTGCACTCACTTCCACCGGGGTCCATCACAACTTGGGAAGACTTGGCTCAGAAATTCCTAGCAAAATTCTTTCCGCCGGCTAAGTCTGCTAAGTTAAGAAACGATATTTCCACTTTTGAGCAAAGTCATGGAGAGACACTGTATGAGGCTTGGGAAAGGTTCAAAGAGTTATTGAGAAGATGTCCACATCATGCATTACCCAAGTGGCTGCAAGTCCAGACATTCTACAATGGGCTGAGTAGTAATACTCGAACAATTATAGATGCAGCTGCGGGGGGAGCACTTATGGATAAGAATTTTGATGAAGCTTACATCTTGTTAGAAACTATGGCTTCAAATAACTATCAATGGCCGACGTCGAGGATGAATCACCAAAAGGTAGCTGGAGTTTTGGAGGTAGATGCGATCACTGCACTAACAGCTCAGATGGCAGCCATGTCTAAGAAAATTGAAGCCTTGGCGGAGTCGAAGGTCCAACAAGCAGCTTATGTGTGTGAGCTATGTGCAGGTGCACATCCGACGGATTATTGTGCTATTAATCCGGAATCTGTACAGTACTTGGGGAGTTACAACCGACCGCAACAGCCATATCAGAATGCATATAATCCGGGGTGGAAGAATCATTCGGGTTTCTCATGGAGCAATAACACTCAAGTTCAAAATCCCGCTCCAAGATCACAGAATCCCCCGGGTTTTCAGAACCAAGCTCCACAACAGGCAGAAAGAAAACCCAATTTAGAAGAATCTTTGGCAAGATTTATCACAGCATCGGAGAAAAGAATGAATGAGCAAGATAAGTTGATAAATCAGGTAGACTTGAATGTGAAGAGCCAAGCGGTGTCAATTCGGAATCTGGAAAATCAGCTCGGTCAGTTGGCTCAAGTCTTGAACAATCGACCGCAAGGAACACTACCAAGTGATACAGAGGTTAACCCCAAGAGAGATGGTAAGGAACAATGTCAAGCTGTAACACTTCGAAGTGGGAAGCAACTCCAGCAGAGCAGCGCGGCCGCGCCTGAAATATAAGGGGAGGCAGCGCAGCCGCGCCCATCCCCAGTCCCAGATCCTGCAGAGAAATTGGTAGGAAAAGACAAGGAAACGGAGAATGAGGAGAAAGAAAAGGAGACAGCAAGGCAAGCAGAAGTATACCCTCCTATGCCATATCCTCAGAGATTTCACAAGCAGAAATTAGATAAACAATTCTCCAAATTCCTTGAAGTCTATAAGAAGCTGCAAATCAATATACCGTTCGCCGAGGCTTTAGAGCAGATGCCAAGCTACGCCAAGTTTATGAAAGAAATTTTGTCAAGAAAGAAAAAGTTGGAGCATTATGAAACAGTAGCATTAACTGAAGAATGTAGTGCAATATTGCAGAAGAAGTTGCCACCAAAGCTGAAGGATCCGGGTAGTTTCACTATTCCTTGCACTATTGGCAGCTTATCAATCAGCAGATGTTTGTGTGATTTAGGTGCGAGCATCAACCTTATGCCGTTATCGATATATGTTCAGCTGGGTCTACCTGCACCAAAACCGACCAACATCTCTCTTCAGCTAGCTGACAGGTCGGTTACATATCCTAGAGGTATTGTTGAAGACATCTTGGTAAAAGTAGACAAATTCATATTCCCAGCCGATTTCATTATTTTGGACTATGAGGAGGACAAAGACATTCCTATCATACTTGGGAGACCTTTCTTGGCAACGGGAAGAACACTTATAGATGTGCAAAAAGGAGAATTGACTATGAGGGTGCAAGACCAAGAAGTGACATTCAATGTGTTCAAAGCCATGAAATTTCCTACGGACGAGGAAGAGTGTTTCCGGTTGGATGTGGTAGAAAAAGTGGTGGAAGACGAGTTTTTGAGGAAATTGACCGAGGATCCGTTGGAATCTGTTTTATTAGGGGAGGCTGACATGGATGACCTAGAGATGATGGAATTTCTTCACATTTTAGATACAGTGCCGAGAGTACGCAAATTTCATATCCCCTATGAACCATTGGAACTTACTGACAAATCCTTAGAGCGCTTGAAGCCATCTCTTAAACTACCTCCTACTCTTGAACTTAAACCTTTACCGAACCATCTGAGGTATGCTTATTTAGGTGAATCATTTACTTTGCCTGTTATTATTGCATCTGTACTTAACGAATTGCAGGAAAGTAAGTTGATTCGAGTTCTCCGGGAATACAAGTCAGCCATTGGTTGGACCATCGCCGACATAAAAGGAATTAGCCCATCTTTCTGTATGCACAAGATCCTTTTGGAAGAAGATGCCAAACCAACGATAGAGCAACAAAGGAGGCTGAACCCAATCATGAAAGAGGTGGTGAAAAAGGAAATTTTGAAGTGGCTTGATGCAGGTATCATTTACCCCATCTCCGATAGCAGTTGGGTGAGTCCAGTTCAGTGCGTGCCTAAAAAGGGTGGTATGACGGTTGTCGAAAACGAGAATAATGAATTGATACCGACAAGGACAGTGACTGGATGGAGGGTTTGTATGGATTACAGGAAATTAAACAAGGCAACCCGCAAGGATCACTTTCCTCTACCCTTTATTGATCAAATGTTAGATAGACTGGCTGGGCACGAGTTCTATTGCTTATTGGATGGTTACTCAGGTTATAATCAGATAGTGATTGCCCCCGAAGATCAGGAAAAGACTACCTTCACGTGTCCTTATGGCACTTTCGCTTTTCGGAGGATGTCTTTTGGCTTATGCAATGCACCAACGACGTTTCAAAGATGCATGATGGCTATTTTCTCAGATATGGTTGAACGTAACATGGAGGTATTCATGGACAATTTTTC
Organism: Aralia elata; assembly: GCA_034770075.1. Classification (NCBI taxonomy): domain Eukaryota; kingdom Viridiplantae; phylum Streptophyta; class Magnoliopsida; order Apiales; family Araliaceae; genus Aralia; species Aralia elata. Next base: position 45,555 of record JAVJAP010000161.1, read on the forward strand.
AGTGTTTGGTGACTCATTCGATAGTTGCTTGGAAAATCTGGTCCTGGTTTTGAAAAGATGCGTGGAGACCAATTTAGTGCTCAACTGGGAAAAATGCCACTTTATGGTGCAAGAGGGGATAATTCTTGGGCACAAGGTGTCATCAAACGGGTTAGAGGTAGATCCGGCTAAGCTAGAAACAATAGAAAATCTACCTCCTCCAACTACAGTCAAGGGAATACGGAGTTTCTTGGGACATGCCGGATTTTATAGAAGATTCATAAAGGACTTTTCTAAGATCTCTAAGCCTTTATGTAGCCTATTGGAGAAAGATGTTCCCTTTAAATTTGATGATGAGTGTCTTGCAGCTTTTGAATTGTTGAAAGGAAATTGACCACAGCACCAGTCATTGTTGCACCGGATTGGTCAAGGCCGTTTGAGTTGATGTGTGATGCTAGCGATTATGCTATTGGGGCTGTTTTGGGCCAACGAAAGGAAAAGATTTTTCACGCCATTTATTATGCTAGCAAAACATTGACCGATGCCCAACTCAACTATACGACTACCGAGAAGGAGTTGCTTGCGGTTGTGTATGCCTTTGACAAATTTCGCTCGTACTTAATTGGAACTAAAGTAGTGGTGTTCACTGACCATTCGGCCATAAGATATCTGATTTCAAAGAAGGATGCGAAGCCAAGGCTGATTCGATGGATACTTCTACTCCAGGAGTTCGACTTGGAAATCCGGGATAGGAAGGGGACGGAAAATCAAGTGGCAGATCATCTCTCGAGATTAGAAAACAATGATCACGTAAAGGGAGACAAAACAGTGATCAATGAGTTCTTTCCAGATGAGCAGTTGTTTGTGATCCACTCAGAAGTCCCATGGTATGCCGATTTTGTAAATTATTTGGTTAGCAACGTACTCCCTCCTGATTTGACCAGGAAACAAAAGAAAAAGTTTATGCATGATGTAAAAAGATACATGTGGGATGAACCGTTCCTGTTCAAACATTGTGCCGATCAGATGATTAGACGGTGTGTGCCACAAAGTGAAGTAGAGAGTATTTTACATCATTGTCATGATTCACTATATGGAGGTCATTACGGAGGCGAGAAGACAGCGGCCAAGGTGTTGCAAGCAGGATTTTTCTGGCCAACATTGTTTAAGGACGCCCACCACTTCGTGCAAAGATGTGACAGATGTCAAAGGGTGGGAAATATTTCCAAGTGTCATGAGATGCCTTTGAATGCCATTTTAGAAGTTGAAGTCTTTGACGTTTGGGGAATAGATTTTATGGGACCATTCCCGTCGTCCTTTAACAACCTCTACATCCTTTTGGCGGTCGACTATGTCTCTAAATGGGTGGAAGCAAGTGCGTTGCCGACTAATGATGCCAAGGTGGTTCTTAAATTTCTGTAGAAAAATATCTTCACACGTTTTGGCACCCCAAGAGCAATTATCAGTGATGAAGGGAGTCACTTTTGTAACAGGTCTTTCACGGCTCTCTTAGCTAAGTATGGGGTAAACCACCGAATTGCTACAGCGTACCATCCCCAAACCAGTGGTCAAGCCAAAGTTTCAAACAAAGAAGTGAAGAGAATTCTGGAGAAAATTGTCAATCCAAGTAGAAAAGATTGGTTAGCAAAATTGGATGATGCACTTTGGGCTTATCGGACAGCTTATTAGACGCCCATTGGCATGTCACCGTACCAATTAGTCTATGGAAAGGCGTGTCACCTACCGGTTGAGCTAGAACACAGAGCATACTGGGCCATCAGAAAGTTGAACTTTGATCTCGCGGCTACTGGGGAAAAGAGGCTACTTCAGCTTAATAAACTCGATGAATTTTGGTTACAAGCATATGAGAATTCAAAGCTTTACAAGGAAAAAGTAAAGAAGTGGCATGATCGGAAAATCATCAACAGGACGTTTGAGCCGGGACAAGCAGTGCTTTTATTTAATTCAAGACTGAAGTTATTTCCAGGGAAGCTCAAGTCTCGGTGGTCGGGTCCTTTCATCGTCAAACAAGCATTCCCTCATGGCGCTGTTGAAGTTTTTGCAAGCAATCCGGAAGAGTCATTTAAAGTTAATGGTCAAAGGTTAAAGCATTATTGGGGTGGTGGTGTTGATCGCCAGAAAACCTCAATCACTCTTGCCGATTAAAGATGAAACAGGAAGTAGTCAGGCTGAAAGACTTTAAATCAAGCGCTACTTGGGAGGCAACCCAATTTCTAATTGTTTTTAGTTATCATTTTGAGATTTTTAGGACTTAGATTTATTTTTATTTTCATCTTGTAGTACTTAGATACTTTGTTTCTGGGTTTTTATTATTCATAGGTCATACACCAAGGAGTATACATGAAGAAATCATAAAAAGGGCTTCACAATTAAAAGTCCAGTTTTTAGCCCAGCGCGACCGCGCCCCAAATGTGAAGAAAACACGCGCGGCCGCGCCCTACTTCAGAAAGTCAAAATTGTGCAGCTGGTACCCCAGCGCGGCCGCGCCCAAATTGTGAAGGAAACCAGCGCAGTCGCGCCGCATCTCAGAAGTTGAAAAAAATTGGCTGCTACACAAGCGCGGTCGCGCCCCATTCAGGTCAAATCCCAGCGCGGCCGCGCCGCGATCGGATCCCAGTTTTTAAAAATCAAGTTCGACCCGACCCACGACTGTTTCTTATTTCCTTTTCCCGCTTGGACTCTATGTCTTCAAACCTATTCCATCTAAAAACTGACTCTCTCTGTTTCCTTCTCTCCCAAATCGGATTCCTTATCAAATCCGAATCTCCACAAAATCATTCTACAAATCAAACTCTACCAACATCAAACCCTAGTTCATATTATCATTCATCTCCATTCTCTTTCTAATACATACATACGTAGCCGATACTCTCCATTCACACCCCAAATTCGATTTCTTCATCAATCACAAAGTTCATCAAGGAGATTATCAGTGCAACGCGGTGGGCTAGCAAGGAATCACAGTGGGATTGTTGAAGTAAGTATATTACAATTAGGGTTTTATATTGTCTTAAGCTTCTTGTCAGATTTTACACAGGGGTTTGCTTTATATTGGTTTGGTTGCTTGTACTTGAGTTGTGCATGCAAGTATTTTGGATTGTTATTGTTTGAGAAACCCTAGTGTAGTTTCTTTCAAGTTTGGGGGAGATTTTGCGTTATTGTGAATTGGGAATTGAGTTGATATGGCTTCCAAACGACCACGAGGGGAATCGTCCAGTTCCCATACACACGCTGAGGATGTAGATTTTGATAGGAGTCGGTTTGTTTCGGCTGAGGCGGAGGACTTCTATCACCGGGTTTTGTTGGGCAAGACCTTTGTATTGGAGCGTGGGCTAAAGCCCGATCCTGGTTTGGATGGAGAGATGATGCGTATGATCAGGGCTAAAGGATGGTTATTGTTTGTGGAGCCACCATTGTCAGCACCTATTTCTGTGGTTCAAGAATTTTACGCCAATGCCAAGATTACAAAGGATGGGACCGCGTTTGTGAGGGGCTGTTAGGTGCCGTATGATAGCCGCACTATTAATGATATTTACCACTTGCCTACCATTCCCCTTTCTGACCCTGAGAGTTTCCATTCTACAAATTGGGAACCCAAGCTGGACAGAATCAAAAATGTCTTATGCAAGCCGGGTACCGAGTGGACTACAAAGCAGGGGACCGACCAGAAGCTTCACTTCCCACACACCGCCTTGAGTCGCTACGGCAAGGCCTGGTACAGCTTCATTTGTGCAAATCTCATGCCCACCAGGCACCAGAACGACGTGACCAAGGACCGGGCGATTTTGCTATATGGGATAGTGATGGGAAAGTCTGTCAATGTTGGTTATGTGATTCATCAGTCTATTCGTCGTTACCTTCAGGGAGGTACTTCAGGTGGTATCCCGCATGCTTCGGTAATTACTCGCTTATGTTCAGCTGCGGGGGTGGAGTGGGCCGACAGTGAGCCAGTGCAGCTCCCGATGAATACCATTGATCACGCGACGATAGCAAAGTATAAGGTGTGGGAAGGAGCCCCGTCGCATGCTCGTGGAGCAGGATTCTTGTTAGGGGACTATGCTGAGAGTGAGGAGGCGTCTGATCAACCGGTGCCTGAGCCTGAACAGCCCGTTAATATATCGCAGGCTCGAGTGGATCGCATGGAGAGGCGTATGACTCGCAGGATGGATGCTATACATTCGAGTATGACCGAGCTTCGTTTTTTTTCCACTCAGCTTTCAGATAGTTTCTCGCAGGCCTTTTCTCAGTTGGGCGTTCAAGTTCAATTTCCAACATTTGGTGCAACCTCGACTTATCTACCTCCGGACACGCCTTCCGATGGGGAGGAGGCAGATGATGCTACGTCGGATTAGGGGAGTTTTTCTTTCCTTTTCCTTTTCTTTTATTGTTTTATTCAATGAGGGCATTATCTGTTTTAAGTTTGGGGGAGTTCTTTTAGGTTTTTGTTTAGCATGTTTATTGGTTTTGTGCATCATATCTGTTAGTATGTTGGCATATTAGTATCTTGCATGGTTTGGTTTGATTGTGTTAGGTGCATTTAGTTTGTTTGCATGAATCCAATTGATTAGTTGGTATGATTTTGATTTTGGCTCGGCCAATGATGAGATGGGTATTATTGTGTTATCTTGGACAGTTTGAAAGTCATTTGGGATATAATACTTTTGATCATAAGGGTAATTATGTTTGTCATAACTTGAGTTTTTGGATTGCACGAATAAATTGATTAGTTTAACTGCTAGGGTTCAAAGGGTTGTATAACTGATTTTTACATGAGAATTGGGTAAAACATTGATAGGTGAATTAACAAGGAAGGTTAAATTGGGTAAAAGCTGAGTTTGGGGGTTCTTTTAAGGCTGAAAAAAAAATGCGTTGACTAGTTGGGTTCTGTGGCCTCTATCACTCGGGTAATTAGATCCTTAGGGGTGTCTTAACACCTAGTGCCCTAAAGCCGTCTGGTTTGGGAGTTACTGATTGAACGCTCGCTACATGGGTGATTTTGAAACGCCTAAGAGAACTTGACGTGGCACAGTTAAGCATAATTACGAGATGGAGCGTAAAACGCACTCGTAGTAAAATAAAGTAGGAATAAAACCTTGTTAGAACCTTCATGCTCGTTATTTGCTTGATATTGGCTGGATTTATTGTATTTGCTTGAATTGAAGTAAAAAGAAAGTATTCTTGTTATAGAGTTGGTTATGTGGCTTTATTTTGAACTTTGGTCAGTTAACTTGATTATTGAACACACACGCACAATTTGGGTGATGATAGGTGTATATTGCTTGATTGGTTGGGATTATTAGTTTCTTTTGATTGGATTTACTGTTTCAAGCTGTTTATTGATATCTCTGAGGCATACAGTTAACATTCATATTGGCTATTGGTTGGATTCGTAGGCATGCTAGTTCTTAGTGCATTCATGGCATTGTGTTGCATTATGTTAGTTATCGCATTACATTTTGTTGCTTGGGGACAAGCAATAGTTCAAGTTTGGGGGAATTTGATGAATAGGTTTTATACCTACGAATCGGATACCAATTTACGTGAATTATTGTTTATTTCCATGGTTTCCAGTTACTTTTCATGTATTTTGTGTGTTTTTGTAGGTTGTACGTGTTGGGATTGCATTGGGCGAGAATTGGACATTCGAGTGGATGAAGTTGCTGATGTAGCTGATGTTGCAGGATTTCAGAGCAGCGCGGCTGCGCCCAAAATGAACTGGGTAGCAGCGCGGCCGCGCGTGATGCCAGAGTTAGAAAAAATTTGCTGCCAGAGTAGCGCGGCCGCGCGCCTTGCAAGCTTAATCCAGGCGCGGCCGCGCCGGTTCGAGCAAGGGCAAAGTTGACTTTTCAGATGTTTTGATTGGTTTTGATTTGAACTTGGATTTGGAACTCTGTAATTAATTAGGGGTTTTATCAGATATTATAAGTAGGTGTTTTCTAGTTGGTAATTGATCTATCTATTAGAAAAACCCTAGTTTTGGAGCAATTAGAGAAGACTTGAAGCAAGTTGAGAACAAGGAGAAAGCAAGGAGGAGCAGGACAGAGATTGAAGGATTACTTACAGTGTTTCTTCTCTTTACTCTCTATTCTAAACTTTTTGATGTTATTAAACTTATGAATGATGAATTCTAGTTTATTTATGAACTGAATTTCTGTTAAGGCTATAATGGATCTTAATGCGTAGTTTTGAATAGCATGCTTCTTTGAATATTATGATTAGTTATTTTTGGATTGTCTATTATGGTTTATGCTGAATTACTTAATTATCTGGCCAATAATTACCGGGTTATTCTATATGAATTTGAAAGATGAAGTATAGAAGTAGAACTGACCATAATAGCATGTGATTGTGTCTTCTGCTGTCGATGGAATTCATAATTTGTGATTAGGATAGAGATATACCTATCACCGCATGTAATCAAAATAGGGAACTTGGGCTTTAAATTCTTTTTAATTGTAATTCATATAGAAATATAGTGAGTTAGTTATTTAGGATGATTAACTTGAATCTATCAATTTTGGATTTAAGTTAAGTTGTTTGTGAAACATTGAAAGATGATCATAAATAGTGATGAGTTTCTGGTTAATAATCTAGAATAACTAGCATAATCCAAAGGGGAGCATGTTAAGTAAAATAAAGCATTAAGTGAAGTTGTAGTCTTAAGTCTTTAAAAATCTGTTCTTAAATTAGTGTTAGTAATTTAATTTAGAATTAATTAGTTAAATTCAAAACCTCAGAAATATAAAACCATTTGTCTACTAAAAATTGATTTGATTTAAATTTGGAATTTGTCATTGTAGAATCAATTCTTCTCTGTGGGACGATACTCTACTTTCACTTTATTACTTGTGGACTGCGTATACTTGCGTATTTTTGCTAGTATAGATTTTGGCAAACACTAACTCATGGAAAATGGATAAATGTTGCTTAGTATTTGTGCTTAATCGTTATTGTGGTTATTGTTTTGCTTATGCGTCCTTTCACTCTTTTGCACTTGCCCATGAGTATTGAACTAGTTGTAAGCTTAGAGAAGGCTTTTATAACCGAATGCTTGTGGGATATATCTATAAACTCTAGAACTCGCCTAAACATCACTCGAAGCAAGGTGTCCAAATTTGTTGCGTTTGAATTGATGGTCATGTGGTGAGTTGAGATGGAGCGTAAAACACACTTACTCATGGACACATGCGTAGGAGAGATAGAGCGTAAAATGCACTCTCTTATAATTTTGATAAAAGTAAGACATTTATGTTTATCGAATCTTGCATTGGGTTGAGATGGAGCGTAAAACGCACTCACCCACAAGAGTGGACTTAGGATAAGATGGAGCATAAAATGCACTTACCTAGAGTCCTTTGATTTCATATTTTTGGAAATTATGATTTGTATACCTTTGTATTGAGTGATGTGTTAAACATGTAGTTTTTGTGGTTTATTTTGATTATTTCATAAGGTAATGTGGTTGCATAGCTTCATCCGAGCTTGATTGATTTAGTGTTATTGGGTACTGACACACACACGGAAGGGACCTAAAGCAAGTTATAACTAGCTAATTGTAAATCTAGACTTGCAACGTTTTGAAAGTTTCCTTGAGTTTTCATGTGTTGATGCTTTGAGACCATTGGTTAGCTTTTTAATTCATTGCTCAAGTTAGTTTATTTAGAAATGTTTAATTTTTATAGTTTGTGTGTTTTGCTTGAGGACAAGCAAAGGTTTAAGTTTGGGGGTATTTGATGAGTGTGTTTTATACACACAAATTAAGTGCTTTTGAGCTTGATAATTTGTAAATCCTAAGTCATTTCGTTTGGTTTTATGTGTTTTCATCTTATTGTTGTGTAATGTAGTTTTGTATTACTTTTATATGTTTTTATATGCTTTTATGTATTTTTACTTTGTTTTGTAAGAATTGAAATAAAGGTCCCTTGGATCGATGCGTTTTTGGCTTGAATCTAGCATCTCCGCTGCTTGTATCTCAATTTGACCCATGCTCCAATCCGAATCTCTCAAAACTCAAAGCAGGAAAGTTGTAGATATTCATCTCCGCTTTCCAGAACATCTGGAATCATCTAATTTGAAGTTCGTATGAGAGAGTTATGCTCATTTTACCATCGGATTTTGTATGAATTTTACACAGCAGCTGCTTCCAGGCCAATTTGAGCCTTGCTCCGGTCATTATCTCGACGAGCTCCAGTTATGGAAGTTGTAGAGCTACTTCTTAGCTTTCTATAGCCTCCTTAATTGCCTTAATCCGAGTTCGTACGAAGAAGTTATGGCCAATTTACCAACAGACGTCGAAACTATCTCGGGGTACAGAGTTCCACCGCCGGAGCGGTAGTTTCTAGTACAATTTCGCCGCCGAGGCGAGCCCACCGTCGCGGCGGTGGATTTTAGGCCATTTTGGTCGCCGGGGCGGTGGCGTCGCAGAATGCAGCAGATTTTGGTTCAAAACTCGGGGGAAAGCTAGGTTTTCTCATTCTAACACTTCTAACTCCTCTTTGGCTGCTAGAAACAAGAAACTAACACATTCCAACTCATTCTAACACCTTCTAACATCAAATCTAGAGAGAGGAAGCTACCAAATACATCAAATTAGAGGGCCAAAGTGCTAAAATCAAGCTATATCAAGCAAGGCCAAAGGAGCAAAAACATTAAGGATTGCAAAATCGAGCAGGAGAAGCTAGTGTTCATCATCAACCCATCAAACATCATATGAAAATCTACAAAAGTGGTTTTATCTCTAGTTTACCTTCTATTTTGTAATCCAACATGATGTATAAATTGAATATGATGTTATTTGTAGTTATCATGAACTAAACTCTATTTTGGGATTATAATGGATCTTATTGTGTAGTTTACTTTGCTATGCTTCCTTGTTAGTCTTATTAGCTATTCATGGATTGTCTGTTATGATTTGCGTTTAATTGCTTAATTGCCTAGCTAACAATTACCATGATAATCCATATGAAATTGAGAAACGGATTATAGGTTTAGATCTAATCACAATAGCATGTGTTTGAATGTTTTACATGGCGCTGGAATGTATGATTTGTACTTAGGATAGACATATACCGAAGCACCGCTTGTAGTCAATTGAGAGCTTGAGCTTAAACCCTATTTATTTGTAAATCACATAGGCATATAGTGGTTTAGGTAATGTGGGTGTTCGTGTTTATTCTATCATCTGTGGATTATTTATGATATGGACTTGGTACATCGAAAGATGGCCTTGTCTCACTTTCGTGTTCTCGACTAACAATCTGTGATAATTAATTTGGTTTAACAAGAAGTGTGTTGAGGTAGATGAATCAATAGGAGAAATTGTAATCTCATATCTTCATTATCTTCATAGCTTTCTATTGTTCTTTGATTATTTGCTATCTTCATTAGTGTAAAACAACAAAAACAATTATCATTTGTTTAAATAAGATTGAGATGATAAAAGGTTAGTATTTGGAAAATACTAGTAACAATTCCTCGTGGGATCGATACTCTTTTTACTCTTTATTACTTGTTGAGCGCGTATACTTGCGCGTAAATTGTTGTTATATTAATCGGACAACAGGGCTCACCCATGAACTATCTGAGATAGGGTATATGATTCCTACATCTAACCATTTTAGTATTTCTTTCTTGACCACCTCTTTCATAATTGGATTTAGCCTTCTTTGCTATTCCACAATAGGTTTAACATTGTCTTCCATAAGTATCTTGTGCATGCAGAAAGATGGGCTTATTCCTTTGATGTCAGCAATGGTCCATCCAATTGCAGTTTTATACTCTCGAAGAACTCATATCAATTTACTTTCCTAAAATTCGTTAAGAACAGATGCAATAATAACAGGTAAAATAGTTGATTCGCCCAAATAAGCATACCTAAGATGGTTAGGTAAGGGTTTAAGCTCAAGTGTAGGAGGTATTTCAAGAGATGGCTTCAAGCGCTCTAAGGACTTATCTGTATGTTCCAAAGGTTCAAAAGGAATTTTGAATTTGCGTACCCTTGGAAAAGCATCTAATATCTGAAAAAATTCTATCATCTCTGGATCATCCATGTCAGCATCTCCCAATAAAGTAGTTTCCAACGGATTCGTAGTCATTGTCCTTAAAAACTCATCATACACTACTTTTTCTACCACATCCATCTAGAAACACTCCTCATCATCTGTAGGAAACTTCATGGCTTTGAACACATTGAATGTCACTTCTTGGTCTTGAACCCTCATAGTCAATTCTCCTTTCTGCACATCTATGAGTGTTCTACCGGTTGCTAAGAATGGTCTTCCAAGAATGATAAGAACGTCTTTGTCCTCTTCATAATCCAAAATGATGAAATCAGTTGGGAATATGAATTTATCAACTTTTACTAAGATGTCCTCCACAATACCTTTAGGATATGTAACTGACCTATCCGCAAGCTGAAGAGAGATGTTGGTTGGTTTCGGTGCAGGTAGACCCAACTGGACATATATCGATAAAGGCATGAGGTTGATGCTAGCACCCAAATCATACAAACATCTGTTGATTGACAAACTAGCAATGGTGCAAGGAATAGTAAAGTTGTCAGGATCTTTCAATTTTAGTGGCAACTTCTTTTGCAATACAACACTACACTCTTCAGTTAACGCTACTATTTCATAATCCTCTAGCTTTTTCTTCCTTGACAAGATTCCTTTCATGAAATCCGTAGTCACTGTCCTTAAAAACTCATCATCCACTACTTTTTCTACCACATCCATCCAGAAACACTCCTCATCATCTGTAGGAAACTTCATGGATTTGAACACATTGAATGTCACTTCTTGGTCTTGAACTCTCATAGTCAATTCTCCTTTCTGCACATCTATGAGTGTTCTACCGGTTGCTAGGAATGGTCTTCCAAGAATGATAGGAATGTCTTTGTCCTCTTCATAATCCAAAATGATGAAATCAGCTGGGAATATGAATTTATCAACTTTTACCAAGATGTCCTCCACAATACCTTTAGGATATGTAACTGACCTATCCGCAAGCTGAAGAGAGATGTTGGTTGGTTCCGGTGCAGGTAGACCCAACTGGACATATATCGATAAAGGCATGAGGTTGATGCTAGCACCCAAATCATACAAACATCTGTTGATTGACAAACTAGCAATGGTGCAAGGAATAGTAAAGCTGTCAGGATCTTTCAATTTAAGTGGCAACTTCTTTTGCAATACAACACTACACTCTTCAGTTAACGCTACTATTTCATAATCCTCTAGCTTTTTCTTCCTTGACAAGATTCCTTTCATGAAATCCGTAGTCACTGTCCTTAAAAACTCATCATCCACTACTTTTTCTACCACATCCATCCAGAAACACTCCTCATCATCTGTAGGAAACTCCATGTCTTTGAACACATTGAATGTCACTTCTTGGTCTTGAACCCTCATAGTCAATTCTCCTTTCTGCACATCTATGAGTGTTCTACCGGTTGCTAGGAATGGTCTTCCAAGAATGATAGGAATGTCTTTGTCCTCTTCATAATCCAAAATGATGAAATCAGCTGGGAATATGAATTTATCAACTTTTACCAAGATGTCCTCCACAATACTTTTAGGATATGTAACTAACCTATCCGCAAGCTGAAGAGAGATGTTAGTTGGTTTTGGTGCAGGTATACCCAATTGGACGTATATCGATAAAGGCATGAGGTTGATGCTAGCACCCAAATCATACAAACATCTGTTGATTGACAAACTAGCAATGGTGCAAGGAATAGTAAAGCTGTCAGGATCTTTCAATTTTAGTGGCAACTTCTTTTGCAATACAACACTACACTCTTCAGTTAACGCTACTATTTCATAATCCTCTAGCTTTTTCTTCCTTGACAAGATTCCTTTCATGAACTTGGCATAGCTTGGCATCTGCTTTAAAGCTTCTGCAAACGGTATGTTGATTTGTAGCTTCTTAAAAACCTTGAGGAATTTAAAAAACTGCTTGTCTAATTTCTGTTTTTGAAATCTCTGTGGATATGGAACTGGAGGGTATACTTCGGATTGATTTGCTTTCTCCTTTTGTTTTGGCTCAGTTTCCATTTTATCTTCTTTCTTTGCTGAATTTTCTGCAGAATCTGAAACTAGAGTAGGGCGCGGCCGCGCTGCTTCTCCTTGTATTTCAGGCGCGACCGCGCTGTCCGTTATAAGTTGCTTCCCACTTCTAAGTGTGACAGCTTGACATTGCTCCTTACCATCTCCCTTTGGGTTAACTTCTGTGTTACTCGACAATAATCCTTCAGGTTTGTTGTTCAAGATATTGGCCATCTGACCCACTTGATTCTCCAAATTTCTGATGGCAGCTGCTTGACTCTTTACCAAAACATCGTTACTCACCATATACTTCCTCAAGAGCTCTTCCAAATCTGATTTCTTTTACTGTTTGTGGTTGCGTAGCTACCTGCTAGTGTTGAGTATGATATCCAGGGGGATATGATGGTCTAGGAGCTTGCTTATGATTTTGATTGTTGCTCCATGATAGATTAGGATGGTTCCTTGCCCCCGGATTGTAAGTGTTTTGGTATGGGTTTGGAGGACGTTGGTAGCTACCTACAAATTGCACTGAATCAGGATTAATGGCACAATAATCTGTATAATGTGATCCTGTGCACAACTCACAAACATAAGCTACTTGCTAAGTTTTTGACTCTACTATAGCTTCGATCTTCTTAGACATAGCTGCCATCTGAGCTGCTAATGCTGTGACTGCGTCGATTTCTAATACCCTGGCTCCCTTATGTTGATTCATCCTCGAAGTTGGCCATTGGTAGTTATTTGCAGCCATCGCTTCTAACAAAGCAAAAGCCTCATCAAAATTCTTGGCCATAAGTGCTCCTCCCGCAGCCGCGTCTATGCTCGTCCGAGTGTTACTACTTAACCCATTGTAGAATGTCTAAACCTATAGCCACTTGGGTAGCCCATGGTGTGGACATCTTCTCAATAAATCTTTAAGCCTCTCCCAAGCCTCGTACAGTGACTCTCCATGTTGTTGCTCAAAGGTAGCAATATCGTTCCTCATTTTAGCAGTTTTAGCTGGTGGAAAGTATTTTACCAAAAATTTCTGAGCTAAGTCATCCCAGGTCGTGATGGATCCCGGCGGAAGCGAATGCAGCCAACTCTTTGCTTTATCCCTAAAAGTGAATGGAAATAGACGTAGTCTAACCGCATCATCCGAAACATTATTGTACTTGAATGTATCACAAATCTCAAGGAAGCTCACCAAATGTTCATTCGGATCATCATTGGCCAATCCCCCAAACTGTACCGAGTTCTGAATCATCTGAATTGTACCCGGTTTAATCTCAAAAGTGTGTGCAGTGATCGCTGGCCTCGTGATGCTTGATTTGATCTCATCTATTTTAGGCATGGCATATTCCCTCAGTGATTTCTGCTCTTCGTTAGCCATTTTCTCTTCCTCGATTGTCTCCTTGCAAAACTTTCTCAACTGGCGTAACCTGTTCTCAAGATTGTCCTCGCACTGCACAAGTTCCAGCTGTTTTGATTGTGTTTGCATAAACAAACCGAAATCACTTGAAACAAGAAAAACAAAAAGAAAGTTTAACAAAAACTGACTTAATAGAATTGATACTCGAAAATTATAAACACCAATTGTTCCCTGGCAACGGCGCCAAAAACTTGTTTCCCTAAATCTATACTAGCAAAATACGCAAGTATACGTAGTCCACAAGTAATAAAGTGATAAGTAGAGTATATTTCCCACGGAGAAAGCTGACTTTATAATGATAAATATCACTTCTTTATTAACGCAATTTTATTAAACAATTGATCAACGGTTTGTGAATTTATGAAATTAATTAATTAAATCTAATAAAGCTAACTACCACAAGTTTGAAAACAGATTTTTAAAGACTTAAGACTACAACTTCACTTATTGCTTCACTTTGCTCAACGGACTTCCCTTCAAATTATGCTAACTAACTTGAATTGTTAATCAAGAACTCATCAATATCTATGACTATATCTCGATGTACCATTGTGACACCCCCAAATCCGGGTCCATAAATCCCACTGATTTGGTGTTCACTATTCCATACATTCATGACTAACTACCCATAATAAAGGATAATGAAATTAAACTGAATAAATCATCTTCCCACAAAAGGGGTTACGACTCTGATCTTTTAAGTAAATAAATCTCAGGCCATCTAACCTTTATTACATCATTGTGGAATTAAAACATAATATTAAATAAGTCTTATTATAAAAACTCCATCTTGCCTTTGCCCTTACTAGTGGACGGCTCATCTGACTTCTCAGTCTTAGCTGCAATGTTTTATGCAAGGGTGAGCAAACAATTGCCCATAAGTATAATAACAATAACAATTAAATAATCAATAGAGTAGATTTTAACTGAGATATAATAGTTTTTTTTAAGACAATATACAACAATCAAAGGACTGGAAGCTCAATAGAAAACTCGGTTTAAGAATTGAATATAGATTTCAAGATCAAAAGTATACATGAAGGTCATAAGACCTCGAACTATGTCTTAGGTTAACAAGTATCTCTACTGTAACCTTTAACAGTCTTATAGACTATGGACTATCCATCTCGTACTCTGGGGATCAGCCCTTTGTACAATGTATTGTACACAAACATTTTAATGCTGTTGCGTAATTAATCCCCTATGTTAGGGTTGTTCATCTCAGTTTAACGTCAGAATCCGTTCCAAAAGAAACTTGGTTTGAAATAACTTCAAGATATTCTAAGTCTTTAAAACGCTCATCAACTATGGACTAGCTAAATCAATAAGGGTTTGCTAGTCGCTTAAGCATTTGATTCAACAATAAAATTGTACAATAAGATTTATATTCGAAGTTTGAATAACGATTCATGATCGATTAACAAATGACTGGAATAAATCATAAGCATTTGATATTATAACAACCTTGCTCGAGTAAAAGTTAAGTTTTAGGGAACTTGCTTTCAACGAAATAAAGAGATTAAGGATCAAAAACTTGCCTCGTGCATAGATTACAGATTAAAATTTACGTTCCTTAATCAACCTATACATTCCGTTTAACAAGTGGTAACAATAATTAGTTATAGTATTATAAGCACTTTAAGATTCGTTCTTATCCAATTTCATTTTAACATCTCAATTAACATTTGATATTCTATAAGTATTTGCTTATCATCCATCATAGTATCTCATTAATCATTTAATACCTTAGTCTAAGCTTTAAACATACACTTGGCCATATAGGAAGATCACAAAGAAAAAGGAAAATTTTCATTTCCTGTTCCACCGCCGGGGCGAGGCTACCACCGGGGCGACAAAACCAGTTCATTCATACTGCTGGGACGGGGACACCGTCGGGGCGCTAACTCTAGTATATTTCCACTGTGGGGGTGGTGGACCCGACTGGCAGTTCCTGCAGTTCGCGAATTAGTGAAATTCCAGACCAAATTTCCCAAATTCTACCATCCGACCACAAATTAAACATACCCAGACATCGAACATGTTGTAAAACAAATACCTAACATGTTTCTAACAATTCTAATCATTATAATACCCATAATCAACTAATTAAAGACCAAAAATTTCACTGATTATACAAAATATTCATGTTTTGGCCCATTTAATGAAATCGAACACTATGAATTCATCTCTAAACCATTTTAATCCATTCTACTTACATTCTTTTCGTTATTGAACATACTAACAACAACAACCAATTTACATATTATTACATGGATTGAACACAAATTTTAGACCCAAAGTAAGCCATATTTATATGTATAAACTCAAGAACACAAAACCCATTTAAAACTTGTTTTCATGGATTCTAGTTACAGAAAATCATTTACAATTGCTATATAACGGTTTATATACTCATACTAACATGCATAATCATCACATAAACAATTTCTAGCAAATTTTAGTTCACCAATATTTTTACATAGAACTAGCTTGAAGAAAATAAGAACTAAAGTTTTAGATTAGATTATTACCTGATAATTCTTCTCAGATTATGATAAGATGATTATACTGGCTTAGTAATCCTCTTCTTTCACCTATCAATTCATAGAACTCTCTCACTCTCACCTTCAACTTCTCTGTTAAGCTTTTCTCTCAACAAAACTCTGTTTTTGTTTTGTTTTTAGGCTTAGCACACTTAACGTAAAAAAAAACTGATCCAATATTAAGTCTCAACTGTTACAAAATTTAAAAAGTCTCAAGGCCCTGTTTGGCTTGAATCAAAACAAAATAAACTATTTTTACCAACCAAGGGTCACAAGGCCTTATTTGGTTTAGTTAAAATAAAACCCCTTTTTCATTTATTTTAATAACCCATTATACTATATAGTTTAATTGTCACACTTTCAATTTAACTAATCCGATTATTAAATAAATTCAATTACACCTTACTAACTTAATTATAACTTTTATTTGACCAATAACAATATTACCAAATAAATTATTTTATTCAAATAAATCATTTATTCAAATAAATCATTTTATCATCTAATTTAATTATTAAATTAAATTAGAATAAACACATCAAATCACATTCAAATAACAATTAACATAATTACATTTAAAATGAATTACACCACAATAACTTTATCAATTATTTATTTTACTAAATAAATTAGCAAAAATATTTATTTAACTCAATAAATATTTTATTTATTCACAAAAATTACATTCGTTACATCCTTCCCTCCTTAAAAGGATTCTGTCCCCAAAATTACAACGCAATTAATTCGTCCGTTATATTCTCCCCTCCTTATAAGGATTCTGTTCCCAGAATCGCGACAGAAAGATTAAACAAATAATTGAGGATATTTTTGCATCATTTTCTCTTCGAGTTCCCACGTAGCTTTTTCAGCGTTGTGGTTCCTCCAAATTACCTTAACAGAAGGTATAACTTTATTTCTGAGAACCTGCTCTTTCCTGTCAACTATCTGTACAGGAACCTCTTCATAGGATAAATCTTTCTCAAATTGTATTGGTTCATACTCTATAACATGTTTATAATCGGGCTTATATGGTCGTAGCACCGATATATGGAAAACATTGTGAATGTGGTTTAACTAGGGAGGTAAAGCTACCTCATAGGCCACCTCACCTACTCTTTTCAACACCTCAAAGGGTCCAATAAATCGCGGACTCAGCTTACCCTTTTTACCAAATCTGATCTTCCCCTTCTAAGGAGATACTTTGATAAACACAAAACTGCCGACGTCGAATTCTCTATTTTGTCGGTGCTTATCGGCATACTTCTTCTGCCTGTCTTGAGCAGCTAACAATCTGGCTCTTATCACCTTGACGATTTCAGCAGTTTGTTGTACCAGTTCGGGTCCCAATAGTCGATGTTCACCAACCTCATCCCAACATAACGGAGTTCTGCACTTTCTTTCGTATAATGCTTCATAAGGCGGCATTCCAATACTTACGTGATAACTATTGTTATAGGCAAACTCGACCAGAGGTAAATGATCATCCCAGTTACCTTTAAAATCCATGACACACGCTCTTAGCATATCCTCCGATATTTGAATTGTTCTTTCGCTCTGGCCATCGGTTTGAGGATAGTACGCTGTACTGATTCTCAACTGCGTCCCCATACAAACTTGCAGACTCCTCCAAAATTTTGATGTGAAACGTGGATCTCCGTCCGACACAATTGATACTGGAACTCCATGCCTTGAGATAATCTCCTTGACGTATAATTTCTCCAACTGATCTAGGGTGAATCTGATTTTGATCGGCAAGAAATGCACTGATTTCGTCAGTCGATCCACGATAACCCATATTGCGTCATAACCCTTCTGAGTAGTTGGAAGCCCTACCACGAAGTCCATCGTGATATGTTCCCACTTCCATTCTGGTATCTCCAAGGGCTGTAACAAACTACTTGGCCTCTAATGCTTTGCTTTGACTTTCTGACAAGTTAAGCACTTCGCAACACACTCAACAACTTTTCTCTTCATATTTGGCAACTAGAAATGTTGTCGAAGATCCTGGTACATTTTTGTACTTCCCGGGTGAACCGAAAATCTTGAACTATGAGCTTCGTTCAAAATCTCTTCTCTAATCTCTTGCATTGACGAAACCCTGATTCTACCTTCAAATCTCAACAACCCTTCGGTATCGATTTTGAATTTTAGCTCTTCACCCTGAAGCACCCTTTTCCGTATTTTATCACACTCTTCATCCTGGAATTGTGCTTCCTTTACCTTGTCCACTAGAGTTGGTTGGGTTTCCATCCGGAATAATTTTTCATTTGGCTCTGCCAGACATTTCACCTTTAACTCCAACTTAGCCATTTCTGCTATGAGTTTCTCTTGAGCAGTTAACAAAAATAACTTCTCCCGGCCCTTCCTGCTCAAAGCGTCGGCAACCACATTAGCTTTTCCTGGATGGTATAGGATCTCACAATCGTAATCTTTGATCAATTCTATCCATCGCCTCTGATGCATATTTAAATCCTTTTGTGTGAAAATATACTTTAGACTTTTATGGTCTGTATATATCTCACACTTCTCCCCATAGAGATATTGCCTCCAAATTTTTAAAGCAAACACCACTGCAGCTAACTCCAAATCATGGGTCGGGTACCCTTTTTCATAGTCTTTTAATTATCGTGATGTGTAAGCAATGACCTTGCCGTTTTGCATAAGCACACAACCAAGTCCTTTATGCGATGCGTCGCTATACACCACAAAATTCCCTGTATCATCCGACAAAGATAACACAGGTGTCGTACTTAGTTTCTTCTTTAATTCTTGGAAACTCTCGTCGCACTTCTCCGTCTAAATGAACTTCACTGATTTTCTTGTCAAATTCGTCAACGGAGTGGCGATCATTGAGAAATCTTGAATAAAACACCTATAATAACCCGCCAATCCCAAGAAACTCCTTATTTCTGACGGTGTTTTCGGCTGATCCCAGTTCATCACAGCTTCCACTTTTGTCGGATCCACCAAAATCCCGTTTTTATCAATAACATGCCCAAAGAATTGAACACGCTCCAACCAAAATTCGTATTTGGAGAATTTCGCATACAATTTCTCTCTCCTTAACGCTTCCAATGTCACCTTTAAGTGTTCCACATGCTCTTCCTTAGTTTTGGAATATATTCGTCTATGAATACCACAACGAATTTATCCGAAAATGGTTTAAACACTCTATTCATTAAATCCATAAACATTGCAGGTGCGTTTCTTAAACCAAATGAAATAACCAAAAACTTATAGTGGCCATATCTAGTTTGGAATGCTGTCTTTGGTATGTCTTCCTTTCTCACTTTCAACTGGTGATACCCACTTCGCAGATCTATCTTTGAAAAATATCTCCCTCCCTTCAGCTGATCAAACAAGTCATCGATCCTTGGCAACAGATACTTATTTTTAATCGTGACCTTGTTCAATTCTCTATAATGAATGCAAAGACGCATTGATCCGTCTTTCTTCTTGACAAATAATACCAGCGCTCCCCGCGGCAAAACGCTCGGTTGAATATACTTCTTATCTAGCAGCTCCTGCAATTGCACCATTAACTACTTCATTTCTACCGGAGCCATTCGATACGGGACTTTTGATATAGGGGCTGTTCCTGGTACTGGATCAATTATAAATTCAATTTCCCTATCTGGCGATAGACCTGGAAAATCATCAGGAAACACATCCACAAAACCCCTAACTATCGGTATCTCCTCCAGCTTTGCACCCACCTTTCGTGTATCGACTATGTAGGCTAGATATCCTACACATCCTTGTTTCAACATCTTCCTGGCCTGCATCATCGTCAGATAACTCGTTTATCTAGGCGACTTGCTGCCATAAAACACTACCTTTGGCGGAGTTATAAGGTTCACACACTTCTTTTGGCAATCAATAACTGCCCCATGATTGAACAGCCAATCCATTCCCAAAATAACGTCAAACTCCCCAAGCCGAATTGGGATTAAGTTTACCGTCATCTCATGACCCTTAATATCTACCCGATAGTTCTTGTGTACAAACTTAACAGGAATCACTTCCCTATTCGCGATTTCTATGTTCATAGGGTAATCTAACTCTTCCTAAGGTAACTTTAATTTCCTAGCAAAATCATCGGATATAAATGAACAAGTAGCACCCGAATCAAATAATACGTAAGCATTTACACTATTGACCGGAATGATACCTGACACCACATCCTTTGACTGCACAGCATCCTGCACTGTCATGTTGAATGTTCGGGCGATAGGTCGATTGGAAGGCGTCGGTCCAGTGATAGTCAAATTGCCACCACTGCTATTTCCCTTTCCTACGCTTGCTCCTCCTATAGCTTTCTTAGGGCAATCTCGAGCAAGGTGATCCTTCGATCCGTAAGTGAAACATGCGCCCTTCCTCGGACTAGGACAATTTTGTACAATGTGGCCCTCTTGCCCACAATTAAAGCATACTCTCTTGCCCTTCAAGAAAACACCCACGTGATTCTTTCCACAATTACTGCATGCCTCCACCTTCTTCTTTTGATTTCTTTGCTGACTGCCACCAGAGGTACTGTCATTCCACTTCCTCTTTTGATTGATGCCACCATGGCTACCATTGGCTTTATTCTCATTCTCACTCTTCTTCTTCTTCTGCTCTTGGTTGTATTTAGATAGAGCATCACTCCCCCCTTTAGTTATAATTGCCTTCTCTAACACTGTCGCAAATGAATTCAGCTAAAACATCGAAACTCGACTACACAGCCAGGGCTTCAGTCCCTGTTCAAACCTTCTAGCCTTCCTTTCATCGGTATTAACTTGATATGGCGCAAACCTCGCCAATTCGTTAAATCTTGCAGCATATTCTGGCACTGTCATTGTACCTTGCTTTAACTCCAGAAATTGCACTTCCATCTGATTTTGTGCACTCGTCGGAAAATAAGTTTTGCAAAACATCTCTTTGAATCGTTCCCACGGAATTACCCCTTGACCGCCTCGAGTTTTGTTAGCTTGCCACTAATAACTAGCTTCTGATTTAGCATAAATGTTACGAATGCAGTCTTCTGGTCCTCGCTGACCCTAACGACATCAAATACTTTCTCCATCTCCATAACCCATGGTTGAGCTTCGATCGGATTCATAGACCCTTGAAATTCCGGGGGTCCTACTGCTTTGAAGTCTTTGAAAGTTATGGCCTGAACTTGAGGTTGATTTGCAAATGCTCCTGTTAACAAATTCACCAACTGCTGCATTGATTTAGCGTTGGTTTTTTCGTTGTTATTCGTGGATCCTTCAAGGGTCTGTTGACGTGTTTGTCTTCTTCTTAGCGGCATCTTACTGTTAAGAATTCGCGCTATTAGATTATTGCTTAATTACTTAAACATTTAAGTCCTAACTTAAACATTTTATAAACAACATTTAGCACATAGCACATCTGATAAACTTCCGTATTTTATTCATTTACTGCTTCAAAACATACCGTAGATAACATCATAGTTATTTACATCCTTTATCCTGAATTCATAATATTCCAGGATTACATCATCATATTCCCCTATTTATCTCATTTGAGATTTACATCATATTAACTCTCTTATAAAATAACTTATTATTACTGCTATTCATGACCTATGAAGACATTCCACGTCGCATGGCTTCTTCACGCTCTTGCTCCATGATTCGAATCATCGTCCTGTGATCCATCACGTACCACGGTAAATCCTCGAACTGAGTTGGGTAATGATAAACCCAATCCTGAGCTCTATCCATCACTGTGTGAAAAACATGATCCATCTCCTCCATTTTAATCTTCTTTGACTGGACTTCGTCCTCAACACGATCTGCATGATCAACAGCTTTCATCCACGCGTCCTCGGCTCTAGCACGCTTTGCAGACTCTTCTCTTGGCTCACTCTTCAGTTTCTCCACCTCAGCTGATAACTCTTTCTTTTGGCTCTCTGGCTGAACCAGCTTCCACTCCACGTCCCCAATACGTATATCAATCTCCTCAATTTCGTCATTCTTCTGTTCTAGAACAGTCTGGCGCTCAGCCACCTGCTCCTCTAACTCCTCCACCCTATCCTGCAACTCTATGTTGTGATCATACATTTGCTCATACATCTGAACACATAAGGAAGATAGTGGTATCTCCTCAGGGTTTTCTTCCTCCTCCTCAACCTCTTTAGGATCCTCCTCAGGATCTGACTTAGGTTCATACTCAGGTTCTACAACAGTGGTCAGTGGGGTTGGTTCTCTCTGCAATAGCTCCTCCCGGACTACGTGGACATCTCGGGGCTCCTCCTCCCTAACTTGGTTGGATCCTCCTATATCAGTCATCCTGCCGCCAAAATTTTAAGTTTAATTACTACTCGATAGTACTCGCGAGCACATAAGTTATAGCACATAAAGTTTTTTTTTATCTGTAATGAATTCCTTAATTCATTCCTTAGAACTCGATAAGAGTTTTAACACCACTATGTTTTCAATTCTTTACAAGGCTAACTCCTGAGGTTCCCCACCTAAGGTTCTTAACCTACGGCTCTGATACCAACCTGTGACACCCCCAAATCTGGGTACATAAATCCCACTGATTTGGTGTTCACTATTCCATACATTCATGACTAACTACCCATAATAAAGGATAATGAAATTAAACTGAATAAATCATCTTCCCACAAAAGGGGTTACAACTCTAATCTCTTAAGTAAATAAATCCTAGGCCATCTAACCTTTATTACATCATTGCGGAATTAAAACATAATATTAAATAAGTCTTATTACAAAAACTCCATAACAAATAACAGTTCGTGAGCTACTTCTGCATCTTACCTTTGCCCTTACTAGTGAACGGCTCATCTGACTTCTCAGTCTTAGCTGCAATGTTTTATGCAAGGGTGAGCAAACAATTGCCCACAAGTATAATAACAATAACAATTAAATAATCAATGGAGTAGATTTTAACTGAGATATAATAGTTTTTTTAAGACAATCTATAACAATCAAAGGACTGGAAGCTCAATAGAAAACTCGGTTTAAGAATTGAATATAGATTTCAAGATCAAAAGTATACATGAGGGTCATAAGACCTCGAACTATGTCCTAGGTTAACAAGTATCTCTACTGTAACCTTTAACAGTCTTATAGACTATGGACTATCCATCTCGTACTCTGGGATCAGCCCTTTATACAATGTATTGTGCACAAACATTTTAACGATGTTGCGTAATTAATCCCTTATGTTAGGATTGTTCATCCTAGTTTAACGTCAGAATCCGTACCAAAAGAAACTTGGTTTGGAATAACTTCAAGATATTCTAAGTCTTTAAAACGCTCATCAAATATGGACTAGCTGAATCAATAAGGGTTTGCTAGTCACTTAAGCATTTGATTCAACAATAAAATTGTACAATAAGATTTATATTTGAGGTTTGAATAACTTTTCATGATCGATTAATAAATGACTGGAATAAATCATAAGCATTTGACATTATAACAACCTTGCTTGAGCAATAATAAGCTAAGGTTAATAAACTTGTTCAATAAAAGTAAAGTAAGAAACTTGCTCGTGTGACACCCCCAAATCCAGGTACTTAATTCCCACAGATTTGGTGTTCACTATCTCATTCATTCAAAACTAACTATCCAATAAAATAACAATTAAATAAACTTAAATAAATATCTTCCCAAAATGGGTTACATCACCAAATTATTAAATATTCAAATCCCAGGTTATCTTAACCTTAATACATCAAATGCGGAATAAAACATAATTTAAATAAGTCTTAATACAATCGATCATCAAATAAATAACAGGTCTTTAGCTATTTATGCTTCTTGCCCTTGCCTTTGCTCGTGGACGGCTCGTCCGGCTTCTCAGCCTTAGCTGCAATGATTAGTGCAAGAGTGAGCAAACAATTGCTCACAAGTACGATAACAATAATATCTAAATGAAATGATTTCAACTGAGGAATAATAGTTTTCTGATTCTCAACCAATAAATGATTAAAGTTTAAAAGCTCGTTAGGATGCTTGATTCCAAAAATATAGAATTCAAGATTTAGAAATTATATCTGAGGGTCACAAGACCTCGAACTATGTCCTAGGTTAACAAGTATTTCTACTGTAACCTTTACCAGTCATATAGACTATGGACCAACATCTCGTACTCAGGGGGATCATCCCTTTGTACAATGTATTGTGCACAAACATTTTAACGGTGTCGCGTAAGTAATCCCCTATATTAGGATTGTTCATCTCAGTTTATCGTCTGAATCCATACCAAAAAGGAAATTGGCTTGGAACAAGTATAGAAAACATTCTAAGTCTTTGAAACGCTCATCAACTAAGGACTAGCTGAATCAATAAGGGTTTGCTAGTCTAATTCAATAGAGTTTGTTCAATAGAAACTATACTCGAAGTTTGAATAATAACAATGATTGGAATAAAGCTTGAGTATATAATCATGATAATAACCTTGCTTGAATATAAATAAGCTAAGGTCAATAAGCTTACTCAATATAAATAAACTTGTCTTGAATAAATTAACAAGTTAAAAGAGAACAACAATTTGCTATAAATAATTCTCAAGTTTAAGGAAGGAAAACTTGCTCAACATAAAGTAATAAGTTGAGATAAGGAACTTGCCTCAAGCGTAGAGTACAAATTAAATATCTCACGATCTTTAAATAACCTATACATTTAATTATAAAATGGTAACATAATTAGTTACAAAATAATATATACTTTAAGCTTGCTATTATCCTTTTTATTATAACATTTCACTTAGCATATCATAGTCAACAAGTACTAGTTTAACAACCATCTTGGCAATTCTTTAGTCACTTAATACATTAATATAAGTATCACAATTAGACAATTAGACAAACAATTGAGGGTAATTCTGCATCATTTGCTCTTCGAGTTCCCACGTTGCTTCTTCAGCACTGTGGTTCCTCCAGATTACTTTAACATAAGGTATCACTTTATTTCTAAGAACTTGTTCCTTCCTGTCCACTATTTGTACAGGAACCTCTTCATAAGACAAATCTTGCTCAAACTGTATCGGTTCATACTCTATAACATGTTTATAATCAGACTTATACGATCGTAGCACCGATATGTGGAAGACATTGTGAATATGGCTTAACTCAGGAGGTAAAGCTACCTCATAAGCTACTTCACCCATCCGTTTCAGCACTTCGAAAGGTCCAATAAAACGCGGACTGAGTTTACCCTTTTTACCAAATCTGATCTTTCCCTTCCAAGGGGATACTTTGAGAAACACAAAGCTCCCGACTTCAAATTCGCGATTTTGTCGGTGTTGATCAGCATACTTCTTTTGTCTGTCTTGAGCGGCTACCAGTCTGGCTCTTATCACCTTGACAATTTCAGCAGTTTGTTGTACCAGCTCGGGTCCCAATAGTCGTCGTTCACCAACCTCATCCCAGCATAATGGAGTTCTGCATTTCCTTCCGTACAATGCTTCGTAGGGCGGCATGCTAATACTAGCGTGATAACTATTGTTGTAAGCAAACTCGACCAGAGGTAAATGATCATCCCAGTTGCCTTTAAAATCCATAACACACGCCCGAAGCATATCCTCCAACGTTTGAATTGTTCTTTCGCTCTGGCCATCGGTTTGAGGATGATAAGCTGTACTCATTCTCAACTGCATTCTCAAACAAGCTTGCAAACTCCTCCAAAATTTTGAGGTGAAACGTGGATCTCTGTCTGACACTATTGATAATGGAACACCGTGCCTTAAGATAATCTCTTTGACATATAATTTCGCCAGCTGATCCAAAGTGAATCGGATTTTGATAGGCAAGAAATGCGCTGATTTCGTCAATCTGTCAACTATGACCCATATTGCGTCATATCCCTTCTGAGTAGTTGGAAGCCCTACTACAAAGTCCATTGTGATATGCTCCCACTTCCATTCTGGTATCTCCAAGGGCTGTAATAAACCACTTGGTCGTTGATGCTCCGCTTTGACTTTTTGACAAGTGAGACATTTCGCAACACATTCAGCAACCTCTCTTTTCATGTTTGGCCACCAAAAATGTTGTCGAAGATCCTGGTACATCTTTGTGCTTCCCGGGTGAACCAAAAATTTTGAACTGTGAGCTTCATTCAAAATCTACTCTCTAATTAGCAATACCGACGGTACCCAGATTCTGCCTTCAAATCTCAGCAACCCTTCGGTATCGATTTTATATTTAAGCTCTTCACCTTCAAGCACTCTTTTCCGTATCTCAACACACTCCTCATCCTGGAGTTGCGCTTCTTTCACTTTTTCCACCAAAGTTGGTTGAGTTTCCATCTGGAATAATTTTTCATTAGGCTCTGCCAGACCCTTCACCTCTAATTCCAACTTAGCCATTTCCGCCACAAGTTTCTCCTGAGCAGTTAACATAAACAATTTCTCCCGACCTTTTCTACTCAAAGCGTCGGCAACCACATTAGCCTTCCCTGGATGGTATAGAATTTCACAGTCATAATCTTTGATCAATTCTATCCATCTCCTCTGCTGCATTTTCAAATCTTTCTGCGTGAAAATATACTTCAGACTTTTATGGTCTGTATATATTTCACACTTCTCCCCATAGAGATAGTGCCTCCAGATTTTTAAAGCAAACACTACGGCTGCTAACTCCAAATCATGGGTCGGATACCCTTTTTCATAGTCTTTTAGTTGGCGTGATGCATATGCAATAACCTTACCATTCTGCATCAACACACAACCAAGTCCTTTATGTGATGCGTCACTGTACACCACAAAATTTCCTGTATCATCTGGTAAAGACAACACAGGTGCCGAACTTAGTCTCTTCTTCAGTTCTTGGAAACTCTCTTCGCACTTCTCCGTCCAAACAAACTTTACTGATTTTCTTGTTAAATTCGTTAACGGAGTGGCGATCCTGGAGAAATTTTGAATAAAACGCCTGTAATATCCTGCCAAACCTAGGAAACTCCTCACTTCTGACGGTGTTTTCGGCTGATCCCAGTTTATCACAGCTTCGACTTTTGATGGGTCTACCGATATTCCGTCCTTATCAATCACATGCCCAAGAAATTGCACCCGTTCCAACCAAAATTCGCACTTCGAAAATTTGGCATACAATTTCTCTTTCCTTAACGCCTCCAATGTCACCCTCAAATGCTCCACGTGTTCTTCTTGAGTTTTGGAGTAAACCAAAATGTCGTCTATAAATACCACCACAAATTTATCTAGAAATGGTTTGAACACCCTATTCATTAGATCCATAAACGCTGCAGGCGCGTTTGTTAAACCAAATGACATAATCAAAAACTCATAGTGACCATATCTAGTCCGAAATGCCGTCTTTGGTATATCCTCATTTCTCACCTTCAACTGATGGTACCCACTTCGCAGATCTATTTTTGAAAAATATCTCGCTCCCTTCAGTTGGTCAAACAGGTCATCGATCCTTGGCAACGGATACTTGTTTTTAATCGTGACCTTATTCAACTCTCTATAATCACTGCAAAGACGCATTGACCCATCCTTCTTCTTAACAAACAATACCGGCGCTCCCCACGGCAAAACACTCGGTTGAATATACTTCTTATCTAGCAGCTCTTGCAGTTGCACCATTAACTCCTTCATTTCTACCGGAGCCATTCGATACGGGGCTTTCGATATAGGGGCCGTTCCCGGTGCTAAATCAATTACAAACTCGATTTCCCTATCTGGCGGTAATCCTGGCAAATCATCAGGAAATACGTCCGCAAAATCCCTAACTACTGGTATCTCCTCCAGTTTTGCACCCACCTTTCGGGTATCAACTATGTAGGCTAGATATCCTACACATCCTTGTCTCAACATCTTTCTGGCCTGCATCATCGTCAGACAACTCGTTTGTCTAGGCGACTTGCTGCCATAAAACACTACCTTTGACGGAGTCATAAGGTTTACACACTTCTTTTGACAATCAATAACTGCCCCATGGTTGAACAACCAATCCATTCCCAGAATGACGTCAAACTCCCCAAGACGAATTGGGATCAAGTTTACTGTCATCAGATGACCCTTAATATCTACTTGACAGTTCTTGTGGACAAACTTAACAGGAATCACCTCCCTATTCGCAATTTCTATATTCATGGGGTAATCTAATTCTTCGTGGGGTAACCCTAATTTCTTAGCAAAATCATCGGATATAAATGAGCAAGTAGCACCCGAGTCAAACAATACATAAGCATTAACATTATTGACTGGAATGATACCTGACACTACATCCTTTAACTGCACAGCATCTTGCACCGTCATGTTGAATGTTCGAGCGGTAGGTCGGTTGGGCTGCGTGGGTCCTGTGATAGTAAGATTTCCTCCACCACCGGTATTTCCCTTTCCTGAACTGGCTCCACCTGTAGTTGCTTTCTTAGGGCACTCCCGAGCAAAGTGATCCTTCGACCCGCAGATGAAACATGCTCCTTTCTTTGGATTAGGGCAATTTGGCGCGATATGCTCCTCCTGCCCGCAGTTGAAGCACACCCGCTTACCCTTCAAACAAGCACCCATATGGCTCTTTCCACAGTTACTGCACACCTCCATCTTCTTCTTCTAATTACCCTGCTGACTTCCCGCAGAGTTACTATCATTCCATTTACTCTTTTGACTACTGCCTCCATGGCTACCACTTGCCTTGTTTTCACTCTCATTCTTCTTCTTTCTCTGCTCCTGATTATACTTGGTCAGAGCATCACTGCCTCCTTCAACGATAATCGCCTTTTCCAGCACTGCCGCAAATGAGTTCAGTTGAAACAACGAAACTCTGCTATATAACCAGGGTTTCAGTCCCTGCTCAAATCTCCTAGCCTTCCGCTCATCCGTGTTGACCTGATATGGCGCAAATCGCGCCAGCTCATTAAACTTTGCAGCATATTCAGGTACCGTCATGGTACCTTGCTTCAGTTCCAAAAACTGCACCTCCATTTGATTTTGAGCACTTGCCGGAAAGTAGGTCTCGAAAAACATCTCTTTAAACCGCTCCCACGGAATAATCCCTTGGCCACCTCAAGTCTTATTTGCTTGCCACCAGTAGCTAGCTTCTGATTTCAGTATGAAGGTTGCAAATGCTGTCTTCTGGTCCTCGCTGACTCTAGCGACATCAAACACCTTCTTCATTTCCATAATCCACGTTTGAGCCTCTATCGAATTCATAGACCTGTGATATTCCGGAGGTCCGACAGCCTTGAAGTCTTTAAAGGTTGTAGCCTGAGCTTGTGGTTGATTTGCAAAGGCTCCCGTTAACAAATTTACCAACTGCTGCATGGGATTAGCGTTGGCTTCTTCGTTGTTAGTAGATCCCTCAGGGGTCTGTTAACGTGTTGGTTGTCTTCTTGGCGGCATCTTCTGTTAAAAATTCGCGTTATTAGACCATTGCTCAATTATTTAAACATTTAAGTCTCAACTTAAACATTTATAAACAACACTTAACACACCGTACAACTGATAAACTTTCACATTTTATTTATTAACTGCTTCAAAACATAATAGAGATAACATCGTAGTTATTTACATCAAATCATCTATCCTGAAATCACAAAGTTCCAGGATTACATCATTATTCTATCCCATTATAGAAACTGGGATTTACAATTTATTCACTTCATAGTTTCATAATAACATAATTAATCATAATCTATGATGACATCCCACGACGCAACAGCTTTCCTGGCATTCCTGCTCCATAATACGAGTCACCATCCTTCGATCCACCATATCTGGATGACGATTGAACTCGAATCCAGAGCTCTATCCACTGTGGAGTGAAAAATAAAAAATATACTCCATATCATCAATCTTGGCCTTCTTTGACCGCACCTCACACTCAACACGATCTGCACGATCAGCCTCCCTCAGCCAAGCTGTCTCAGCTCTCGCCCGCTCAGCTGACTCCTTTTTCAACTCATCTCGCGCAATCTCATTCCTGGCTATCAACTGTCCTCGTCGATACTCAGACTGTGCTAACCTCTGCTCAGCCTCTGCGAGACGTGACGTAAGGTTTTGGATCTCAGCATCCTTCTGTTCTAAAGTGGCTTGACGTTCCGCAGCCTGTTCCTCTAACTCCTCCTTTTCACTCTCTACATGAACCAGCTTCCACTCCACGTCTCCAAGACGTATGTCTAGCTCCTCAATCTCACTATTTTTCTGTTCTAAAGCAGTCTGTCGTTCAGCCAGCTGCCCCTCTAACTCCTCCACTCTGTCCTGCAACTCTATGTTGCGATCATACACCTACTCGTACATCTGAACACCCAAAGTAGATAGTGGTATCTCTTCAGGGTCCTCCTCCTCCTCCTCCTCAGGATCCTCCTCAGGGTCCTTCTCAGGATCAGTCTCAGGCTCATACTCGTGGCCTGTAACTGTAATCAATGGAGATGGCTCCCTCTGCACTAGCTGCTCATTGACTACGTGAATATCTCGAGGCTCCTCCTCCCTAGCCTGGCTGGGCTCTCCTCTATCAGTCATCCTGACAACAAAATTTTAAGTTTTAATTACTAATCGACAATACTCGCGAGCACATAAGTTTGTTATCAAATAAGCACATAGCACATAATCATTTTGTTGTCTTTTATGAATTTTCGTAATTCATTCCTTAGAACTCGATAAGAGTTTATCACCTCTATATTCTCTATCTTCTAGAAGGCTGCTACCCTAAGGTTTTCCCCACCTAAAGGTTCATAATCTATCAGCTCTGATACTAACCTGGGACACCCCCAAATCCAGGTACTTAATTCCCACAGATTTGGTGTTCACTATCTCATTCATTCAAAACTAACTACCCAATAAAATAACAATTAAATAAACTTAAATAAATATCTTCCCAAAATGGGTTACATTACCAAACTATTAAATATTCAAATCTCAGGTTATCTTAACCTTAATACATCAAATGCGGAATAAAACATAATTTAAATAAGTCTTAATACAATCGATCATCAAATAAATAACAGGTCTTTAGCTATTTATGCATCTTGCCCTTGCCTTTGCTCGTGGACGGCTCGTCCGGCTTCTCAGCCTTAGCTGCAATGATTAGTGCAAGAGTGAGCAAACAATTGCTCACAAGTACGATAACAATAATATCTAAATGAAATGATTTCAACTGAGGAATAATAGTTTTCTGATTCTCAACCAATAAATGATTAAAGTTTAAAAGCTCATTAGGATGCTTGATTCCAAAAATATAGAATTCAAGATTTAGAAATTATATCTGAGGGTCACAAGACCTCGAACTATGTCCTAGGTTAACAAGTATTTCTACTGTAACCTTTACCAGTCATATACACTATGCCAACATCTCGTACTCAGGGGGATCAGCCCTTTGTACAATGTATTGTGCACAAACATTTTAACGGTGTCGCGTAAGTAATCCCCTATATTATGGTTGTTCATCTCAGTTTATTGTCTGAATCCATACCAAAAAGGAAATTGGCTTGGAACAAGTATAGAAAACATTCTAAGTCTTTGAAACGCTCATCAACTAAGGACTAGCTGAATCAATAAGGGTTTGCTAGTCTAATTCAATAGAGTTTGTTCAATAGAAACTATACTCGAAGTTTGAATAATAACAATGATTGGAATAAAGCTTGAGTATATAATCATGATAATAACCTTGCTTGAATATCAATAAGCTAAGGTCAATAAGCTTAGTCAATATAAATAAACTTGTCTTGAATAAATTAACAAGTTAAAAGAGAACAACAATTTGCTATAAATAATTCTCAAGTTTAAGGAAGGAAAACTTGCTCAACATAAAGTAATAAGTTGAGATAAGGAACTTGCCTCAAGCGTAGAGTACAAATTAAATATCTCACGATCTTTAAATAACCTATACATTTAATTATAAAATGGTAACATAATTAGTTACAAAATAATATATACTTTAAGCTTGCTATTATCCTTTTTATTATAACATTTCACTTAGCATATCATAGTCAACAAGTACTAGTTTAACAACCATCTTGACAATTCTTTAGTCACTTAATACATTAATATAAGTTTTAAACTTGTTTATAGCATCATAATAAAAGCACAAAGAAAATAAAAATTAAAAATAATTTCAGTACTGCTCCCTCGCCGAGGCGAGAATTTACTGAACAAATATCTCGCCGGGGCGAGCCTGTCCTTAACAAAATATCTCGTCGGGGCGAAGATTACTAGCTCATTTTTCTCGCCGGGGCGAGACACCCGGCAGTCGTCTCCTACAGTTCGCGAACAGTGAAAACTTAGGCCAAATTTGGCCAAATTTTCTGAATTCTATCATCCAGTACACAAACTAGATATACCCAGACATCAAATATGTTAGAAAACAAGTACCCAACATGTTTCTAAATAATTTAACTATTATAAAACACATAATCAACTAATTTAAAACCAAAAATTCACTGTTAAACAATTTATTCATGTTTTGACCATTTTCATGAAATCAAACTCTGTAAATTCATTTTTCAACCAATTAAAACCATTCTTCTTGCATTATTCATGTTTTTCATCATACAATCATAAACAATTATTAATTAACCAATTAATAACCAAATGGAATCATCAATTTTTATACAACTACGCCATACATGAAATAAAGCTCTGTAAAAACTAAAATTAAATTTTAAAATATATTTTCATGAATTAAAACCTTCAAATAGAATTTTAATCATCATATAATCATCACGTAATCATCTATTTCACATAGCTATCAATTATAATCAAAAAAATCACATATTAAGCCAATGAATATTTTTACAGATAACCAAATATTGATATACAGAGGAGGGTATTATACCTTCTATTTGATTAAAAGAAAAGCTTGATTAACACTCTCCTTGCTTGAACTTCTACCTTCAATCTCCTCTTTTCAAAATTCACAAGCTCTCTTCTTTCTCAAATTTCACAGAACTCTCTCTTTTTCTCTGTAGTTCTTCTTTCTCTTTTCTCTCTGTTCTTCTCTTTTCTTTTCTTTCTTTCAACTGACGTTCTTTTACAAAAATGAAAACTGATATAACTTAAAAATATAAACTGATGATTTTAAAATAAAAACTGTTGTTTTAAATAATAATAACGTAAAATCCTTAAATTGAATCATCAGTTAGGATTTTCAAAAGCCATAAGGCTTTGTTTGGTAAACACTAATTAAGATAACATATTATTCTTATGTCTTGTTTGGTAAAACACAATTAAAATAACTCATTTTTCCAACCAAAGGTCATAAGGCCTAGTTTGGAAAAACTAAATTAAAACTCCTTTCATTTATTTTAATAAAACATTATAACATATAGTTTTAAATGTCACACATTTAATTTAATTGAACTTATTATTATTAAATAAATTCAATTAAATATTACTAACTCAAATAATAATTTTATTTAACAAAAACACCAAATAAATTATATTATTCAAATAAATTATTTATTAACATAAATCATTTATTCAAATAATTCTTTTCATCATCTAATTTAATTAACAATTAAATTAGAATAATCATCACAAATCATATTCAAGTAACAATTAACACCATTAACTCAACATAAACTTATTTCACAATAGCTTAATAAATCATCTATTAACTCAATAAATTAACAAAAATATTTCTACAACTCAATAAATATATTTATTAATTCTCAAAATTGCATTCGTTACAGCTCGAGTAAATGTTAAGTTTTAGGGAACTTGCTTTCAACGAAATAAAGAGATTAAGGATCGAAAACTTGCCTCGTGTGTAGATTACAGATTAAAATTCACATTCCTTAATCAACCTATACATTCTGTTTAACAAGCGGTAACAATAATTAGTTATAGTATTATAAGCACTTTAGGATTCGTTCTTATCCAATTTCATTTTAACATCTCAATTGACATTTGATATTCTATAAGTATTTGCTTATCATCCATCGTAGTATCTCTTTAATCATTTAATACCTTAGTCTAAGCTTTAAACATACACTTGGCCATATAGCACGATCACAAAGAAAAAGGAAAATTTTCATTTCCTGTTCCACCGCCGGGGCGGTGGATTCCTTCACAAACCAGTGCCGGGGCGAGGCTACCACCAGGGCGACAAAACCAGTTCATTCATACCGCCGGGACGGGGACACCGTCGGGGCGCTAACTCTAGTATATTTCTACCCCAGGGGCGGTGGACCCGACTGTCAGTTCCTGCAATTCGCGAATTAGTGAAATTCCAGACCAAATTTCCTAAATTCTACCATCCGACCACAAATTAAACACACCCAGACATCGAACATGTTGTAAAACAAATACCTAACATGTTTCTAACAATTCTAATCATTATAATACCCATAATCAACTAATTAAAGACCAAAAATTTCACTGATTATACAAAATATTCATGTTTTGGGCCATTTAATGAAATCGAACACTATGAATTCATCTCTAAGCCGTTTTAATCCATTCCACTTACATTCTTTTTGTTATTGAACATACTAACAATAACAACAACCAATTGACATATTATTACATGGATTGAACACAAATTTTAGACCTAAAGTAAGCCATATTCATATGTATAAACTCAAGAACACAAAACCCATTAAAAACTTATTTTCATGGATTCTATTTACAGAAAATCATTTACAATTGCTATATAACGGTTTATACACCCATACTAACATGCATAATCATCACATAAACAATTTCTAGCAAATTTTAGTTCACCAATATTTTTACAGAGAACTAGCTTGAAGAAAATAAGAACTAAAGTTTTAGATTAGATTATTACCTGATAATTCTTCTCAGATTATGATAAGATGATTATACTGGCTTAGTAATCCTCTTCCTTCACCTCTCAATTCACAGAACTCTCTCACTCTCACCTTTAACTTTTCTGTCTGTTTTTGTTTTATTTTTAGGCTTAGCACACTTAACGTAAAAAAAAACTGATCCAATATTAAGTCTTAGCTGTTATAAAATTTAAAAAGTCTCAAGGCCTTGTTTGGCTTGAATCAAAACAAAATAAACTATTTTTACCAACCAAGGGTCACAAAGGCCTTGTTTAGTTTAGTTAAAATAAAACCCCTTTTCCATTTATTTTAATAACCCATTATACTATATAGTTTAATTGTCATACTTTCAATTTAACTAAACCTATTATTAAATAAATTCAATTACACCTTACTAATTTAATTATAACTTTTATTTGACCAATAACAATATTACCAAATAAATTATTTTATTCAAATAAATTCTTTATTCAAATAAATCATTTTATCATCTAATTTAATTATAAAATTAAATTAGAATAAACACATCAAATCACATTCAAATAACAATTAACATAATTACACTTAAAATGAATTACACCACAATAACTTTATCAATTATTTATTTTACTAAATAAATAAGCAAAAATATTTATTTAACTCAATAAATATTTTATTTATTCACAAAAATTACATTCGTTACAACCATAAACCAATCAACTCAAATCCACAGATGATAGACTCAAGACGAATACCCTCGTTAACTAATCCACTATATCTCTATGTGAATTATAATTAAAAAGAATTTAAAGTTCAAGTTGCCAATAAGATTATATGTGGTGAATAGGTATATCTCTATCCTAACCACAAATCATGATTTCCAACGACAAGCAGAAAACACAATCACACGCTATTATGGTCAGATCTAAATCTATACTTCATCTCTCAAATTCATATAGACTATCCCGGTAATTATTTGCCAAATAATTAAGCAATTAAGCATAAACCATAATAGACAATTCAATATTAATTAACCATAATTATCAAAGAAGCATATCCAGCAAAGCTACGCAATAAGATCCGTTATAGCCTTAAAATAAATTTAGTTCATAATTAAACTAGAATCCATCATCCATAAATTTAATAGCATTCAAAATTCAAGAGTAAAAGATAGAGAAAAGATCAAAAACTGGTAAAGCAATCATTGAATCACTCTCTAGCTCCTCCTTGATTTCTTCCTGCTAGCAATTTGCTTCAAGTCTTCTCAATATGCTCCAAAACTAGGGGTTTCTAATAATAAGTTCAACAACCTTAAAACTGATTTAAAACAACTATTTATAGCGTTTGATATCAATCCTAAAAGATTTAGAAGTCTAAAAACCAATTACACATCAAATTGCTTCAATTTAAATGAAAAGTCAAAGCTGGTCAACTCCCAAATTGGCGCAACCGCGCTGGTATTAAGCCTGAGTTGGGCGCGGCCGTGCTGCACTGGCAGACAATTTGTTTTCAACACTAGAGACCGGCGCAGCCGCGCTGCACCCTAGTTCATTTTGGGCGCGGCCGCGCTACTTGACTTTCTGCACTTTTTCATTCCTTCAGCTGTTGTCATGCTCAAGCCTCGCCAAACCCATTCCCAACACATGCAACCTACAAAAATACACAAAATGCATGAAAAGTAACTATATACTAAGGAAATAAACAACAACCCACATTAAAAAGTATCTAATTCGTAGGTATAAAACCTACTCATCAACACTCTACGAATATTGGGAAAGATTCAAGAAGCTTTTCTCAAGCTGTCCACCTCACCAAATTGATGAACAACACTTGATCCAATACTTTTATGAGGCATTGACACCAATGGATAGAAGTATGATAGATACTGCAAGTGGAGGAGCATTGGTAGACAAAACACCTGAGGCTGCAAGGAACTTGATTGCAACCATGGCTGCCAATTCACAACAGTATGGGACTAGGATGGATCATGCACCAAAAAGGGTGAATGAGGTAAATACAAGTACTCTTGAGCAACAAATTTTTGATCTAACTGCTATGGTGAAACAGATGGCTACAGGAAACATGCCAGCTGCAAAAGGGTGTGGGATCTGTTTACAGTAAGCCACAACACAGATGCTTGTCCAACACTGCAAGATGATGAGACTGCAACAAGCCAATGTTGTGGAAAACTATCAAGCACAACCTCAGAAGAAATATGATCCCTACTCAAATACTTACAATCCAGGATGGAAGGATCATCCCAACTTAAGATATGGAGGCAATAGACCACCTGCACCACCTGTTTTCCCTAATAGACAGCAAGGGTTCCAGCCAACTCAACAGCAGTACTAACCTAGGCAAGCAACACCTACAACCTAAGGAACATCATTAGAGGATATATTTAAAGCATTCATGAGTCAAACTCAACAGTTCCAGCAGGAGACCCGAACCTCTGTTTAAGACTTGAGGAATCAAATAGGTCAGCTGGCTACCACAGTTAGAAGGTTGGAATCTCAAGGCTCAGGAAAACTGCCATCCCAAACAGTTGTCAACCTAAGGGAGAATGCAAGTGCTATTACTTTAAAAAGTGGGAAACAGTTAGTAGTGCCCCAAGCTACTAGGGAGGTTGATGAAGAGAAAGCTAAGAAGGAAGCTGAACCATCTAAGGTAAGTCCTAACTTTGTGATTCCAGTTAAGGCTAACCCCCTACCTTTTTCACCTAAAAATCACAGGATCTCACAGAAGGATGAGCAAAAAAAAGAGATTTTGAAGACCTTTAGAAAGGTGAAAGTCAATATACCATTGTTAGATGCAATCAAACAGGTGCCAATATATGCTAAATTTTTGAAAGAGCTATGCACTAACAAAAGAAAGCTGAAAGATGATGAAAGAGTCATTGTTGGAGAGAATATATCAGCAGTGCTTCAAAGAAAGATGCCCCCTAAATGCAAGGATCTAGGCATATTCATCATACGATGTAGGATAGGTAACACTAGGTTTAAGAAAGCTATGTTAGATTTAGGAGCTTTAATTAATGTCACGTCTTTATCTATATTTGCTTATTTAAATCTAGGTCCTCAAAAACAAACAGGTGTTATTATTCAACTGGCTGATAAGACTAACACTTACCCTCAAGGGGTAATTGAGGATGTTTTAGTACAGGTGAATGAGCTGATCCTTCCTGCAGACTTTTACATAGTGGATATGGAAGATGACACATCTCCAAATCCTGTACATATCTTGTTAAGGAGACCGTTTCTAAAAACAGCAAGAACAATGATTGATGTACATAATGGGACCTTAACCATGGAGTTTGATGGAGAGAAGATTCAGTTCAATATATATGAGGCAATGAGGTACCCTAGTGATATTAATCCAGTTTTTGCTATTGATGTGATTAATTCTCTAGTGCAGCACTCTTTTGAACACATACATAAGGAAGGTTTGGAAGTTGCCATTACTAACAACTTGGAGATAGACAAAGAAGAAGAAGTTGAGCAGAGCTAGGAATTGAAGGAGGCTGTGGCTGCATTGCATTCCTTGCTCAAAATTTCAGATAAGTATTCAGTCAATTCTATTCAATTACCTGCCACTCATCAAAAATTGTTACCATCTGTTATGCAGGCCCCAACCTTAGATTTGAAGCCATTACCTGTGCACTTGAAGTATGTATACCTAGGGACTGATGATACATTGCTAGTGATAATTGCTAGAAACCTAACCAAAGTGCAGGAAGATAAATTGTTCAGAATTCTTAGGGATCACATCACTATTTTTGGTTGGACAATAGCAGATATTAAAGGTATAAGCCCAACTATGTGTATGCATAGAATTTTTTTGGAAGAAGGAGCCAAGCCAACTAGGGAAGCACAAAGAAGGCTGAATCCACCCATGATGGAGGTAGTGAAGAAAGAAGTTTTGCAGTTACTAGATGCAGGCATAATATACCCTATCTCAAATAGTCAATGGGTGAGTCCAGTCCAAGTAGTGCCAAAGAAGTCTGGAATCACAGTCATCAAGAATGACAACAATGAGCTGGTGCCAACAAGAATGCAAACAGGATGAAGAGTGCATTGATTAAAGGAAGCTAAATGCAATAACTAGAAAAGACCACTTTCCCCTTCCTTTTATTTTATTTTATTTACTAAATTTTGTTTGTATATAAATATGCAAAAAAACTAAGGATATTACAATGAAGATCAGAACATAGTCCTCTTTTTCCGAGAGGACTAAAGCACCTAGATAAGACTAGGAAATCAATTACCTAACCTAATAATATTATACCTCACAACCCGAGGTTAGGCAAAAGAAAACAGCTAAAAAAACTCTAGCAACAACAAATAGGACCATAAACCCGAAAGAAAAACTAGAAAATATGTCTAAAAGGGCAGAAATTTTTAGCAATTACTCCAACTGGTGCGGGACCCATTTGCCAAAACATTTCAGATTTTCGAAATAACAGCAGCACAAACCCACGTGCGCCATGCAAAATCAGCAAAATCAGCAAAATCAGCACAAACATGTGAAACCCAGCACATGACCCATAATTTAAAATCAAATTAGCACCAGCCACAAAGAGAGATAATCATGCAAAACGAGGCAGTAGCAGCCAAAAGACAACAACGCATGCTAGACAAAGCTGTCGGCTAATAAAGGAACAACAGCAACAACAAACACGTGAGTTGCCCCAACCCACACCGGCGACCAACAATCGACAAAGAAACCGGCAAGGACAGCCCATGTGCGAAGGAGCAACAACGAATTGGGTCAAAGCACATGACACCGGCGAAACTGCCGGAAAGACATCATCAGACACCGACCGAAAACCATAGATTCCGGCCAAAGCAGTCGAACAAAATAGCACCGAAGCATCAGCCCCAAAGCTGACACCGATCGCTGAAAAACCAGCTGCAAAGCTGCAGCAAGACGAACGCACATCTGGCAGGCATGAAACTGTATGAACCCGAAGGCACAAGCGAAATGACCATGCAACACAAAGGAACCCAGAAAGCCATGAACATAGAGAAGTCAAATCTGCTCATGCACAAAGATAAACGCTAGAAAGCCATGAACCAGATCCAAACTCAAAACCATAACCAACAGAACCATAACAACTGCTAGGCACGCAATAACCGAAGCTGCTGCAAAACAAACCCAGGACCGGCAGGATAAGAACCAGCCGACAAGGCACCATGATTTCCGACCAAAGTTAGGAAATCCAAATCGATAATTTGAATATTTAAATAGATAAGAAATGATAAGTCATAACACCCAGAATAGAACAACCATATGGAGACCCGTGTGCATAAAGCAGCCCAAAGGACCTGCAAACCGTGACTGCACCAGCCATAAAATCCCATGCACCCAAGTGAGGAAAAACATGAGGGCATTATCAAACCTTTTATCCCCCATCGCATGAAAACCACCAGCAAATGTCCCCTATAGCAGGAGACAGGACGGGAAAGTCCATGGATACCGATCGGAAGCCAAACCCAATAACCTAAATCAGATGGAGAGAACCAACGCATGAATTGGGTCCAAGGGTAGAAGAAAATCAACGAGCAAGAACAAAATACATTAAAATAAGAACCCAACAAAACAAAGCCATCCAACGCTCACCAAGGGAACAACCAAAGGCCCTCTCTACCAAGGAAGTCCACCATAGTAGAAAAAGAAGCTGTGAGGTAAAGGAAACCCATGAGAACGGAAACAAAAGGAAAATGGCCAGAACAGAAATCCACAAACTCCTTCAGAACCAATGAAACTCACTAAGAAAGATACATGAAGCATAAGCCTCTCACTCCTCTTCGGAGAGACCTACATCCTCTAAGCACTAAGCCCTTTGCTCAGGAGACATCCTCAAGAGAGATCAGGTGAACTAAAAAGGAAAGTGAATCAGTAATCACCACCCCCACGTCCTTGAGCTGCCATAAACTCCCATGGATTTCGGCAAGAAGCCAAGAACTGCCACAACCACAAAAAACGCAACAAAATCTGCACCACCAAAACTGAACATGCCCAAACCAGACAAATAGGAGATAACAAACTAAGAATAGCAAATCATTTGTACAAAAAAACCTCAGCACAAGGACCGTGAAAATAGGCCACTCACGCCTCTTCGGAGCAACCCACAGCCTCTAGGCATCCCTAAACCCAGGAAATATCCGAGTGGAGAGGAACAGAGAATAATAAATAAGTAGACCAAGGTTGCAAGAGCTCACCAAGAGGAGTGAAGGACACCCCCGGCTGGAAATGGAGAACACGAACAGCCCCGCCCCAATAAACCCCAAACCACCAAACCAGATCAAATCCAAACACCCCAACCAAGAACCAAACATAGCTCCTCTACTCACAAAGCAATTAAATAACACATGGCCAAAGTCACCGGACTATACTATCAAGGCCAGAAAAATGTTTTCGAGTGGGTCACACTTAGAGTTACCGGAGGGGCTCTAAACAGAAGATAAGACTATGAAGGGAAGGAAGGGGAGAATGGGTGGGCCGCAGGAAGGTGAGGGAAGAGGGGGTGGTGGTGAGAGATGACAACATAGAGGAGGAGGCAGAGGAGGGGGGGTTTTCTAGAGAGAAGAAAAAGCTTCTCTACCCTATTTGTCCTTTAATTGATCAAATGTTAGAAATATTGGCAGGTCATGCTTATTATTGTTTTCTAGATGGTTTTTCAGGTTATAACCAGATTGTGATTGCACCAGAAGACCAGGAGAAGACCACATTCACATGCCCATTTGGAACTTTTGCTTATAGGAGAATGTCTTTTGGCTTGTGTAATGCACCAGGTACTTTTCAAAGATGCATGGTAAGTATATTCTCTAATCTTTTAGAGAACTGCATTGAGGTTTTTATGGATGATTTCACAATACATAGTGATTCTTTGGATGCTTGTTTAGAAAATTTGACTAACGTACTTGATAGATGTTTGGAAACAAATCTTGTTCTTAACTGGGAGAAATGTCATTTTATGGTAGAACAAGGGATAATACTTGGCCATGTAGTTTCAGCTAGAGGATTAGAAGTTGATAAAGCTAAAATAAAAATCATTGCTGCATTACTTTACCCTGCAAAAGTGCAGGTGATTCGTTCTTTTCTTGGGCATGCAGGTTTCTATAGGAGGTTTATCAAGGACTTTTCCAAGATAGCATTGCCATTATGCAAATTACTGCAGAAAGATGTGGAGTTCCAGTTTACTGATGAATGAAGAGACTGCTAACCTTAGCACTAGTG
Organism: Aralia elata; assembly: GCA_034770075.1. Lineage (NCBI taxonomy): Eukaryota > Viridiplantae > Streptophyta > Magnoliopsida > Apiales > Araliaceae > Aralia > Aralia elata. The sequence continues at coordinate 87,490 of JAVJAP010000161.1, forward strand.
ATCCAACTACCAAACTGGAAGTTACCTTTTGAGATTATGTGTGATGCTAGCAATTATGTAGTTGGAGCTGTGTTAGCTCAAAGAGTCAACAAAACTGTCCATGCTATCTACTATGCTTCCAGAACATTGAATACTACTCAGATAAACTACTCTACGACTGAGAAAGAATTGTTATCAGTTGTTTTTGCTTTGGATAAATTTAGATCATATTTACTTGGTACTAAAGTTGTAGTTTACTCTGATCATGCTGCTCTCAGGTATCTCTTGACCAAGAAGGACTCAAAGCCAAGAATTATAAAATGAATTCTGCTATTACAAGAATTTGACTTGGAGATTAAAGACAAGAAAGGAGCAGAAAACCAGGTTACAGATCACTTGAGCAGATTGATGAGGGATGAGGAGACACTCCCATTACATAATTCTTTTCCAGATGAGCACCTATTTGCAATTACTAAGGAAAGGCCCTGGTATGCTGATATTGTAAATTACTTAGCAAGTTCATATGTTCCTAGCAAGTTCTCTAGTCATCAAAAAGATAAGCTTAAGACTGATGCAAATTATTATATCTGGGATGATCCACATCTGTGGAAATTCTGTGTTGATCAGGTAATTAGAAGATATGTTCCCAATAATGAATTTCATTCCATTCTATCTTTTTCTCATTCATATGCTTGTGGAGGTCATTTTGGACCAAAAAGAACTGCTCACAAGGTTTTAGAATCTGGTTTTTATTGGCCTACCATTTTTAAAGATTCTTATATGTTCTGCAAGTCATGTGCAAACTGTCAAAAGACTGGGAATATCTCACATAGGAATCAGATGCCACAGACTCCTATTTTAATTGTTGAAATCTTTGATGTCTGGGGAATTGATTTTATGGGACCTTTTCCTTCATCTTTTGGTAATACTTATATCCTTTTGGCTGTTGACTATGTCTCTAAATGGATTGAAGCTAAGGCTATAAGGACTGATGATTTTAAAGTTGTTGTAGATTTTGTTCAGTCTAATATTTTGGTCAGGTTTGGAGCCCCAAGAGCCATTATCAGTGATAGAGGGACCCATTTTTACAATAGGGTATTGGCAGCACTATTCAAAAAGTACAATGTGATGCACAGGGTTTCCACATCATACCATCCCCAGAGTAATGGCCAAGCTGAGGTGTCCAATAGAGAGATTAAATCCATTTTAGAGAAGGTAGTGATGCCTAACAGGAAGGATTGGAGTTTGAGGTAGCCAGATGCATTATGGGCTTACAGAACAGCTTACAAGACTCTTATTGGTATGTCACCATATAGGATAGTATTTGGAAAACCTTGTCACTTACCTGTGGAATTGGAGCATAGAGCTTTTTGGGCTATCAAGCAATGCAACATGGATATGGATGAAGCTGGATAACATAGAAACTTGCAGTTGCAGGAGCTAGATGAGTTAAGGAATGAAGCCTATGAAAGTTCTAAGATTTACAAGGACAAAACTAAATCCTTTCATGATAAACACATTCTGAGGAAGAATTTTGCTGTGGGACAGAAAGTTCTCCTTTACCACTCAAGGCTTAAGTTGTTTCCAGGTAAGCTGTGTTCTAGATGGGTTGGACCTTTTGTTATTACTAACATTTTTCATCATGGTGCAGTGGAAATTCAGAGTCCAAGTACAGGGAAAATATTCAAAGAGAATGGCTATAAGCTCAAACCTTTCTATGAAGGTTACCAGGTGGAAGATGTTGAGACAGTTGGACTAGAGGAACCATTTTATGCAGATTAAGGAATTGAAGTCGGGCAAATGACAATAACCAAATGCGCTGCATGGGAGGCAACCCATGAATCAGATTTGATTTTTTTTCTATCCCTGCACTTTTTATTTTTAGTTGCATGTTAGTGAGTACTTTCTTCTTTGCATGATTGTCTTACATTGGGGACAATTTAAGGTTTGAGTGTGGGGGAGGGGTTTAGGGTAATTATTATTTGAGTTATTTAGGAGATGCACGCCAGATATGATGCCCCAGAGTGAGAAAATTTTGAAAATTTTTCTGACTCTACGATCGTAGTTGTAGACACCCAAATTTTGCACTTCGTATACTAACCCTGACAGGAGGGCAAATTCGTTCATTGAGCCGGCCTACGAGAGCGAAGGATGGGCACAAGTACGAACAATCGACACCACCGCGACGATTTACAAATCAAAATCGACGTGACAACAAGGCCGTCCGAAATGAGCATTCCCAAATGACGTGGCACGTCTCCCAGTAATTCCCAGACTGCAAAATACAAGCCTGTCGGCGAAAACCGACGTCACGACACGAGAATCGAGGCATGGCACGAAAATCGAGAAAGTCAAACCAGCCAGCCGCGGATTGATCTGCGGCCAATAAGTGCGCCTTTTGAAAACACGGAACTCGAAACACGGGAACCAAAAACCAGCTAAGTGGATGGGGGTGGCTGGCTCTGGCCAGCCTATTTCAGCTCATTCCTTCATTCAGCATCTATGGGGGTTAGCAGCGGAAGAAGAGAGAGAGCAGCTCGGAAAAATAGGAAGAAAACAGCAGAAATTTGCAAGAAAATAGGGAGAAAAGAGAGAAAAAAGTGAGGAATTATATCTTTTGTGTAAGATTATATATCATATATTTTCTACTCTACTCAATATACAAGTTCATACACATTGTGAGGATTATTTGCAAGGTGAAAAGACCATTTCTATAGCAATTTTTGTATATCATTTTGTTAATCTTCTTGTCAATTGGGTTATGTGAAATGTAGTTTTTCTTGTATATTGTTGTGGATCCATGGATTGAGGACTATTAGTGAGGGTTCCAAATGGAACGAAATTCTTCCTAATGGCCCGATGATATCCATTTGATGATTTTTAGCTCGTTATAGTAATGTAGCAATTTTGGATGTGCGCCTAGGAACGCGACCCCGTGGTCCAAATCCGATGATGGACACTTTTGGATGTATGTAATAGGGCCGATGTATCCTTTATTGTAAATATGTAATTGTCGGGCCTTAAAACGATATCAAGTCGAAAATTGGGTTTAAGGCCCCGTAATAGTGCAATATGTGATTGTGGGCGTTGGGGTTATTCGGATGGCTTACATGCCCATGAATAGCCCCCACGCATTTTAATGTTTGGTTTTGATTTGTGACACAAAAATTGATTTCAAGTTAAACGATGAAGATTTCTATAAAATCAATCAAAGTAGGTTATTAGCACCACGAGGCTAAAATTTGGAAATGCTAATAAATGTCGATTCCTATTTAATGAGAAGGCTAAAGGAAAAAATCGTTTTCAAACATCACAAAAATGATTTTATAAAAATAAGTAACGTTTTATTAAATCTTTGTGCATAGGGTTAAAGAGATCCTAGAAGTTGCCCATCATTTGAGTTACGAAAGCAACGTATAGATCTCGATTCCTATTTTGACGAAGGTTTAGAAAACTCTTGTTTTTGCCAAAACGACACCTAATGAAAAATCTCATAAGTTTTTGACAATTAAAATCAAACCTTTCTCATAAAGCTTTTTCGTATAAGCCGAATGACATTCTAAAGCATTCTCAAAAGAAAGCACGACTTTTCATCAAAATCCAAATGGTTTCTTCATGCAAACTCACAACGACATTCACATAGGCACACACACACACGCGCACATACACACACACATTCAAGAATTAAAGGATAGGAAAAGTATCAAGATTGCGATAACCGTGTTTCACGGAAGTCGGGGGGTGCCTAACACCTTCCCCTCGCTTAAGCAAGCCCCCGAACTCTATGAATCTCGGTTCGCAGACCAATTAATTCGGAGTCACACATGAGCCAGCGATTTACGAAAAAATGAAACTCGGATGAGTTGGTACATCCATTTCAAATATACCAACTGGCGACTCTGGTTAATTAGCTCATCATAAAAAATGATCTTTTCAAAACCCCGTCGACATTTATGCCGACCTTTTCCCCAAAATCACCTAATGAAAAGGCAAAAATTGGAAAGGGTAACAATCACAAAGGAAGCGATTCCTCCCGGCGTCGACAGCTGGCGACTCTGCTGGGGACATTAGAGGGCTTAAGCCGCGTTCAAATCTTGATGCTGTCCTATCCTTTAAAATTTATGAATGTGTATGTGCGTGCGACATTTTGACCTGTTTTACTTATTGTTGTGTGAATGTGTGTTTTTGTCCAATGAATGAATGATTGAATGGAATTGCTTTACTTCAAAGTAATTATATGCATACGGTGAGGACGATGAATGTGAATGTATGTTGAGAGTGTACCTCCTCCTGAGGCGAACCCGTCGGTTGCTTATTACTGGACTCGAAGGGGTTGCTCGCCGGAGATGGCTCAGGAAACGGACCACCCAAATCCGCTCCAATCGAAAGGACTCAGACGAGTAGATTGCGAAGATTTGGGAACCTTCATGCCGAAAAGCCCGCGAGAGTAACCCTAGGGTAGGTCAGCCTCTGATAAACCTAACGAAAGGGAAGCTTCTTCATGCCCTTTTATCGTTCAGTCAAATAAATAAATGTCATGTAAATGGCATACAACTGTCATACCATCATCATCGTAATAAATATGTCCTGTATCATGTGATTACATCACTTGCACATATAAAGAGAATACTGACATGGTTTTGCAGAAAGGCAATCCATAGCACGTACCAGGGTTTTCTAAAACTTCTGAATACTATCCTGTCATCAAACACTGACCTTGTTTTGCAGGATAAGATTAGAGAACCGTGAAAGCGTGGCCTAACGATCACAAAGAACCCGGAGTAGGGGCATATTCGACCAAAAAAAATAAAATAATAATAATAATAATAATAATAATAATCATGCATTAGTGTTGACATGCATCTGCCAACTTGTAGCTGGCACAGTACTAAACTACGGCCCTTGTTTATTTTGCGAGATTGCACTTAAGACCCAACTAAGAGGCCGTAAAGTCCATACTCCATCCATCCAAATGGCAAAAGCCGGTAGCCATGAAATTACAGTTCTGCCACTCCAACAATACGGCTGAGTACGAGGGATGCATCCTAGGACTGAGATTAGCCCTGGGAATGGGAATCAAAAGGATGATAGTAGTTGGAGACTCCGAATTGGTCATCCGGCAGGCCATGGGAATATACAGCATCAAAGGGCTTCGGCTATTGCCCTACCATAGCCTCATCATCAAACTTGCCAAACAATTCGAAGATATTGCCTGTCGGCACGTTCCCAAAAATCAAAATGACTTCGCAGATACTCTAGCCACACTGGCTTCCCTGATTCACACATCACGGCACGAGACGAGCTTTAAGGGGGAAATTGCGGTACAGACTTGTCCGGCCTATGAGGATCAGATCGGAGAGATCTCCCATAGTGACGCCCCTCCTAAATGGGCTTGGTATCAAAACATTAAAGAGTTCCTCCGAGACAGCTCCTCTCCCGAAAATGCATATCTGACCAAGGAAAGAGAATCCAAAGATGGGTAGTGAATTTCTTCCTAAGCGGAGACGATTTGCATAAATGGGACCTAGCTACGGGACTGCTGAGATATCTGGAAGCCGAAGAAGCCCACAGATTAATGAACGAAGTACATGGCGATGTGTGCGGAGCCCATATGAGCAGAAAATTTTTGGCAAAGAAAATCATGTGAACGAGTCTCTACTGGCTAACCACGAAAACTGACTGCGATACTCATGTCAAGAAATGCCATCAATGCTAGATCCATGCCAATGCGATCCATGCAGCCCCTAATGAGCTCCATTGCTTGACCTCACCGTGGCCAGTTGGACCGTGCATCAGGTGATATCCAGGAGGGGGTACCCCGATTTGAGGCATTCTAGCCTGACAAGCAATAGGCCAAACTTGAAGGAGGATCATGATTTTGGTATAAAGCTAGATTTCGATCTGATGGGGATTGAGCAGGACGAGACAGATAGCGATAATACACCTGACGAGACCAAAGGATGGGTCGAAGATAAACCCAAACCCGATTTAGACCAAACCATCGCCATCAAACATCAGAACCCCTAACGATCACGAAGAACCCGGAGTAGGGGCAAGTACGACCACAAAAAAAAAAAATTCAAAAAATCAAAAATCCCCCAAACCTTTCAACGGGTCAAAGGTCCGGATCTTTTGTCAGCCCAGCGAGATACCGATGCAACCAGTACGAGGAAGCTCACAAGAAAAGCAACTTAACGCTGGGGCATTTATCAACTACCCAGGAAATGAAGACGTGCAAATTGGCACCCATGTAACAATCCCATCAACATGCACCATCATCATCAAATGCTACCTCGTGTCAATTCAATATTCAACGGTACGATCATCTGGCATTTGTCAAGCATAGTTTTCTCGGGATACGATGACCCGCGTGAAAGGGGATTTTATTTGACTTGATAGGAATCGGATTAATTCTGACAAGCAACCGTGGAGCACGATCGTGAGTATGATTAGACGAAGAAAGCTATTCAACCTTTTGATCGGGTACAAAGCCTTAATTCAAAGCAACGTTAGCGACAGAATCGACCTCATGTGCCAGTCTTCACTTTGCATTTGCACGAACTTTCAGTTATGGGGTATAAAACTATGACGACGTTGATGGCGATTAACACGTAGTCAGACAGTCAATAATTATCAAGCTAATATCAAGAAGTCAGACGATAAATGATTATCAAGCTAATGTCTCAAATCGTGGCCTGGGGTGTCTCTACACCTGGTGCCCTAAAGCCCTCTGGTTTGGGAGTCGCTGGCCCAACACTCGTTACATGGGTAACTCAGAGCCTAAGAAAACGAGCATTACAGTAGAAGAGGCCCGAGCAGATTCGAATCGTGGCATGGGCTACTCGAGTAATTAAGCCTAAGGGGTGTCTCTGCATCTGGTGCCCTAAAGCCGTCTGGTTTGGGAGTCACCGACCTAACACTCGCTACATGGGTAACTCAAGCCTAAGAAAACGAATCTTGCGCAAGGTCAAGCAAAGAATGAATGGTGCAGACTGCCAGCTTGTCTCGAACCGTGGCCTTTGTTACTCGAGTAAATAAACCCGAAGGGGTGTATGTACACCTAATGCCCCAAAACCGTCTGGTTTGGGAGTCATTGGTCCAAAACTCGTTAAATGGGTAACTTTGAATAGCCTAAGAAAACGAGACAAGTGAAGTGGGCTAATAAAGAGAAAAGATAATACGAAAAACTCTCGGCCTTAAACAAGAAGTCATGGAAGAGAAACCCCTACTGAATGCTGCATCGCACAATGCATTTGTCATATGACGTCAATCCTGCTAAGAACGTTGTCGAGAATGGAGACAGAATACCTTTGACGAGGGAAGGTAGTTCTTTTGAACTCGATCTTACTCACGTACAATGACCACGAATGCTTGAAGGTGTTCTTACGATTTCATAACTCGTCAAATTGAAAATCATCAACTCACGAGGAATTGAAAATAACTTCCAATCTGGTACATTCACGGTTCACAACTCGCTAGATTGTGCGATCAACAGATATTCAATTTCATGTGCTTTAACTGCATTTACTCTTTTGTCGAGATTATAATATCTTTATGTTGAACTAACACTAACAGCCCGAGCCTTCAAGTTTTGGCATTTGTTAGTCATCTGATATGCAGGATCTTGCAGAGCTGTGGATAACTCAGCACGGTCAACATCGCGAGTTTTCGATAGAAATTCTTGGTAGCGACACGCACCAAGGCAGGGGCAGTTAAGAATCGTGAAATGGAAGGAAGCTGAGGCTGCACAGAACTTCTCGTCATTGGGCCTCTCCCCAATCCTGACTATCACTGCCTCGACATCCAAATGATCCACGTGCATGAGCATATACAAGGATGATATAATGCGGGACAACAGCATATCGGCCATCAGAAATGATCAAAAGGCCAAGGAGCCCAACATAGCTGTCGATCATCACAGAGAGCGAAACAGACTGCCTTAACTTGATGAAATGAAATAGGCAGAGTACCAAACCAATGTTGAAATCTAGAAACTACACTTCACGACGAGGCGTGATCCAGTCAAATGTTGGCAAACAATGACGACTGTCAAATCGTATCATTTGACTGAACAGGGGTCATTTCTATCTAAAACATATGTTGTGCACATGCATCTATAACATATCTGCCAGATCATGCATAACATCTTTTGCATGCATACAGGTACAATCAAAATGAAAATCTTCAGGAAAGTACAAGCACGTCGCTTTCAAACCTCACAAATGATCAGACCGTGATGGCTTTTGCGGCATGGTACGTGGACGATGTTGGTGGGACATCTAGGACAGAAGCCGATCACACATCCCATTTCAAAAAATCACTCAAATCCAATCAATGACCCCTGGGAAGGGCTGAGATCCAAACAAACAATGACCCCTGGGAAGGGCTGAGATCCAAACAACCAAACACCCTAGGAAGGGCTGAGATCCAAACAACCAAACACCCTGGAAAGGGCTGAGATCCAAACAACCAAACACCCTGGGAAGGGCTGAGATCCAAACAACCAAACACCCTGGGAAGGACTGAGATCCAAACAACCAAACACCCTGGGAAGGGCTGAGATTCAAACAACCAAACACCCTGGGAAGGGCTGAGATCCAAACAACCAAACCCCTGGGAAGGGCTGAGATCCAAACAATCAACGACCCCTGGGAAGGGCTGAGATCCAAACAAACAACGACCCCTGGGAAGGGCTGAGATCCAAACAACCAACGACCCCTGCGAAGTGCTGAGATCCAAACAAATAACGACCCCTGGGAAGGGCTGAGATCCAAATAACCAAACACCCTGGGAAGGGCTGAGATTCAAACAACCAAACACCCTGGGAAGGGCTGAGATCCAAACAACCAAACACCCTGGGAAGGGCTGAGATCCAAACAACCAAATACCCTGGGAAGGGCTGAGATCCAAACAACCAAACACCCTGGGAAGGGCTGAGATTCAAACAACCAAACACCCTGGGAAGGGCTGAGATCCAAACAACCAAACACCCTGGGAAGGGCTGAGATCCAAACAACTAAGCACCCTGGGAAGGGCTGAGATCCAAACAACCAAATACCCTGGGAAGGGCTGAGATCCAAACAACCAACGACCCCTGGGAAGGGCTGAGATCCAAATAATCAATGACCCTAGGAAGGGCTGGTATCCAAGCAATCAATGACCCTTAGGAAGGGCTGGTATCCAAACAATCAATGACCCCTGGGAAGGGCTGGTATCCAAACAATCAATGACCCCTGGGAAGGGCTGGTATCCAAGCAAGAAGTGACCCCTGGGAAGGGCTGGTATCCAAGCAATCAATGACCCCTGGGAAGGGCTGGTATCCAAATAATCAATGACCCCTGGGAAGGGCTGGTATCCAAGCAAGAAGTGACCCCTGGGAAGGGCTGGTATCCAAGCAATCAATGACCCCTGGGAAGGGCTGGTATCCAAACAATCAATGACCCCTGAGAAGGGCTGGTATCCTAACAATCAATGACCCTGGGAAGGGCTGGTATCCAAACCCGAAGTGAACCTGGGAAGGCATCCAAGCAAACCACAACAAGGTGGTGATCACCCTGGGAAGGCATCCAAGCAAACCACAACAAGGTGGTGAGCACCCTGGGAAGGCATCCAAGCAAACCACAATAAGGTGGTGAGTGAACCTGGGAAGGCATCCAAGCAAACCACAACAAGGTGGTGAGCATCCTGGGAAGGCATCCAAACGAACCACAACAAGGTGGTGAACAACCCCTGGGAAGGGCCGATATCCAAAAAGTGAGCGATCCCTGGGAAGGGCTGAGATCCAAACAAACCCCGACAAATGATGACATCTGTAGAACAGTATCAAAAGACTGTACAGGGGTCATTTTTCATCAAATTTACTTTTTAAATGTTGTGTCACATGCATTGAATAGATGATAATTCTATACGTGATCCATGCAGGTTAGGTGTCAAGGTCCTAGCCTATCAGAGTCAAAAGCGATGGCTGCCAAGAACGATGTACGAGGACGAACTCCAAGGATGCCTTTCAAGCTAGTCAGGAGAATAACTTCCTTAGATGACAATGCGATGGAATAAGGTGATTACGAGATGGGTGACAGGATACGAGACCCGGCCCCGACAAGACAGTCGACCAGATACGAGACCCGACGATTACAAGATGGGTGACCGGATACGAGACCCAGCCCCGACGAGACGATCAACCGGCAACGAGACCCGGTGATTACGAGATGGGTGACCGGATACGAGACCCGGCCCCGACAAGATAATCAACCGGCAACAAGACCCGGTGATTACGAGATGGGTGACCGAATACGAGACCCGGCCCCGACGAGACGATCATCCGGATACGAGACCCGGCGATTACGAGATGGGTGACCGGATACGAGACCCGGCCCCGACAAGACAATCGACCGGATACGAGACCTGGCGATTACGAGATGGGTGACCGGATACGAGACCTGGCCCCGACAAGACAATCAACCGGCAACGAGACCCGGTGATTACGAGATGGGTGACCGGATACGAGACCCGGCCCTGACGAGACGATCATCCGGATACGAGACCCGGCGATTACGAGATGGGTGACCGGATACGAGACCCGACCCCGACAAGACAATCGACCGGATACGAGACCCGGTGATTACGAGATGGGTGACCGGATACGAGACCCAGCCCCGACAAGACAATTAACCGGCAACGAGACCCGGTGATTACGAGATGGGTGACCGGATACGAGACCCGGCCCCGACAAGACGATCGACCGGATACGAGACCCGGCGATTACGAGATGGGTGACCGGATAAGAGACCCGGCCCCGACAAGACAATCAACCGACAACGAGACCCGGTGATTACGAGATGGGTGACCGGATACGAGACCCGGCCCCGACGAGACGATCAACCAACAACGAGACCCGGTGATTACGAGATGGGTGACCGGATATGAGAACCGGCCCCGACAAGACGATCATCCGGATACGAGACCCGGCTCCGACAAGACAATCGACCGGATACGAGGCCCGGCGATTACGAGATGGGCGACCGGATACGAGACCCGGCCCCGACAAGACAATCGACCGGATACGAGACCCGGCGATTACGAGATGGGTGGCCGGATACGAGACCCGGCCCCGACAAGACGATCGACCGGATACGAGACCCGGCGATTACGAGATGGGTGACCGGATACGAGACCCGGCCCCGACGAGACAATCATCCGGATACGAGACCCGGTGATTACGAAATGGTTGACCGGATACGAGACCCGGCCCCGACAAGACAATCAACCGGCAACGAGACCCGGTGATTACGAGATGGGTGACCGGATACGAGACCCGGCCCCGACAAGACAATCAACCGGAGACGAGACCCGGTGATTACGAGATGGGTGACCGGATACGAGACCTGGCCCGGACAAGACGATCAACCGGATACAAAACCCGGCAATCACGAGGCGAGCAACCGGATATGAGACCCGGCGCAGACGAGACGATCAACCAGATACGAACCCGATGATCACGAGACTAGCGACCGGATACGAGACCCAGCACAGACGAGACGATCAATTAGAGGATGAAACCCGACGACTAACAATGCGGTCAGTGATTGATGCATTGACACCTTTACAAATGTTTTGCATGCATTACATCTTGTGTTGCATCATAAGCTACGTGTGTTGCATCATGTATGTACTGTCATTCTTATGCACTATCATTCATGCATCATGTGTCTACTTCTTTATCATGTTCATTTCATTTGACATTTCATAAACATGATAAAGAGGGGCAGCTGTAGACACCCAAATTTTGCACTTCGTATACTAACCCTGACAGGAGGGCAAATTTGTCCATTGAGCCGGCCTACGAGAGCGAAGGATGGGCGCAAGTACGAACACTCGACGCCACCGTGACGATTTGCAAATTAAAACCGACGTTACAACAAGGCCGTCCGAAATGAGCATTCCCGAATGACGTGGCACGTCTCCCAATAATTCCCGGACTGCAAAATACAAGCCTGTCGGCGAAAACCGACGTCACGACACGAGAATCGAGACATGGCACGAAAATCGAGAAAATCAAACCAGCCAGCCGCGGATTGATCTGCGGCCAATAAGTGCGCCTTTTGAAAACACGAAACTCGAAACACGGGAACCAAAAACCAGCTGAATGGATGGGGGCGGCTGGCTCTGGCCAGCCTATTTTAGCTCATTCCTTCATTCAGCATCTATGGGGGTTAGCAACGGAAGAAGAGAGAGAGAGCAGCTCGGAAAAATAGGAAGAAAACAGCAGAAATTTGCAAGAAAATAGGGAGAAAAGAGAGGAAAAAGTGAGGAATTATATCTTTTGTGTAAGATTATATATCATATATTTTCTACTCTACTCAATATACAAGTTCATACACATTGTGAGGATTATTTGCAAGGTGAAAAGACCATTTCTACAGCAATTTTTGTATATCATTTTGTTAATCTTCTTGTCAATTGGGTTATGTGAAATGTAGTTTTTCTTGTATATTGTTGTGGATCCATGGATTGAGGACTATTAGTGAGGGTTCCAAATGGAACGAAATTCTTCCTAATGGCCCGATGATATCCATTTGATGATTTTTAGCTCGTTATAGTAATGTAGCAATTTTGGATGTGCGCCTAGGAACGCGACCCCGTGGTCCAAATCTGATGATGGACACTTTTGGATGTATGTAATAGGGCCGATGTACCCTTTATTGTAAATATGTAATTGTCGGGCCATAAAACGATATCAAGTCGAAAATCGGGTTTAAGGCCCCGTAATAGTGAAATATGTGATTGTGGGCGTTGGGGTTATTCGGATGGCTTACATGCCCATGAATAGTCCCCACACATTTTAATGTTTGGTTTTGATTTGTGACACAAAAATTGATTTCAAGTTAAACGATGAAGATTTCTATAAAATCAATCAAAGTAGGTTATTAGCACCACGAGGCTAAAATTTGGAAATGCTAATGAATGTCGATTCCTATTTAACGAGAAGGCTAAAGGAAAAAATCGTTTTCAAACATCACAAAAATGATTTTATAAAAATAAGTAACGTTTTATTAAATCTTTGTGCATAGGGTTAAAGAGATCCTAGAAGTTGCCCATCATTTGAGTTACGAAAGCAACGTGTAGATCTCGATTCCTATTTTTTCAAAGGTTTAGAAAACTCTTGTTTTTGCCAGAACGACACCTAATGAAAAATCTCATAAGTTTTGGACAACTAAAATCAAACATTTCTCATAAAGCTTTCTCGTATAAGCCGAATGACATTCTAAAGCATTCTCAAAAGAAAGCACGACTTTTCATCAAAACTCAAATGGTTTCTTCATGCAAACTCACCACGACATTCACATAGGCACACACACACACACACGCACATACACACACACATTCAAGAATTAAAGGATAGGAAAAGCATCAAGATTGCGGTAACCGTGTTTCACGAAAGTCGGGGGGTGCCTAACACCTTCCCCTCGCTTAAGCAAGCCCCCGAACTCTATGAATCTCGGTTCGCAGACCAATTAATTCGGAGTCACACATGAGCCAGCGATTTACGAAAAAATGAAACTCGGATGAGTTGGTACATCCATTTCAAATATACCAATTGGCGACTCTGGTTAATTGGCTCATCATAAAAAACGATCTTTTCAAAACCCCGTCGACATTTATGCCGACCTTTCCCCAAAATCACCTAATGAAAAGGCAAAAATTGGAAAGGGTAACAATCACAAAGGAAGCGATTCCTCCCGGCGTCGACAGTAGTGTTCTGCTGAACTTTTGAAGGTTGAAATCGTAGAGTTGATATTGATGTTTATTTTCAGAATTTGATTTGATGCTTTATTGATTGATGCATGATGATCACTCAGTTAGGATCCATGGACTAATTCTGAATTGGATTGTTTTGCATGAATGCTTGAATATGAGATGCATGTTTACTTGATTAAGTTATTTGTGGGATTATACTTTGTGCACTGATTTTGTGACTCAGGAGTTGTTTTGACTGCTTATGTTGTTTATAGAACCTTCGAAAAAAAGAGAAAAGATGGAAATTATGAGAACAAACAGTGTTGAAAAAAAAGAAGGAAGAGAAAAAGAAAAAAATGCAGATGTCTTGTGGTGGGTTGAGATGGAGCGTAAAACGCACTCATCCATAAACACAAGAGCGAGATGGAGCGTAAAACGCACTCGTTGGAAAGTCATAAGTGGGATGGAGCATAAAATGCACCCACTTGAAGAGGAAAAAAAATGTGTGAAAGGTAAAATGGAGCATAAAATGCATTCACCTGAGAAATTGAAAAATTATAGGTTCTGATGGATGAAAAGAATTGCAGGAGAATCAGGTTTTGAGTTATGAGTCAGTGTGCACGGTTGTTGTTCCATGATAATTGAGTTTTTTTTTTGCTAAATTTGGAGATTGTATAAATAGAAAACCATAAATACAATGGCGAAGGGGCATACCCCAGACAAAAGGTCATCATGAGACAGGCCCCATAACGAACCGAAAAAGAGAACTATCCCACAAAAGAAATAGAGTCAAAGCATAAAAGCAAAACAAAGCATAGCAAATAGTAACCAAATTACAACCAGTTATGGAATGTATGACATTTTTTAACTGCCTTATGAAACTTCATAGAACTTGATAGGCGAGTCTTGATCAAGCTGATGATCTCCTTAGATAGGGCATGAGGGGGCAACATGGTCCCTTCATGAAGCATATAATTCCGAGATCCCCATATCTTATAAAGGCATGTGGCAAGAATAAGCTTCAAAATTTTAGAGTGCATTTTTTGCCCTTGGAACTGCTGAATATATTCAATTAGATTATCCAGACAAACGGAATATTGTGCCAATTTCTCACTGCCAAGACATTGGCAAACACACCACTTGAATAAGGGCAATTAAAAAAGAGATGGTTAAAAGTTTCGTTGGCAGAATTACACAAGGGACACCTCAATGGGGAATAGCTAGAGTAAGATATGAAAGCATCATTAGTAGGTAATCTTTTGTGTAATGCAAGCCAAAGAAAGAAAGAGCATCGAGGGATGTAATGCTTGTGCTAAAGGATTTTGGCCCAAGAGACAGGACTACCTCGGTGACGGATGGACTCCCAAATTTTGTTTGCTTTTAAGAGACGGATATCAACAGAATCCCAAGTGATGGAGTCATCATTAGCAGAAGGAGATGGAGCATCTATGAATAGACTGCGAAACTGCACAACATCATGATGCTTACTCTGGGGTAGGACCCAATTTGAGTGAGAAATAATGCTAGAAAGTGGAGCATTTGTTGGGATCCCCGAGTTGGTTAGCAAGTAAGCATTCAGAGATAAAGGTTGGCCATTAAGCCACGGATCATACCATAGGCTAAAATGGTTCCCCCTACCAACACGATAAGAAAGAAAGGGTTGCGCTAGGGACCGAAACTTAAGAAGTTTGCGCCAAATCCAAGAGCAGTCAGTAGGAATGTTGATATGCCAAAAATATTTTTGTTTGAGAACCGTGGCTTGGATCCAAGAAGCCCATAGGGAGGAGGGATTGAATTGGATAACCTTGGTTAGGTGTTGGATAATAAGAGTCTTATTCCAGTCTTCAAGGTCCTTTACCCCTAAACCACGTTCAGAGTATGGCAAAGAAATTGCCTTCCAAGAGATTTTAGCCCCATGTTTCCCAAGAGAAGGCCCCTTCCAAAGAAATCTAGTTAGAATAGATTGGATTGTTCTGAGAACGGATTTTGGCAATAGGAAGTGAGCTGACCAGAAGGACTGAATAGAAATTAGCACAGATTAGCACAGATTTGATCAATTCCAATATGCCAGAATAGGAAAGGAACTTTGCAGTCCAAGAGGAGATTCGCAAAGTAATCTTTTGGATAAGAGGCATGCAATCATTATGAGAAAGCTTCGAGGATATCAGGGGAACACCCAAGAATCAAATAGGCAAAGTACCAACATCAAACCCAAGTAAGTCTATGATAGCTCGTTGATCAATATCGTCAACATTCGAAAAGAAACACTAACTCTTTTGAGCATTAGGGATTAGACCAAAGAACAAGGAAAAAGACTGTATGTAGGAGTGGACAATTGATACCGAAGATAAGTTCCCATGGCAGAACATCAAAAGATCATCAGCAAAGCATATGTGAGTAAGATTGCAGTCTGTAGCTCGCCAATGGAATTTGAAGTATGGCTGACAAGTTTCTTTATGAGGGATTAAGGATAAAACTTCCATCGTCAGTACAAACAAATACGGGGAAAGGGGATCCCCCTGTCTCAGCCCTCGAGTACCCTTAAAGAAGCCAGCAAGAGATTCATTTACTTTAACTGAGAACATGGCACAAGTAATACAAGCATGAATCCAATTTATGATTCTGGTAGGGAACTTAAGAAGCCCCAATAAGTCAAAAAGAAAATCCCAGTTGATAGTTTCTGATATTAATTTTTATAGCACATCTAGCAGACCCAGATTTCCTGTGATAGTTTCTCAAAAGTTCTTAGGCTAGAAGAATATTATCAGTGATGCTTCTACCAGAAATGAAAGCAGATTGTGCTCTATCAATAAAAGATGGGAGCACCACCTTGAGTCTGTTTGCAAGGAGCTTGGAGATACATTTGTAGAGAGTGTTACAACAAGAGATAGGTCTAAATTCTGACATGGAGGTTGGGTTTTTAGTCTTGGGAATTAAAGTAATGGCAGTTGCATTAATTCCACTGGGCAGGTGAAAGGTATTAAAGAAGTAGAGAGCAGCAACAGTGAAATCAGCACCAACAATGTCCCAACAGTGAAGGAAAAAATTAACATTGAATCCGTCAGGCCTAGGGCTCTTGTTCTTCTTCATAGATTTAAGCACAGTAAAGATTTCTGCATCAAGAATAGGTGCTTCCAAGGCAGTAGCTTAGGAAGGACTGATGTGCTTTGAGATAAAAAAGGCTAAATCCTCATGACCAGGATAATCACTGGAAGAGGAGCCAAGAAGGTTATGGAAGTAATCCACAACCACTTGTTGAATAGAAGATTGGTCCTCAACCAAATCACCATTACTATTGTTGATAGCAATGATTTTGTTGTGATTCCATCTACTTTTGATAATATTGGCAAAATATTTCGAATTTTTGTCTGCTTGGGAAGCCCAAAGTGCCCTAGACTTTTGATGCAAAAGAGATTCCTCCAGGGATAAAGCCCTCCATAAAGAAGTTGAGCAGAAGGATTCTTGACTTCTTAAGGAGACATTGAGCGGATCAGAATGGAGGGAAGTTTGAATAGAGTGAAGCTGACCTTGGAGAGTTTTTACATTTGAGGTTAGATTTCCATTAGCAGCATTAAGAGAGATGAGAGCCTTCTTTAATTTCCTCAACTTTTCAGCAAAGATGGACATAGGATTCCCAGAAATAGGATGGTTCCAAATTTCTTGGACAGTAGCATTAAATCCTTCCAGATCAAGCATATAGTTGAAAAATTGAAAAGGCTTAGGGAATCTTTGGACATGGATTCCAGTTTTCAGAATAATAGGACAATGATCAGACAAACCTCTAGGTTCAAAGATGGCGTGTGAATCAGACATGCTACAAAACCAAGCAGGGTTACCCAAGGCTCTATCTAACTTACGATAGATGGGGTTGCGATTTTGGCAATTCCACCAAGTGAAAAGAGGACCCAAGGCCCGAATGTCATCAACACTAAGAGTTTCAAGATAATCATTAAAATCATTCATGTCATTATTCCACAACTTGTCACCGCCATCAGCTTCATGAGTGCCCCTGATAGTATTAAAATCACCAAGCATACACCAAGTAGAATCAGTAGAACAAAAAAGCAGGTGATGCCATAGAGATCTTCTATCAATAAGAGAGTTCATGCCATAAATAATATATATAAGGTAAGAAGAGTTGCTATCAACCGAATGCAGTTTACAATGGATAATCTGAGAGGATCGAAATAAGATGTCCACCTTCCATATTGAGGGATCCCACCCCACCCAGATTCTACCATTGTTGTGAAAATCATAGTTGAATTCCCAGAACCAATTTTTACAAAGAGATTTTGAAATTCGAGAGGCCTTATGAGCTTTGACTCGAGTCTCAATCAGACCAACGAAAGAAATATGGTTGTCCTTCAAAAAATTACGGACAAAAGCCTGCTTAGGCCTTTTATTTAAACCTCGAACATTGTAGGAACAAAAATTAATCATAAGGGGAGGAGATTAATAAGAGGTTTTTCCACCTCCTCTGCCATGTTTGGATTTCTTCTTGGAAGAACGTCCCTGCTTAAGTTTTGTGAGATCAAAGGTCTCTCTTATATCAATAACTTTTAACTTCTGAACCATAGGGTTTGGTAGGTCCTCCAGGACAGCGGTATAAGTATCAGCAATAAGAGGAAGGAAAGGATTGGAAAGGGGGGTAGAGTGAGAGGAAGAAGCACCTGAGAACCCATCTATGGGACTGGGAGATTTGGGGGAAGAGTGTTTTTTCCCATTTGAGACAGTGAACCAACTATTGTCTTGAGGAGGTAAGTCAAGAGCATGAGTATCGGAGACAGGGGCATGGCAAGCTTGAGGCTGGGCCGAGGATGAAGCGGCATGAAGATGGGGGCTAGAAATAGACAGCTTCTTATTTGAGGACTTTGGCCACCACATAAAGTTAGCCCTAGGTCATTTAAGAATAGAGTGGCCAAAAGTCTGGCACTGGCTGCAAAGCAGAGGCTTGTTGATTGTATGAGAGTTATCTATGTGGATATGTTCTGATTTGGAGGATGTTTTGTGGGAAATGACAGAGTTATTGTGAATTGGTTGATAGGGTATTAGTCAGGGTTCTGTAATGAGTATGGGTATTCAGTGTTGTTTAATTGAATTTGATACCTTCGATAGTTTGGGAGAATGAGTCAGATTAGTTTTTTTGATGATTCTTGTTTTGTTTACATGAGGACATGTAAAAACTAAGTGTGGGGGAATTTGATAGGTGCATAATATCTGATTATTTTCATTCCTTTATGCTTAGTTTAGTTGCATGTTATCTGTTATAAGAGTTGATTTAAGGTATTTATTGATTTATAGAAGAATTTTATGTGATTCTGGAAAAATGTAGTTTAATGTTAGGTTTAGTGTTGATTTGCAGAGTACTCTATGATTTGTTTGGATGCTCTATGATCATTTAGTGGAAGTCCTATGTTCGTTGTGTTGAAGTCTGGTCGAACTCTACGATTGTTGAGATTCACTCTACGACCAGATCTCTGTTCAACAATTAGCATGCTCTACGACATTTGACTCTACGATGGTCGAGACCTGGTACCTACGATTTCGAGAGAATAGTTTCACTCTATGATGGTGCTGTTAACTCAACGATCGTCCCAGTTCACTCTACGATGTCATGATTACTCTATGAAGTGCTAGTATGGAGTGTTACTCTGCGATTTTGGTCGACTTTGCAGATTTCCTATTCTAAGTAGGATTTGGAGTATTGGAGTGCTAGAGTTCGATTCGTATGAGGATTTGGAGATGGGATTACAATCTTACATGGAAACTACATCTGATTATAGAAATAGAATCTGATATGGAATCTGAATCAAGGAACAATATGGAAATTGATGCCAAACTAGAAAGGAAAACTGAGGAAGACTTGTTTTAGGTTATGTGATAGTTAGAATCTTAAAGAGCTTGTTTCATTAAGTGACAATCTAAGTGGAATTTCGGATAACAGAGCTTGTTGTTATCTAGGACTATTAGTTTCATTTAAGGGTGAATATTGTTATACATGATTATTCTATTGCTGTGAAAAGGTGAAACTGAACTGGAAAACTGAAGTTTTAATTCACTGGTTAATTTTATTATTTTAAATCTGTTCTTGTTAATTAATTAAACAAATTCAAAACCCCCAATCTTTTATTTACTGTTAAAACTATTAGAAATATTAGGATAAATTAAAATCAACATTGTTCTCTGTGGGATCGACCCTTGCTACTGCTATACTGTGTTTAGTGCAAAGTTCGTAGAGTTAAGTAAGGTTTTTATTTTTGGTAGCACTGACGACATCTCCCAACATTAATCGTAGGATTTTGGGACTCTACGATTGGAAGAATGGTATTATCTACATCGTCCGCAGAGTGTTAGGACTCTACAAACGGATGATTATGTAAAGAGTCATCAGGATGAGGTATAATAGAAGCATGCTCAGCGACTTGAGAGATAGACTCTCCAATGCCTTTGTCCCAGTCATATATAGGAGGAGTATAGCTTAAAAATGAAGATGATACAGTAGTTACCTTTTGATACAGAGGTGAAGATTCATAAGGCTCAGAGCATATCAGCTTGGTGGCATACTGATAGGTGCAAAATATTCTATGTTTTTGGTTCCTTTATGCTTAGTATTATTATATGTTTTCTGTGATTATGAGCTTAATTAAGGTGTTTATAGATCTTATGAAGAATTTGGTATGATTCTGCAAAAATGGAGTTTAATGCTAAGTTTATGTTATTTTGCAGAAATACTCTACGAACAACATTGAGACTCTACGATCGCTGAGTGACGTTTTATGTTTTCAGCTTAGTGGCTAAGTTACTCTACGACCGACAAGGTTTACTCTACGATTCTGAGAGAAGAGTTCCACTCTACGATTTGTGACTCTACGTTTGTCTGCTGAGAGACTCTACTCTACCATTGTGTGGGTTGATTCGTGAGTTGACTTTTGGAAGGATTTGAGGAGCTGAAGCTTATAAATTCGATTCCTAACATGATTTGGAGATGGAATTACACATTAAAGAAGGAAACTACAGTTGATTATGGAAAGTAGAGTCGGATACGGAATCTGAGTTGAAGTTTAATATGGAAACTGATGCCGAATTAGAAAAGGAAACTAAAGAAGGCTGGTTTTGGAAACTAAATTCTAATTCAATTAGGAAGTTACTTAAAGCTGGATTGCAGAGATCAAGGAGAGTGAAACTACCATATCTGTAGAGTGAAGACTTCCGAATTAGAATATGATTAGAATTCTTCTAGGGTTTCAAAGCATTTATAAATACCTATCACTTGTACTCAGTTGGGATCATCTTGGACATCTTGGATCATCATCCTAGATCATATTTTATTATCAGCATGTTAGCTTAGTTTATCTTTATTCAGTTTAAAGGGGATGTTTGATGAGGGCAACCTTGGTTCGGGAACGAATGACAATCATAGAGCGGATCCTATGTGCATGCCGGATGGGCCTGTGACAAGAGCTCGGGCTAAACGTTTCAAGGAGGGCCTTCATGGGTTAATACAAGGCATGTGGAGTGAGGATAGATCAAGTGTAGAGTTCGAGGAGCAGGATTCTAAGGCTTTGCATTTGGTCATGATGATACAAGCAAACACGCCAAGGTTGGGAACGATGGAAACAAGAGAAGACGAAAAGTTCCAACTTGCAGAGTTCTCGCTCCGGCGAGAACATCAAGGCCAAATATCTCACCCCAGCGAGAACCTCTCTGCCCATTTTCGCACCGGCCTGAAATGATGTCGCCCCGGCGAAGACCTCTCTAGCCATTCTCGCCCCGACGAGAATTCTAGTTCAAATTTCTCGCCCCGGCGAGAACAGTCGAATTTGGTTGGCGCGTTTTTCGAGGCAGACGCATTTTTGAAGATTTTATCAGATTTATTTTCCTTAATTTTAGGGATTTCAGTATATTTTCATAATTATATTGTAATTAGGATATTTTAAGATAGGATTTTGATTCCAAATCAATTGTTATTTCCTTTTTGGATTATAGGGTTTCATAGTTAGTATAAATAAGTTTTATGGTTGTAATTCAAGAACACATTACAATTATTCTGAATTTTATACAATTGAGAGCTATTCTCTACTTTTGGTTCTTTGAAGGATTTCTAAGTTATTATTCTTAGTTTTTCTTTGAGATTCAATCTTAACTTATCATACAACAAACCATAGTTGTGTGTGGCGTTATTCTATCGCATCATACAATCATACGGGGATTATCGTTTGATCATAAATGAGGGTCTAAGTGTTGTTGGTGTTCCATACTACGTGAATTCAATTGCTTGATCGAATTTATCAAGATTCTCGTCTACAAATAGACGTTGGGTTAAGATATCGAGAAAGTTCCATCGAAGTTGCTTACTAGAAACGATCCGGGCAACGACCACCTCACGCAAGCGTGCCGTGGAGTCTATCATTTGGTATCAAAGCTGCGTTTTCTAGCTAAGTATCTATCTTTATTGTTTCGTTGAAGTTGTGAGCAAAAAAAAAAGAGTTTACGAAATTTTATTTCAGTTATTTCAATTTTGTTCATAGATTTCGTCTTTAATTCTGTAAGCGAGATTGTTGGTACTTATATTCATACCTACTATAGTTGTTTGTGATAAATTATTTTGAATTGATTAGTAAAACCGAGGATTTTGCTAGGTAAATTCGAAAAGAACCTATTAGAGAGGATATTTAGAGGTAAAAGGCTTAGTTGTGAGATCATTCGAGGGAAAAAGCCTATTGAGTGACACACGAGCCGAACATTGATCGAGTGAAACACGTATCGGAGTGGTGAGGAAAATATTTTGTTACTAACCTCTATTTTGCAGGAAAAATTTCTAGTAACAAAGATAAAGGTGTTATGGAAGATCCTCGAGCAAAGTTTGATCCAAAATTTATGATGGAAGCTATGATAAAAGAGTTCACTAGAAAGTTGGATATGGCGACGGAGCAAGTGAATGAGCGTTTCGACTAAATGAGTGCTTCCCAAGGACCCAGTTTCAACATCCTCATGGGGCACGTCAGTACGGAAGAACGCATCAAAGAGAAGCTAGAGAAGAGGAAAATTACTATGAAGGGGGATTTAGTGAGGAAGAGGACCGTGAATCTGACTTTATCCATAGGAGGCAAGGAGCAAGGGATAGAGGCGGTAGGGATAGAGAAGATGGCAATTTGGATAGCATCAAAATGAAGATTCTAGCTTTCCAAGGGAGGAGTGATCCTGAGGCATACCTAGAGTGGGAAAAGAAGATGGAGTGGGTTTTTAAATGTCACAACTATTTAGAACTCAAGAAAGTCAAACTTGCCGCTATAAAGTTTTCAGCTTATGCAGTCACTTGGTGGGACTAGCTGATGATCAGCTAGAGAAGGTGCGGAGAACGGCCAATTAAAACTTGGGATGAGATGAAGACAGTTATGAAAAAGAGATTTGTACCAGACTACTATCACCGTGAGTTAGTTCAGAGCCTACAAAGTCTGAAACAAGGTAGCCGGAGTGTAGAGGACTATTACAAGGAGATGGAGATGTTGTTAGCTAGGGCAAACATCAATAAGGATAGCGAAGCAATAATGGCCAGATTTTTGGCGGGACTAGATTGGGAGATTTCAGATCTAGTAGAATGATAACATTATGTGGTATTGGACGATATGGTACACATGGCTATCAAGATTGAGAAGCAACTTAAGAGGAGAGGTAGCCAACGATCAATGTCAAATCCAAGTTCATCATGGAAACCCAATATTGGCAAGCGCGAGGAGAAGCCAGCAGTGAGTAGACCCAAATTTGATCCAAAATTGGAAACGACTAATAGAGGAGTGCAAGGTAAAACTGACCCTACTTCTTTTAGTCGTAATCGAGATATTAAATATTTTAAATGTCAAGGTAGGGGACATATTGCGAATCAATGTCCGAATCAAAGAACAATGTTGTTACTTGACAACGCGAGGTGGAGACCGAGGGGGAAGATAATGATACTAATTCTATGCCACCATTAGAGGAGATAAAAGACAGGGAAGCTGCAATATTTGGGGAAGTTTTGGTGACTAGAAGAGTGCTTAATGCACAAGTGAAGGAAGAAAGCAACGATCAGCGGGAAAATTTGTTTCACACTAGGTGCTTGGTGAATGGGAAAATTTGTTGTGTCGTGATCGATGGGGGTAGTTGCACGAATGTGGCAAGCAAGATTATGGTGGAGAAATTAGGGTTGTCCGTAACCAAACATCCTCAACCGTATCGATTGCAATGGCTCAATGATAGTAATGAGATTAAAGTGACTAAGCAGGTTTTGGTGCCATTTATTTTTGGGAAATATGTGGATGAAATCTTGTGTGACATAGTTCTAATGTAGGCGGGTCACATATTATTTGGTCGACCGTGGCAATTTAATAGACGTGTGAAGCATGATGGCTTTTTAAATGAGTATTCTTTTGTTCATAATAAAAGGAAGGTTACTTTATGTCCTATGTCACCACAACAGGTGCATGAGGATCAACTTCATTTGCAGAAAGATCATGAGAAAAGAAAAGAGAGTGAAGAAAAGAAAAATAATGAGGAAAAAAATAAGAGAGAAAACGAAAGAGAGAAAAGAAAAGTTGATGAGCGAAAAACAAATATCTATGAAAAAAAGAGCGATGTGAGGCGAGCTTTAGATGCTAAACAGCCGATGATTATACTTCGGTATAAGGAGGCGCTTTTGAAAACTAACGCTAACGATTCTTCTTTGCCTAGTGTTGTTTCATCTCTTTTGCAGGATTATAAGGATGTGTTCTCCGAGGAGCTTCCACAAGAATTACCACCTATTCGAGAAATTGAGCATCAAATTGACTTCGTACCCGGTGCAACCATTCCAAACTGTCCAGCTTATCGGAGCAATCCCGAGGAAATGAAGGAGTTGCAGAAGCAAGTTGGCGAACTTATGGAGAAGGGGTTCGTAAGAGAGAGCATGAGTCCATGTGCAGTTCCGGTGATCTTAGTGCCTAAAAAGGATGGGAGATGGCACATGTACATAGATTGTCGAGCGGTGAATAATATTACGATAAAGTATCGACATCCATTCCACGTTTAGATGACATGTTAGATGAATTTCATGGTTCTTGTGTATTTTCAAAAATTGATTTAAAAAGTGGATATCATCAAATTCGCATGCATGAGGGTGATGAATGGAAGACAGCTTTCAAAACGAAATATGGGTTGTATGAGTGGCTAGTGTTACCTTTTGGTCTAACTAATGCTCCTAGTACTTTCATGAGATTAATGAACTATGTTTTGCGTTCGTTCATTGGGAAATTTGTGGTTGTCTATTTTGATGACATCTTGATATATAGCAAAAACTTAGGAGAGCATGCATTGCATCTAAAATCTGTTTTAGATGTACTTCGTAAGGAAAAGTTATTTGCTAACATGGATAAATGCACGTTTTGTACGGATAGAGTTGTTTTTCATGGATTTGTTGTGAGTTCACAGGGAGTTCAAGTGGATGAGGAGAAAATACGTGCAATCCAAGAATGGCTGAGTCCATCAAATGTGAGTCAAGTTCGTAGTTTCCATGGACTGGTAAGTTTCTACCGACGTTTAGTGAAGAACTTCAGCGACATCACAGCACCATTGACGGAAGTAATGAAAAAGAGTGTGGGTTTTAAGTAGGGTGAAGAACAGGAAAAGGTGTTTAAATTGATTAAAGATAAATTGACTAATGCTCCTTTTGCTTGTTTTACCTAACTTTACTAAAACTTTCGAAATTGAGTGTGATGCTTCAGGTTTAGGGATTGGAGCGGTGCTGATGCAAGAAGGGAAGCCAGTAGCATACTTCAGTGAGAAGTTGAGTGGAGCCGCTTTAAACTATCCGACGTATAACAAGGAGTTGTATGCATTGGTTCGGGCGTTGGAGACGTGGCAGCACTACCTTTGGCCTAAAGAGTTTGTGATTCACACAGATCATGAATCGTTGAAATACTTGAAGGGACAGCATAAGTTGAACAAAAGACATGCGAGGTGGATGGAGTTCATTGAGACATTTCCGTATGTCATCCGATACAAACAAGGTAAGGAGAATGTTGTTGTTGATGCTCTTTCGAGAAGGTATGTGTTATTGAATACTCTTGATACAAAATTGCTTGGGTTTGAACGAATTAAAGAGTTGTATGTTAATGACCTTGAATTTTGTGAAGAGTTTAAATTGTGTGAAAAGAATGCTGTAGGTAAATATTTTAAAGTGGATGGTTTTCTGTTTCGAGAAAATAAGCTATGTATACCTGAATGTTCTTTGCGTCAATTGTTGATTAGAGAGTCACATGGGGGAGGTCTAATGGGTCATTTTGGTGTTGAAAAGACTTTATCTGTTTTGAAAGAACATTTTTATTGGCCTCATATGAAACGAGATGTGGAAAGAATTTGTGATAAATGTATTACGTGTAAACAGTCTAAGTCTCGTGTTCAACCTCATGGATTGTATATACCATTGCCTATATCTAGTGAACCATGGATTGATTTGTCTATGGATTTTGTATTGGGTTTACCTAGGTCTAAGAGTGGTCATGATTCTATATTTGTGGTCGTGGATAGATTTTCTAAGATGGCACATTTTATTCCATGTCACCAAACTGATGATGCATCCCATATTGCTGATTTGTTCTTTAGAGAAATTGTGCGTTTGCATGGCATGCCTAGAACAATTATTTCAGATAGAGATTCTAAATTTTTGAGTTATTTTTGGAAGACATTGTGGTGTAAGTTAGGTACTAAACTGTTATCTGCATTGTTAAGAGCTATTATTAAAAAGAACATTAAAGTTTGGGAAGAGTGTCTACCGCATATTGAGTTTGCTTATAATAGATCTGTTCACTCTGCTACACAATTTTCACCATTTGAAATTATATATGGTTTTAATCCGTTAACTCCATTGGATTTGTTACCATTACCTTTGTCTGAGTATTCTAACTTGGATGGAAAGAAAAAGGCTGAATTTGTTAAGCAGATACATGAGAAGGTGGGACTCAACATTGAAAGGAGAACGGAGCAATATGCAAAATAGGCCAATAAGGGCCGACGTCAAGTGATTTTTGAACCGGGAGAATGGGTGTGGTTACATTTGCAGAAGAAAGATTTCCAGCTCAACGACGTTCAAAATTGCTTCCAAGAGGAGAAGGTCCATTTCAAGTTCTTGAGCGTATCAATGATAATGCCTACAAATTGGATTTGCTTGGTGAGTATAACGTTAGTGCAACCTTCAACGTTACTGATCTTAGTCCGTTTGATGTAGGTGACGATTTGAGGACAAATCTTTCTCAAGAGGAGAGGTATGATGAGGGCATCCTTGGTTCATGAACAAATGACAATCATAGAATGGATCCTATGTGCATGCCGGATGGGCCTGTGACAAGAGCTCGGGCTAAACGTTTCAAGGAGGGCCTTCATGGGTTGATACAAGGCATGTGGAGCGAGGATAGATCAAGTGTAGAGTTCGAGGAGCAGGATTCTAAGGCTTTGCATTTGGTCATGATGATACAAGAAAACACGCCAAGGTTGGGAACGATGGAAACAAGAGAAGACGAAAAGTTCCAACTTGCAGAGTTCTCGCCCCGGCGAGAACATCAAGGTCAAATATCTCGCCCCAGCGAGAACCTCTCTGCCCATTTTTGCACCGACCTGAAATGATGTCGTCCCGGCGAAGACCTCTCTAGCCATTCTCGCCCCGACGAGACTTCTAGTTCAAATTTCTCGCCCCGGCGAGAACAGTCGAATTTGGTTGGCGCGTTTTTCGAGGCAGACGCATTTTTGAAGATTTTATCAGATTTATTTTCCTTAATTTTAGGGATTTCAGTATATTTTCATAATTCTATTGTAATTAGGATATTTTAAGATAGGATTTTGATTCCAAATCAATTGTTATTTTCTTTTTGGATTCTAGGGTTTCATAGTTAGTATAAATAAGTTTTATGCTTGTAATTCAAGAACACATTACAATTATTCTGAGTTTTATACAATTGAGAGCTATTCTCTACTTTTGGTTCTTTGAAGGATTTCTAAGTTATTATTCTTAGTGTTTCTTTGAGATTCAATCTTAACTTATCATACAACAAACCATAGTTGTGTGTGGCGTTATCCTATCGCATCATATAATCATGCGGGGATTATCGTTTGATCATAAATGAGGGTCTAAGTGTTGTTGGTGTTCCATACTACGTGAATTCAATTGTTTGATCGAATTTATCAAGATTCTCGTCTACAAATAGACGTTGGGTTAAGATATCGAGAAAGTTCCATCGAAGTTGCTTACTAGAAATGATCGGGCGATGACCACCTCACGCAAGCGTGCCGTGGAGTCTATCAATGTTGAACCTTAGTAGCAGCTTACGGTTTGATTAAATATACATTATTTATTCCTTCCTATATGAGATTCATTTTGATAATCTGTTTTAAATGTTTATATGCTATTTTATTTGATTGATTTGATGTGCCTAGTTAAATTAATCTGATTAATATCATCTGCTAAATTCAGGAATAGTATTACGTAATTGATATTATTTCTAATCATAAGTAGCAGTTAATGATGCTGATTGTGGTCAAGCTTTTGGTTATTGCTATGGTTATCAGAAGATAGGTTAAATAATCCGAGCTTATGTGTTTGTTGCTTGGAATAGTCTAATTCCTTAGTTCTTAATGTTGATGTTATATTAAATCTAGAGAGCTTATTCTAGCTTGTATAATAGTTAGAATCTTGTGAAGAGCTTGTTTCATTACGTGATAATCTAAGTGGAATTTCGGGTAACATAGCTTGTTGTTACCTGGGGCTATTAGTTTCATTGAAGGATAAAAACTGTTATGCTTAATTAATTAATTATCTATGAACAGGGGATACTGAACTAGAAAACTGAAGTTGTTTATTTATTGGTAAAACTTATCACTTTTATTCTTGTTCTGTTAATCTAGTTAATTAAATCCAAACCCCCTATATTTTACTTACTGTTTATAGTTAGAAATATTAGAATAAATTCAAAACAATATCATTCTCTGTGGGATCGACCCTTGCTTATTGCTATATTATGCTTAGTTTTGAGTTCGTAGAGTTAAGTAAGGTTTTTATTTTTGGTAGCACTGACGATAGCTTCCACATAATTGAGAACTCTTGGGAAATTTTGAGACACTAGTTTTAGATTAGGATATCTGGAGTAACTCCATCTGATAAAACTCTAGTCTCCCGAAGTTAGAGCCTTCAGCAGTGGTAGAATTAACAGAAAATACAACATTTGATCACTGTCAGGATCAGGATTGTAGAGAGTGGTACTGCGATCCATCTCTAGGTCAAAGAAACTGCTGATGAGCTCATCTTAACTCATTGAAACTAGTCGCATCCTTCCTTCCCCTGATCCTATCCATTTATCAGGTAAATTGGCATTGGGATCTTCATATCCTTCAAGCACAATACGTCTTCGGATCCATTGAGAAGTAGAGGGAATAGAGGGAGGAGGGACTAAATATCCAACAGGTTGCTCCCCCTCAGAACTTGGATCTTCAGGCTTTATGATCATTAGGGCAAAATCCTTGTTGATATCTCTAACAACTTTCTCGATAGTATGAGTCACTTGTAGAGAGTCATCATATGAATGGATTGATCATTGAGCATCATCTTGCTTGAATTTGGTCCTCATTGCTTTTCTTTTTCTCTTCTTTTCTCTCTTCTTTTGCTTGTTTTCTTCCCTTCCTCTTCCTTCTTTTCAGCTCTCCTCTTTCTTTTACCTTGCTTTTCCACTATCTGGCTCAATTTCTTCTTCTTTTTCTCTTTCTTTGGGTTAGGACTAGATTCCTTCACAACCTTTTCGTCTTCTTTGTTAGGCTCAGGAGTGGCATCTATTAGGAATCACATGATTAAATTTGATGTTATGATATTAATGTACATGTGTTTCAGTAGTTGAATTGTAAAGTCCTTAAATGAGTTGATGTACAAGGACTTAGATAGAAAAGATCAAACCTATTAGGTTGATCTAATGAATTAAAATGATAAGGCTAGACTGATCGTTGAGTACTGCACAAGTCATCACAAAGCATCCAGTGAAGGATCGTAGAGCAGTCAGCCAACTTGGAGTTCAGTCAGCTAAAGCTGCGCATAGTTCGCCAGGAACGTAGAGTGAGGCTCGATCAATCGCAGAGCTCCCTCTCGACATCGTTGAGTTTGCCAGGCAAACATAGAGTGAAGCTCAACCAGATGCATCGTAGAGTTGGGCCAGGCAAACATAGATTGGCTCGGCAGATCGTAGAGTGAATCCTATCAACAGTCAAGCACGATCGTAGAGTCTCATCTGCATGAGCAAGTTGGCAGTTCTCAAGAAGCTAAAAGAGCAAAACATTGATACTATTTCTAAGTGATCAAAACGCAACATGAAAGATCACAATGAACGTCTGCAAGAATCAAAGTTTTTTTTTTGATAAATTAAAACTGTATTAAAAAGGAGGAATGTACAAGTGTCATGGGGTAACCCCAAACCGTAAAAGCCACACATCATAGGACATGCCATATGAAGACAATATAATAAGTAAAGATACAGTAAAGAATACACGGCCATTTGCCAAACAGGAAACAACAAAAAACAAAACCAAACAGAACCAAAGGAAAGAGTAGCAAAAAAAAAATTTGCATGGGAACCGAGCACCACTGTGCAAACAGGGAGAGGCAAGGGGGACCCCCAGCTAGGCAGACAACCACCAAAAGCAGCATCACTTTGCAACAACAAAGCACCTGCAACCAGGCCAAATAGCTGCCAAGCAGGAAGGATCAAACAGTGGCGAACTGCAGCAAATAGCACAGACGCCCAACAGACATGGCACAGCAACAGCAGACGCAAGCAAGCCATGGCATGGCACAAAACCAAAGCAAACAGCAGCAGGAAGAAAAAGAAACCCAGTGGCAAAACAACTAATAACAGAACCCAGCACAAGTTCAGGCCAAAATGCAGCAAAACCAAAACCACCAGCCACCAGCAGAACCACACACGGACAGACCCACCACACAGCCAACCCAAGCACACAGACAGGAATAGTAGAACCAAAGAAGCCAACATCAGTAACATTAGGACAGATAGAGCAGAAGAAACAGGCCTGCCCAGCAGTAACAACAGGCCAAAACTGGATCAGACCCCCCAACAGCTAACAGCAGCAAGAATGCAGCAGAAAAGAAGCAAAAATGCCCGGAACAAGCCCGCAAAAAGCCAATAACAACCCCGCACGCCCAGCAGAACGAGACAACTAGCAGCAGCACAGAGACAGCACCCCAAGAGGCCCAATGGGAAACTGCCCAACAGCAGCTGAGACCAGTAGAAAGTCAAAGAAACCAACCCATAAAAGAAGGACCAGCCCATGAAAGAACCGTTGCAGCAGCGGGCTCAGCCCAGCAGCCAGCACAACGCAGCAGAACAACAACAAAACCCCACATAAAAGGAACCAGCCACAGAAAGTATCAACAATTGCCGCCACAAACAGCCAAAACCAAAGCAGCAGCAGACACACCTGCAAAACAGCCCAACAGAAGCACCAAAACAGAACCCAACTTCAGCAGCACAAACGAAGAAGCAGCAGCAGGATCAACAGTAGCAACAAACCAGAACATGGCTGCCCAAAACTAATGACATCACAAAGCAGAAACAGCAAAAGAAGCTAGTTGACTAAGAAAAATAGCCTAGCAAAGCAACTACAGCAACTGTAGTCAACCAGCCCAGTAGAAATCAATCAACCAAACAACAACTGTGTAGAAGCAAGGATCACACAACAGCAGAGACAAGCAGTAGAGAAGGAAGCCCAAAAGCACAATGGGACTACCCTGTCAGACCAGCAATCCCCACCAAAACCAGCAGATCCAAATAGCAGCCCACCAGCCCCAAACTAGCAAAGGACCCAACCACTAGACCAGCAAGAGCCAGAGCAGCAGTCCAGCACCAGACCAAAAACCAACCCAACTAAAAGAGCAACCAAGCGGCCCTAACCCAGCCAAAGCAGGCCAACTCGAAACCCGCAAACCAAACACCACCAGCACAAGCAAAGCTAACAGCCCGGTGACCAGAGATAAAAGAACCCAATACAATTACAATAATTACAATTACAATTACAATTACAGTTAAAACCAATAATGGCAATTACAATTACAAAATAGTTACAATCAATTACAAAAGAAGATACCCAAAACATGGGCGAGATTTAACCTTGTTAAACTGCGGGAAGGAGTGAAGTTTATATTTTAAGATATGCACAATGTCCTTAGCAAGAACACGAACAGGAATGGATTAGTTAGAGTGTAGCCGAGCATTTCTTTCATTCTAGATATAGTAGATAGCAGCAGCAAAGCCCAGATGAAGAATACTTTTGCAGATCTTTGAGCCTGAGTAAGAAATGATATAGGCTGTAATGGAAGACCAGCTCCTACTTAAACCCTTCCAACCACAGAATCTCAAGATTTGAAACAAAATTTGAAAAGAATAACTACAATTAAAGAATAAGTGGTTAAAGGTTTCCACACCATGCTTACAAAGGACACAGGAAGCATTAATATCGATACCATACCCAATAAGTCTATCCTTACTACAAAGCCCATTGTGGAAAGCCAGCCAAAGATTAAAGGACAGCCTAGGAGTCAAACTTTTATGCCAAACCATAGAGTGCCACATGAAAGAATTTCCACGAGAGCGAATATCAAAGGATTGTATATAATCAGTCAAACACTCTACAATGCTTATCAGATGAAGCAACCAAAAGCTGAATTGAATATTCCATTAATATCCATATCTGTAAAGTGACCTGCCCAAGACAGTTGCTAAATACTTAATTGATCTGAACGAAGAATCAAAGTTAGTGGGGAACAAACAGCTGTGGTTTGCAGATATTCAGAGTCCTATCCTTACCACCATCTTGGAGCAAGTTAATGGATACTGACTCACCCCACTACTGTGCACAACAAAGAATAAACTTTTCCTATGTTCAATAACAAATCTCAACGGGAATATTAGATGCAATGGTCTCATTTCAACGAAAGAATTCAGAGGCATCTATATAAGGCAAACAGATTGAAGAATCAAATAAGCAAGTACAAAACAAAGAAACCAAATCTCTCAAAGCCTCACTCTACGATAAAAGCGAAACATCTTGCTTCGTTACTAAGTTCATTAGATCATATGTTTTAAGCAACTTAGTAGCAACGAAAACAAACACTCTCAATCAAGTGAAAGGGTCAACAGGTGACCAACGAGTTCTAAGTCTGCTGGACTTGAAGAATACTTAATGTACTAGGTGATTCTAAGGCTGCGGGTAGTCTATAGTGTTCCAAGTCTGCTGGACTTGGCGAAGTTCAATAGTGAACTAGAGTTCCATGGCTGTTGGCTTTGAAGAGTACTTTGTGTACTGGAGTTCCAAGGCTGCTGGCTTTGAAGAGTACTTAGTGTACTGAAGTTCCGAGGCTACTGGCCTTGAAGGAATCTTAGTGATTCAAGATGTAAAGATATCCTTAGTGGATTTGCTACTCGAGGAGTAGAACAATGGAGTAGGAGTCTTGTGTGCTCCGAACCACTTAAAGTCTTGTGTCTCTCTCTCTCTGCACTTTATAACTGTCATAACTGCTATAACTGTTATATCACTGCTTTATCATATTCGTTATAGTTGTCCTATCTTTAAGGGGGATTAAAATTAATCATATATTCTGCTATGCTTAATTAACTTGTTTAATAACTAATTCTTTTGAAAACGAGTTAAAAAGTTTTAAAGAATCTATTCAACCCCCCTTCTAGATATTTTTTGTGCCTCTGGAAACTAACAATTGGTATCAGAGCAGGTTCTCTTCATTAAAGCTTAACCCGCTTGAGTAGATCCACAAACCAGAAATGGCTCTGAGCTAGGTGGAGGAAACAAACCACCTCTTTCCAACAAAGACAAATTTTCCAACTGAAAAGTTCGCATACAGGCATACATGGATGCCATCGACGAAGATCTATTTGATGCTGTCATCAGTGGGCCCTACGTACCAACAAAGCTAACGCCAACTACTGACGATGCAAACAAAGTCTTAATCAAATCGAAGAAAAATTGGACAGATGCAAAGAAGAAAACAGTTCAGCTGGAGAAGAGAGCCAAAAACATTCTATTCATGGCTTTAGAAGATGAGCTGTTTAAAAATGTCGTCAACTACAAAACAGCAAAAGAAGTTTGGGATGCACTGCTAATCATGAATGAAAGGACTGAAGAAGTTAGAGAAAACAAACAATCATTACTCATACAGAAGTATGAAATGTTTACCCACATCTCT
Organism: Aralia elata; assembly: GCA_034770075.1. NCBI lineage: Eukaryota > Viridiplantae > Streptophyta > Magnoliopsida > Apiales > Araliaceae > Aralia > Aralia elata. Next base: position 121,463 of record JAVJAP010000161.1, read on the forward strand.
GGGGAAAACATTACTTCCACATATGAAAGGTTTAACGTGTTGCTCATCTCTCTTCGAGCATACAGAAAGGTCTATTCAAACAAAGACCTCATTATCAAATTCATGAGAGCCTTGTCAAGCAAGTGGGATGCCAAAACCACTGCCATTAGAGAATCAAAAAATCTCCATGAAATGACTGTGCAGATGATATATGGCAATCTTCTCACCTATGAATTGGAACTGACTCAGAGAGCAGAAACCTTATCAGAAGGAAAGAAGAAGGAAAGAGGAATCTCTCTTAAAGCATTTACATCAAAGAGAGCTAACAAAAATGACTCATACAATGATGATAATGATGATGAAGAAATCAATGATGAAGGAGCTGTCATGTTAGCCAGACACTTCAAACGGTTCATTAACAGAAACAACAGATCAAGTAGATTCAGCAACAGCAATAAAGAACAAGTAAGTGATTTATGCTACAACTGTAAACAACCAGGTCCTTTCATTACAAATTGCAATAAACCTCTAAGAGAAGAACTGAGAAAGAACAAGAAGAATTCACATTCAAAGAAAAACCTCCAAGACAATCACAAGTTCAAGAAGAAAGATAAAGGCTTTGTAGTTCAGAGTTCATGGAGTGACTTAGACAGTGACTCAAGTTATGAGTAAAATGAAGATGCCACACGAACCCAATCTATGCCTAATGGCCAAAGAAGGAAAAATTAAAGAATTCAACGTTGATGAGGTATTTGATTTTTACTCTCCTGATTTAACTATTGATGATCTTAGGGAAGGAATGCGTGACTCCATGATAGAACTGCATAAATATATGAAAATGTCCAGGGTTCTATCAAGGGACCATTCTCTTCTTCAAGAGGAAAAAGAGAAAGCAATCGTAGAGTTGGAAACTGCTCTACGAACTGCTAACTCTTGTACCAATCTTGAGGCTGAGAATGCTAACTTGAAACAGATAAATGAGCTTTGCACTCAAAAAGTGTTAATTCTAGTTTCTAAGATTTAGGAACTAGAAAAGACAATTTCAATATGGAACAAGTCTTCTCCGTCTATGGATTCTCTGATCTCCAGCCAAAGATCAGTTGCTAGCAAGTCAGGTCTGGGGTTCTGTAATTTCTCTTCAGAACCCACTGTGGACAAAAATATGGAAACAATTGATAACAGTTTCTCTAAGGTCAATAAGGGAATTGTATTTGTCAAATCCTCACAAACAGCTGGTCCAAGCTATTCAAACTCTGCTAAACAAGTTGTTGGATCTCACACAAGTCTAGGATTCAAGAGATCAAAAAGTAAGTCAACTTCTACATTTAAGCCTCGAAGGATCGTAGAGTCTGCCAGAACTCACTATACGAACTAACCTGGTAAGAAACGTAGAGTTCTCTTCAACTTTATGAAAACTGTGAATCGTAGAGTTGTGTGGAAGCAAAAAAAATATAGGCCAAAAGGAAAAGCTGTGGGCCACTACTATCCACATATGCCCAAGATAAAAAGGAATCCATACTCACACACAAACATACATTATATTCAATGCTATACATGCTATAAATATGGTCATGAAGCCGAATAATGTTATTTCAATGATTTCTATCATGTGCTGCACAGACCTAAAATCAAGCAGATTTGGGTCCTCAAGGCTATTAACAAATCTGGACCCAAGCAAGTTTAGGTACCAAAATGAAAGTAAATCTCTTTTGCAGGTACAGAGCTCCACTTAGTCAACATGGTACCTTGATAGTGGATGCTCAAGACATATGACAGGCAATAAAGCCCTCCTGTCAAACTTTATGGAAAAAGATGGTCCTGTAGTCATCTTTTGAGACAACAATTATGGAAAGATAAAAGGATATGGTTCAGCTGGGAATGGTGCTGTGTCATTCAGCAAAGTGGCATATGTTGAAGGACTAAAACACAATCTTCTCAGCATCAGCTAACTATATGACATAGGTCATCAAGTCACCTTTCTCAATAATCAATACCAAGTCAGAGATTTGAAGACCAACTTATTGAAGCTGATAGGAACTAGAGAAGGCAATGTCTATACTATCAACCTTACTGAGCTAAGCCATGATAAGACCATATGCTTCCTTGCCAAAGCCTCTGAAGAACAGTGCTGGCTGTGGCATAGGAGGTTATCTCAATTAAATTTCAAGAGTATATCAAAACTGGCTTCCAAAGACCTCGTTGCAGGACTGCCAAAGTTCATCTTCACGAAAGAGAAACCTTGCAAATTATGTCAGCTTGGAAAGCAAATAAAAAGCTCATTCAAAGGCAAAGCAGTCAACTCAAATGATAAGCCCATGCAGTTACTCCATATGGATCTATTTGGACCTATCCCAACTGCAAGCCTTAGAGGAAAAAGATATTCATTGGTAGTAGTGGATGACTACACCAGGTTCACTTGGACATTCTTTCTAAGCTCTAAAATAAAACCACTTCTCAACTTATCAAGCTATTAAAACTGGTTACGAATGAGAAAGGAGAAGATCAAAGCTATCAGAAGTGATCATGGAAGAGAGTTTGATTTCTTAGAAGTAGAGCGATACTGTGAAAAGAATGACATTAGCCAAACATTAGCTACTTTCGTGTTTTTGGTTGTCAATGTTACATTCTCAATAATGGGAAGAAATATTTAACCAAATTCCAACTAAAGTCAGATGAAGGAATCTTCCTTGGTTATGCCACAAACAGCAAAGCATACAGGGTGTTCAACAAGGATTCATTGAGTATTGAAGTCTCCATTCATGTCACCTTTAATGAGTCAGACTCTTTGAAGAAAGATGCTCCACTCAACGAAAAGGCAGGAAAGAACTCTACGACTATAGAATCAAAAGCCGTAGAGCTAGACACTACGATCATAGAGCCAGAGTCAGAAAATGAAGAGCAAAAATAGAAAAACATAGAGTTCACATTGTCGGACGGTGAGACTCTACGACTTGAACCTGAAGTCAATCTAGAAGAGCTCAGACAAGAAGGCATCAGGGCTGATGTTCCAAGAAGAAGAAAATGGACATAGGATCACACTGAGGATCTTGTTGATGAGGACATCCTTAGCTCACAAGCCCTTGAAAAAACACAAGTGGATCCATTGCATATGCCACTTGGACCCATTACGAGAGCACGAGTTAAATGCTTCAAAGAAGGACTTAACGGGATGATTCATAAATTATAGACCGAGGTTGGATCGAGCATAGAGGTTATAGAGACGGGTTACAAGCACGCAAAGATCATAAACACCTTGGAAGCAAGCATACCCGAACCGTTGCAAAAGAATCAGCATTTTCGCACTTTTGGACTAGTTTGATATCAATTCTTATTTGGGCCATAACGTGCGTTTTCGAACTCCAAATAAGGTGATTCAAAAGCCTAAATTCATTAGAAACTCCTGGGCTACAATTTTCATTCTTGGCCCAAGTCCAAATTCGGAACTTATTAGGTGTGAAAATAGCTTGCAATGTGCTGATCAGTTTATAGTTGTCTGATTTGGACTTTTAACACATCACATGTTTTTGGGTTGTTAAATTCTTTGGGTGGCTGATATATGTGATGTGATTAGTTGTTAGATCTTGACTTATGATCAATACTATAAATACCAAGTGATGCTAGGCTTGTAAAATCATTCATTCATATCAATTTTCAGATTATCAATACTATTGTGAGTTTGTTTCTCTACTTGTGGTTCTTTGAAGAATTCCTAAGTGTTCCTTAGTTCTTCTTTTTAGATTCATAATTGACTTATCATACAACCATTCATAGTTGTGTGTGATGTCTTCTACCGCATCAATCGTCGATTGTACCGAGATTACCACACCAATATAAGCGAGGGGTTGAAATGTCGTTGGTATTCATCCTCTGCAAATTTCCTAAGCAAGCAATTGTATCAAGATTACCATCTACATATAGGCGAGGGGTTAAGGTGTTGCAAGCTATCCATCCTATCAACTTGTTAGAAACGATCCGGGCGACGACCACCTCACGCAAGCGTGCCATGGAGTCTATCATTTGGTATTAAAGCTAAGTTTCCTATCAAGTTACTTATCTTTACTTTTATTGTTGGATTATAAAAAAAACTGCAGGAAATATATAGCAGAAAATTATTGTTGTTGATTGCTATTGTTAGGATTTCATTTACAAAGAATCATATTTGACGATTGTAAAGTCTTGTTGGAATTTCAAGAGTCGTCCTTTCTATATTGTATCTTGATAAGTTCTTATTGGATTGTAATTGAAAAATTGAGGTAATATTTGTGTGAATTCAAAAAGAACCTATTAGAGAGAACTACGAGCGGAAAAAGGCAAGAGTAGTGAGATTACTAGAGGGTAAAAGCCATAAGTATGATACACGAGCGTTTCATATTTGTAATACATTGTTTGAGCGAAACACGTAAGGGAGTGGTGAGGAACTTATTTTCTACTAACCTTTGTTTTGCAGAAAATATGCCTAACACAAGAGATAAGGCAATTGAGAATGAACTTTCTTCATCGAATTTTGACCCAAAAATCATGATGGAGGCTATGATGAAAGAATTTTCTAGACAGCTAGGGATGGCTATGGAGCAAGTGCATGATCGCATCGATCAATTGAGTGACACTCGAGGGGAACAAACTCAAATCCCTCCGGGTGGGCGTCCTAAAGGAAAAGCCCAACAAAAGGAAGCTAGACTAGAAGAGGCAACTTACTATGATGGAAGGTTTAGCGAGGAAGAGGATCGAGAAATTGGCTTTATCCCTAGGAGACATTTTGCAAGGGACAGAGGCAACCGCAATCGAGAGGACAACAACCTTGATAGCATCAAAATGAAAATTCCCACTTTCCAAAGCAAAAGTGATCCCGAGGCATACTTAGAGTGGGAGAAGAAGATGGAATGGATATTTGATTGTCACAACTACTCGGATCTCAAGAAGGTTAGAATTGCAGCTACCAAATTTTTAGATTATGCCGTTACTTGGTGGGATCAATTGATGACCAGCCGAAGGAGGTGCAGAGAACGTCCAATAGAGACTTGGGAAGAAATGAAAGCTGTGATGAAAAAGAGGTTTGTACCAAGCCACTATTATCGAGATCTGTTTCGAAACTTACAAAACTTGAAACAGGGAAATAAGAGTGTGGAGGACTACTTCAAGGAAATGGAGATATTAATGTCTAGGGCTGAAATCAACGAGGATAATGAGGCCACCATGGCCCGATTTTCAACAGGGTTAAATTGGGATATTGCAGATTTGGTGGAGCGTCAACACTATGTGGTATTAGAAGATATGGTGCACATGGCTATCAAAATAGAGAAGCAACTTAAGAGGAGAGGTGGCCAGCGAACAAATCCTACCATAGGGTTATCATAGAAACCCAACATTATGAAACGCGAGGAAAGACCAACTATTTCCAAACCAAAGCCCGAAATCAAGCAGGGAACGACTACTCAAGGATGGCAAGGTAAAACTAATCAACCTACTACTAGTCGTACTCGAGATATTGTATGCTTTAAATGTCAAGGCAGGGGACATATTGCAAATCAATGCCCAAATCAAAGAACTATGTTATTACTTGATAATGGAGAATTAGAAACCGAGGAAGAAGATAGTGACAATGACTCTATGCCACCATTGGAGGAAGATAGAGAGGTTGCTATGCATGGTGAAGTGTTGGTTACTCGAAGAATGCTTAGTACATAGGTAAAGGAAGAAAGCAATGAACAAGGAGAGAATCTATTTCATACTAGATGCATAGTAAATGGTAAGATCTGTTGTGTTGTAATTGATGGTGGGAGCTGCACAATTGTGGCAACCATCACTATGGTGGAGAAATTGGGACTTACAACATCCAAACATCCTCATCCATACCAATTGCAGTGGCTCAATGATAGCGGTAACATCAAAGTTACCAAGAAAGTATCAGTGCCATTTACAATTGGGAAATATGTCGATGAGATTCTATGTGATGTAGTTCCTATGCAGGCAGGTCACTTATTACTTGGGAGACCATGACAGTTCGATCGGCGAGTAAAGCACGATGGTTTTACGAATGAGTACTCTTTTATTCACAATCAAAGAAAAATTACCTTATGCCCTATGTCACCAAAACAGGTGCATGAGGATCACGTGCACTTACAGAGAGATCATGAGAAAAAAACAAAAGAGAGAGAGAAAAAGAAAGGTGAAGAGAGAAAAACAAATATTTTTTGCAAAAAGGAGTGATGTGAGGCGAGCTTTGGATTCTAAAAAGCCAATGATTATACTTCGGTATAAGGAGACACTTTTAAATACTAACACTAATAATCCTTCTTTGCCTAGTGTTATTTCTACTCTTTTGTAGGATTATCAGGATGTATTTCCCGAGGAACTTCCACAAGGATTACCTCCAATTCGGAGAATTGAACATCAAATTGATTTTGTCCCCGGCGCAACCATTCCAAATCGTCCAGCATACCGAAGCAATCCCGAGGAGACAAAGGAATTGCAAAAGCAAGTTAACGAACTAATGGACAAAGGGTTTGTGAGGTAAATCATGAGTCCACGTGCGGTTCCAATTATTTTAGTGCCTAAAAAGGATGGAAAGTGGCATATGAGCATTGATTGTCGAGCGGTAAATAACATCACGGTAAAATATCGACATCCCATTCCTAGGTTAGATGATATGTTAGATGAATTGCATGGATCTTATGTGTTTTCTAAAATTGATTTAAAGAGTGGTTATCATCAGATTAGAATGCATGAGGGAGATGAATGGAAAATTGCTTTTAAAATAAAATATGGGTTATATGAGTGGTTAGTCTTACCTTTTGGTTTAACTAATGCTCGTAGCACGTTCATGAGATTAATGAACCATGTTTTGCGTCCTTTCATTGGGAAATTTGTAGTTGTGTACTTTGATGATATCTTGATCTACAGCAAGGATTTAGGTGAGCATGCATTACATATAAAATCTGTCCTAGATGTGCTTCGAAAGGAAAAATTATATGCCAATATGGATAAATGCACATTTTGTATGGATCGAGTTGTGTTTCTTGGCTTTGTTGTCAGTGTGCAGGGAGTACAAGTTGACGAAGAGAAAATAAGGGCAATTCAAGAATGGCCAACTCCTACCAATGTCAGTCAAGTTCGTAGCTTTCATGGACTCGCAAGTTTCTATAGACGGTTTGTAAGAAACTTTAGCGAAGTCACTACACCACTCACCGAAGTAATCAAAAAGAGTGTAGGATTCAAGTGGGGTGATGCACAGGAAAAGGCGTTTAATTTGATTAAAGAAAAATTAACTAACTTTCCTTTACTTATATTGCCTAATTTCACTAAAACCTTTGAAATTGAATGTGATGCTTCAGGTTTAGGAATTGGAGCTATACTAATGCAAGAAGGAAAACTAGTGGCATATTTCAGTGAAAAATTGAGTGGAGCAGCTTTGAACTATCCCACTTATGACAAAGAGTTGTATGCCTTGGTGCGATCATTGGAGACTTGGCAACATTACCTGTGGCCTAAGGAGTTTGTGATTCACACAGATCATGAATTGTTAAAATATTTGAAAGGCCAACAAAAGTTGAACAAGAGACATGCACGATGGATGGAGTTCATCGAGACATTTCCTTATGTCATTCGGTATAAGCAACGTAAGGAAAATATCGTGGCTGATGCTCTTTCGCGAAGGTATATGTTGTTAAATACTCTTGACACAAAATTTCTTGGTTTTGAACAAATCAAAGAATTATATGTTAATGACAATGATTTTTGTGAAGAGTTTAAAAATTGTGAAAAGAATGTTGTAGGTAAATACTTTAAGATGGATGGATTCTTATTTCGTGAGAATAAATTATGTACACCTGCATGTTCTTTGCGTGAGTTATTGGTTCGAGAATCACATGGAGGTGATTTGATGGGACATTTTGGTGTTGATAAGACCTTATCTGCGATAAAAGAACATTTTTATTGGCCCCATATGAAACGAGATGTGGACAGAATTTGTGATAAATGCATTACATGTCGTCAAGCTAAATCTCGTGTTCAACCTCATGGGTTATACACACCATTGTCTATTTTAAGTGAACCTTGGGTTAATTTGTCTATGGACTTTGTATTGGGTTTACCTAGATCTAAGCATGATCATGATTCTATATTTGTGGTCGTGGATAGGTTTTCAAAAATGGCACACTTTATTCCATGCCACAAGACTGATGATGCATCCCATGTTGCTGATTTATTCTTTAGAGACATTGTACGTTTGCATGGCATGCCCCGAACCATTGTTTCGGATAGAGATGTTAAATTCTTGAGCTATTTTTGGAAGACCTTGTGGTGTAAATTAGGAACTAAACTGCTATTTTCAACTACTTGTCATCCACAAACTGACGGTCAAACGGAAGTAGTTAATAGAACTCTATCTGCATTACTAAGGGCTATCATTAAAAAGAATAATAAGCTTTGGGAAGAATGTCTACCACATGTTGAGTTCGTTTATAATAGATCTGTTCACTCTACTACTAAATTCTCACCTTTTGAAATTATGTATGGCTTTAATCCTTTAACACCCTTGGATTTGTCACCATTACTTGTTTCCGAGTATACAAACATGGATGGCAAAAACAAAGCTGATTTTGTTAAACAGATACATGAGAAGACAAGACTCAACATTGAAAAGAGGAAGGATCAATATGCCAAACAGGCCAACAAGGGTCGGCGTCAAGTAATCTTTGAACCCGGGGATTGGGTTTAGCTACACATGCGTAAGGAAAGATTTCCTGCTCAAAGGCATTCGAAATTACTTCCAAGAGGAGATGGACCATTTCAAGTGCTTGAACGCATTAACAACAATGCTTACAAATTGGACTTACCTAGTGAGTATAATGTTAGTGCAACTTTTAATGTTTCTGATCTAAGCCCGTTTGATGTAGGTGAAGATTTGAGGACAAATCCTTTTCAAGAGGAGAGGTATGATGAGGACATCCTTAGCTCACAAGCCCTTGAAAAAACACAAGTGGATCCATTGCATATGCCACTTGGACCTATTACGAGAGCACGAGCTAAACGCTTCAAAGAAGGACTTAACGGGATGATTCATAAATTATGGACCGAGGTTGGATCGAGCATAGAGGTTATAGAGACGGGTTACAAGCACGCAAAGATCATAAACACCTTGGAAGCAAGCATACCCGAACCGTTGCCAAAGAATCAGCATTTCTGCACTTTTGGACTAGTTTGATATCAGTTCTTATTTGGGCCATAACTTGAGTTTCCGAACTCCAAATAAGGTGATTCAAAAGCCTAAATTCATTAGAAACTCCAGGGCTACAATTGTCATTCTTGGCCCAAGTCCAAATTCGGAACTTATCAGGTGTGAAAATAACTTGCAATGTGCTGATCAGTTTATAGTTGTTTGATTTGGACTTTTAACACATCACATGTTTTTGGGTTGTTAAATTCTTTGGGTGGCTGATACACGTGATGTGATTAGTTGTTAGATCTTGACTTATGATGATGGTTTACCACACCATGAGTTCCTATAAATACCAAGTGATGCTAGGCTTGTAAAATCATTCATTCATATCAATTTTCAGATTATCAATACTATTGTGAGTTTGTTTCTCTATTTGTGGTTCTTTGAAAAATTCCTGAGTGTTCCTTAGTTGTTCTTTTTAGATTCATAATTGACTTATCATACAACCATTCATAGTTGTGTGTGACGTCTTCTACCGCATCAATCGTCGATTATACCGAGATTACCACTTCAATATAAGTGAGGGGTCGAAGTGTCGTTGGTGTTCATCCTCCGCAAATTTCCTAAGCAAACAATTGTACCAAGATTACCGTCTACATATAGGCGAGGGGTTAAGGTGTTACAAGCTATCCATCCTATCAACTTGTTAGAAACGATACGGGCGACGACCACCTCACGCAAGCGTACCGTGGAGTCTATCACTTGTCATTGGAGATCCTAATGCTAGGGGTTAAGACAAAATCAGCAACCCAAAATGAATGATTCTACGTAAGCTTCATCTCCCAAATACAACCCAAGAAGATAGAGGAAGCCATACAAGACTCAAGCTGGATGGAAGCTATGCAAGAAGAGCTCAACCAATTTGAAAGAAGCAAAATCTGGAGATTAGTTGAAAGGCCAAAGCACCATCCAGTCATTGGCACCAAATGGGTATTCAGGAACAAGATGGATGAAGAAGGTGTCATCACAAGAAACAAAGAAAGTCTAGTTGCCAAAGGTTACTCACAAGAAGAAGGAATTGACTATGATGAAACCTTTGCTCCTGTTGCAAGATTGGAAGCCATCAGAATATTTCTTGCTCATGCTGCTCACATGAAATTTAAAGTCTTCCAAATGGATATCAAGAGTGCTTTTCTCAATGGTGAACTTCAAGAAGAAGTCTATGTGGAACAACCTCTAGGTTTTATCAATCCAACCCTTTCTAATTATGTGTATAAATTAGATAAAGCTTTATATGGATTAAAACAAGCACCTAGAACATGGTATGAAACTCTTACAAATTTTCTTATTGAAAAAGAATTCACTAGAGGTAGAGTAGAAACTACTTTATTCCTAAGGTCATACAAGGATAAAATGCTTCTAGTTGAAATCTATGTGGATGACATCATATTTGGTTCTACTGATGTAAAGTTATGTGAAAGGTTTGCCAAGCTAATGCAGAGTAAGTTTGAAATGAGCATGATGGGAGAATTAAACTTCTTCCTTGGACTTCGAGTGAAGCAAACTGATGAAGGCATATTCATAAACCAAGCTAAGTATATTAAGGACTTATTAAAGAAATATGGCATGGACTCAGCCACCTTCATGAAAACTCTCATGGCACCTGCAACCAAGCTTGACAAAGATGAAAAAGATAAATGTATTGACATTACTCAATACAGAGGTATGATAGGCTCTCTCCTATACTTAACTGCTAGTAGACCAGATATTATGTTTGCCACCTGCATTTGTGCTAGATATCAAGCTGATCCTAAGGAATCACATTTTATGGCTGTTAAAAGGATTTTTAGATATCTTAAAGGCACTCCTTGTTTGGGACTATGGTATCCCAAAGAGTCACCCTTTGATCTAATAGGGTACTCAGATGCTGACTATGCAGGTTGTAAAATTGATAGAAAGAGTACAAGTGGAACATGTCAATTTCTTGGAAATAAACTTGTCTCTTGGTTTAACAAAAAGCAAAACTCAGTATCAACCTCAACTGCAAAAGCTGAATACATTGCTGCTGGTAGTTGCTATGCACAAATCATATGGATGAAAAATAAGCTAGCTGACTATGGGTTTGAGTTTAAATCTATTCCTGTACATTGTGATAATACTAGTGCTATTGCTATAACTCATAATATTGTCATGCACTCAAGAACCAAGCATATAGATATAAGATATCATTTCATTAGAGATCATGTGCAAAATGGTAATATCTTATTAAAGTACATTCTAACTGAAAACCAGCTTGCTGATGTCTTTACAAAACCATTAGATGAATCAAGGTTTAACATGCTAATAAGTGAACTAGGAATGCTAAATTTCATTCATGATACCTTGTGTTGGAACCTACTAACTCTGCAGAATGAAAGCCATAAAATGAACATAGTACAAAAGAGTTTGTAGAGTAAAGTCGGTTCGTAGAGTGGGCAAGTGTTCGTAGAGCCAAAATGACTCAAGTAGGAATCATAGAGCTTAGGAGGAGTTAAGGGCAAAAAGGTCTTATCCTTCAAAATAAAAATTGTGCCTCCTTTCAAAGCTCAACACGTATCCCACTCAGCGAATAAAGAGGGAAGTTTTAAGATTAATTCATAACTGTTCATTTGCGGTTATCTGATTTCAAATTTCAAAAGTCTGGCTAAAACTTATGCCCTAGATTTCAAGTTCAATTGAATACTTAGACAATCTTGTTTTCTGATCAGCAGAATTGATGAGATCCTGACCAGGCTCGCATCAAGCAATCAAGAGTCAACTCATGTTCCGGGTGTAGAACAAATGATCGTGAGTGATTGGGCTGAAAACTACTCCATAATACTTAATTTGAGGATAAATTCAAGTGAATCGCGAGTAGAGGATAAATTCTATGATTTGGGATTACTAGATACAATATATTTAGTGAGAAAAAATCAAAGCAAGCCGATTCATTATGCATTGCGCGGAATGAAAGAAAGAGATTCAAGCTTCGTGGCAAAGCATTCATCATTGGATATGATTCTAAGTTCATTTATTATGTTCATCCAAAGATTCAAGTTCAATGAAGGGAACGAAAGAGGAGCAAAGAATCACGTTTGGGACGTAAAAGGGCAATATGGTCAAATCTACCAGAGCAGCGCGCCCAGGGCCAAGGAGGTTTGAGGGTTTTTGCAAGTGTAGCGTGCCCCGCGCCGCAGCAAGGCCAATTCCAGCGCGCCCCGCGCTAAGGCGTCAGCAAGCTCAGCACGTTTTTCGAGGCAACGCGTTTTTCCAGATTTTTCAAGATTTCTTTTCATATTTTTAGGGATTTATCATATCTTTTAGATTTCTAATGTAATTAGGATATTTATTAGATATGATTTGATTTCCATATTAATTAGTTAGGTAGAATTTGATTTCCAATTGGATTTCTATTCCTTTTAGGATTTAGGATTTCTTTAGGGTTTATTCTATTAGTATAAATAGAATACATGGGTTATGTATTAGACATTATTAGATTACTTTTGATTAATAAAATTCTTGTGAGATTTTCTCATCTTTTGGTTCTTTGAGAATTCCTAGATTAATTTCTTAGTTTTCTTGAGATTCCATTATCGACTTGTCATTCAACATATCATAGTTGTTTGTGGTGTCTACTATTATGCATCAAGCGTCGATTGTACTTTTGGTTCTTGTCTTTGTATAGACATTGAGTCAAGGTGTCATTTGTGTTCCATTTAAAGTAAGCTTCCTAGCGCAAAGCAATTGTACCAAGGTTTTCGTCTCAATATAGGCGAAGGGTTGAGGTGTTATGAGCGTTCCACCTTCATAACTTGCTGGAAACGATTCGGGTGACGACCCCCTCACGCAAGCGTGCCGTGAAGTCTATCATTTGGTATTAGAGCTACGTTTTCTAGCTAGTTGTTTATCTTTAATTTTCTGTTGAGTATATTCTCAAAAAAAAACATATAGAAGATTTTTTCAGATTCTATTTTATTGTGTTAACCAAACTTGTAGCACTACATTCATTCACCAACAATATCCAAATCCATCATCATCGATTCCGAAGCGAATCTATAATTGTCAATTCTGGATCGTACAAGTTCACCCGTGACACATCAAGGTTCATGATTGTGGTATTCTGATAGTCATACCTTATATATTTGTTCTTGATAAGTTGTTTTTGAATTGGATAGTTAAACTGTGAATTTATTTGGTGAATTCAAAAAGAACCTATAAGAGGGAATTAGAGTGGTAAAAGGCAAGAGTGTGAGATAAATTGAGGGTAAAAGTTGAATTGTGTGATACACGAGCGATTTCATAATTGTGTGATATACTGTTTAAGCGAAACACGTAAGGGAGTGTGTGAAAAAAAATTTCTTTATCTACTAACCTTTATTTTATAGCAATCATGTATGGATATAATTGAGAAAATAATTATGAGTGGCAAAAGAGATCTTTTCAAGGAAGGCGCGATCCTGAAGCTTATTTGAGTTGGGAGGAAAGGAAGGAACTAGAGTTTGGCTATTATGATTATTCGGAGCATAAGAAGTTCAAACTGGCAACACAGGATTTTTCCAGTCATGTAGCTACAAGGTGGGCTGAATTTGTGCGTAGCAGGAAAAGGTATAGAGAACGTCCGATCGAGACTTGGGAAGAATCAAAAACTGTGATGAGAAAGCGGTATGCCCCCATACAGCCTAGCAGGGGGAATGAACATGCATCTTCGAAACATGTAGAGTAACCTTCAAGGCGTCCAACTTGTGTTAATGAAAAGAAGGTTCTTAGACATGAAGATTTGCAGTGGAGACAGCGAAGAGAAACTCCTAGGGCATATATTAAACCGGTATCAATTGAGGACATCATGAGAACATATAATGAGATAAAGGATGATCATTTGAAGCGACATCAAAAAATCTCTAAGGCACAAAAGGAGCAAAATCAGCCGAGGGAGGTGGACGATGGAGTAGAATATGCAATCCAAGGAGAATTGTTGGGTTCCAGCGTACATGACGAAGTTCGTGAAGATCTAGCGATTGTACGAAAAGATTATAATCAACGGAAAGAAAGTGAACGACAAAAAGAAATTGAAAAAAAGATTGAGTGTGAAAAAGAAAAGTGTGGAAAAGAGAATGAAAAGAAACGAGAGAATAAAAAGAATGAGAGTAAAAATAAACGAGAGAAAGAAACAGTGGAGAGTAAGAGTGAAAAAAGAGAGAAGAGTGAGTTGGAAAGTGAGTTGTATTTTGAAAAGCCAATGACTGTACATTCGTACAAGACGGCGCTTTTGAATACTAACAAGATTAATTCTTCTTTGTCTAGTTCTGTTGTTTCTCTTATACATGTGATTGAGGATATACCCCGAGCTATCATTCCATATCAGCCAGCTTGTAGTATTCCTGAGGAGATGATGGAGTTACCAAGACAACTTGGAGAGTTGATGGAGTCCAACTTCATCAAAGCAAATATCGTTGGAGAAAGCATTAATGCATGTGCTATTCATGAGATCATAGTACCTAAGGAGGGAAAGTCATTGTGCTTGTGCGTTGATTTTGAATCGGTAAACAAGTATTGTTTTCTTTGCTTAGATAATATGTTTGATAAATTGCATAGTGCTTATGTTTTGTCTACATTGGGTGATGACCATGTGATGATATTGCCTAGTCAATTTAGCATGAGAGAGTGTGATAAATGGGAAATTGTGTTAACATGTGGATTATATAAGTGGATAGTTATCTCTGTTAGATTAACTAATGCATCTAATATTTTCATGAGTTATTTAAAACATGTTTTGCATGCTTCCATGGATAAATTTGTGTTTGGCTATTTTGAGGGTAAAATCGTCTTTATCATAAACTCTGGAGGGTATTTGATAATTATCGAGTTAGTTTATGAGCATGCGTTATATTCTCGTTGTCAATATTCTTACTATCATTTGATAAATTCTGATTGTCAAGGTATATATCTTCGTAGAATTTATTCTAGTGATTATTGTGGGTATTCTCATTTTCATCGTTTGTACTTGCATGAAACTCATTCTAGGGTTTTTCATTCACATGCTGAATTAGATTTTAGTCAATCTTTACATGAGTTGTCGTTAATTGATAATGGTAGTATTCATGATTTGTCAGTAGAGAAATCTTCATTGCATGATTTGCTATCATTTGGTAATGTCTTTCCATTAGAGTTGTTATCATTGCATCATATTGAGAATGTTGTTTTGAATGGGAAAGAATTATTGTCATTTGGTATTGAATTGAAAAGTGATTATCATCAGATTGGATTGAGATATGGTTTACATACGTGTCTAGTTAAATCATTCGAGTTAACTAATGCATTAAAAGTTTTTGACTTAAATCATATTTTGCATTCTTTCATGGGGAAAATAGTTATTATCTATTTTGATTATATTCTTATTTTTGTTGACATTTGGGAAAATTCTTTGGCATATGTTGAGTTTGATTGTGAGTATCATAAGTATGGTAGTGAGTTTTTATCTTGTGAAATTGGTTGTGTTCTTTTGATTTCATCGATGCTATTGCTTGATTTTGAATTTGTTAATGTCAATGGAAAGAGAAAGGTTAATTTTGTTTTGCAGATTCTAGATGAATTCTTACTCATTGAGGAGAAAAGCATGGATCGTTGGGTAAATTCATTCGGACAATGCATTAACAATCTACAGGGAAGTGATTTGATTTTTATTCTAGTAGATTATGCATGTGATTTTGAGTCATTTGATTTCTTTGTGATTAAACAAAAGATACACGTTGATTTGTTTTATTTTATGTTTAATCCAGGAATTCAAGTATGTCTGCAATTGCGCTATGGACAGTTTTAGAGATTGTTATTTGATCCAGGTGCAATGGGATGGAAGTTTGTGCGAATGATCGAGATCATAGGATTCACTTTTGATCCGAGAATTCGTCAATGGATGTATTTGCGAATGGACGAGATCACCACGTTGATTTTTGATCCGGGAATTCGTGAATGGGAGTTTATGCAACTTGGAGAGTTCTATATAATGATATTTGATCCAGGAGGATATAGGACTTTTCATAGTTTTATTTGCGTTTATTTTATTATTTATGCATTTGATTTCTTAGGTAGAAATTTTGTTTGCATTTTAGCTATAGTTTCTTATTTAGTTTGTTTTGGTGTAGTTGTTATTGTGAAAGAAATTGGTTTACGCGTCGAAGAGCATCGTGATGATGTGAATAAGTTCTTGTTTAAAGGAGTTCGAAAGTGTGAGTTTCCAAGTTGTGTTACAAAGAGCTTGCAGGATGTTATGCCGATTCGATCACTGCTTAGAAAGAGATGTTTACAAGATGTTCATGTCATTTCGAGGGAGTTGGCAGATGTAGTTGTGTTCTTTGCAGGAGTTGGAGTTTTTGATGATTATCTTCATATTCTTACTTGCATTGTTGATATTGTTTATATATTTCATATGCTAGGTAAGGCTTGTGCTTATGAATTGTTTGATGCTACTAACTTAATTTGTTTTTATGTAGGATCTGAATTATGGGCAAAACCTTTTCAAGAGGAGGGGATGTCAGATTTGAGGACAAATCCTTTTCAAGAGGAGGGGAATGATGAGATACTGACCAGGCTCGCATCAAGCAATTAAGAGTCAATGCATGTTCCGGGTGTAGAACAAATGATCGTGAGTGATTGGGTTGAAAACTACTCCAGAATACTTAATTGGAGGCTAAATTCAAGTGAATCGCGAGTAGAGAATAAATTCTATGATTTGGGATTACTAGATACAATATATTTAGTGAGACCAAATCAACGCAAGTCGATTCATTATGCCTTGCGCGGAATGAAAGAAAGAGATTCAAGCTTCGTGGCAAAGCATTCATCATTGGATATGATTCTAAGTTCATGCATTATGTTCATCCAAAGATTCAAGTTCAATAAAGGGAACGAAAAAGAAGCAAAGAATCACGTTTGGACGTAAAAGGGCAACATGGTCAAATCTGCTAGAGCAGCGCTCCCCGCGCCAATTTTGTACTAGAGGCAGCATGCCCAGCGCCAAGGAGGTTTGAGGGTTTCTGCAAGTGTAGCACGCCCCCGCACCGCAGCAAGGCCAATTCCAGTGTGCCCCGCGCTAAGGCGTCAGCAAGTTCAACATGTTTTTTGAGGCAACGCGTTTTTCCAGATTTTTTAAGATTTCTTTCCATATTTTTAGAGATTTATCATATCTTTTAGATTTCTAATGTAATTAGGATATTCATTAGATATGATTTTATTTCCATATTAATTAGTTAGGTAGAATTTGATTTCCAATTGGATTTCTATTCCTTTTAGGATTTTTGTTTGCTAAATTGTTTGTGTATTAAAAAGCAAAAAACTATAGATATTACAATAAAGATCATAACCCAATGCCTAACCTAATTTATAATATTCCTCACCACCCGAGGCAAGGCAAAGGAAAACAAAGAAAAATTGCTACAACAAAGCTGTAACAAAAATTTCCATCGGCAGCCCCACCCATCTGCACATAACCCACAATTAATGTGGGTCAATCCAACAAATAGCCCAAGTGGGGCACACCCGAATCAGCTAACAATTGAGCATACACCCAAGCACGTGCATCCCATGAAGCTCCATAATAGCACATCCAATTTGAATTCAAATCAATCAGAGAAGACCTTGGATGTTCATCTGTACAACCCACGTGGGGTAAACCAAAGCCAGCAGGAGAATCAAAACACACCCACGTGGGACCAGCAGTCATCAACATAAAATGAAATCAGTCGGACCTACTATTCAGCCCAAAGAACATCACACTACCCCAGGAATAGTGAACTTCCCCCAGCGACTTTCCATTGACAATCCGGTAACCAACCACCGACTCCTAAGCAAGGAACGGTAAAACACCGGAAAAGCATCAATCTTTTTGGGAAAGCCAACGGTTCCATCCAACACAATCAATCCAAGCCAAGGAATTAAAATGAATTAACGGGAAAAAATTGAAAGAAATCAAAGGACAAACAAACGATACCCCAATCGGTACCATCAAACCCATAATCCAACTGGAGTCAGGCGGTTGGTCGACAACTGATGAGCCAGAAGATCCAAGACACCCATCAACATCGCCAAGCCCAACTAAAACCAGAATCCGGACACCAAATCAAAATCTTAAACATCCAGATCTGAGAGTAAAAAGGATAAGTAATAAAAAGGGGAACTCCAGATCAGAAACCACCGGATACATAACCCACCGGTGAACCAGAGCAGATCTGAAAACTGCTAAAACACCAAACTAGCTCCACAAAATGAAATCAGTAACCAACGAGAGGGAATCAGCTTGGGTAATCATCAAACCACGAAAACCATAAGGGGAAACAAAAAGGATAACCGGCCAAAATCAGATGGACAAGAGCTGCACAAACCCAGATCCAATAATCTTCAAACCAGATCCAAAAATGGGTGGGCCAATTTGAAGAAAAGAAAGAAGGGGGGACAGCCACCAACCAAAAATCTGGCCAATCGGAGGTACCAGTTCACACCAAAACGGACAAACTAATAACACCAATTACATCCAAAACTGAGTTTCATAAAAGATAAGCAAGAGAACAAGAAAATCAGTTTGGAACACAAGACTCGACAAACCCAACTTATGCCGAGAACTGTAAAAACACCCAAGCTGAGAACCGAAAAGGATGAAGCATTAGAACCGCAGAAATCAGTAGGGTAAGCCTCCAAAAACCCAAACAGCCACCACAAAGCCCATAACCATCCATCCACCGACCAGATCAGATCTACCATCTCGAAGACCAAACCGAGCAAAAGATCCTCTATTCCCAGAACAAAGAAAGATCCCATAGCCTTTAAACGCTATGGGATTTGTGACGCCCACAAATTCTCTACACCTCCTGTAGCAGATTTGGTGCTCACGTGATACTATTTAACTATAAATATTCCATAATATATAATTTCTATCTATCCAAGGTTCAAAGTATCCCATAACAGATAATAGTTCTCGTCAGAACGTTATCTGTGTTTGGATACCTTCACTTGGATGTATAGATTCATATCTTGTGGATATCTCTTTCATATCGATATTCCCTATCTATCTGACATTCACAGTATCAATGATAAGATTGTTCCTAGAACTGAGGGGCGCATTCCGGTAAAGATGACACCTTACCAGCGCTCATTAAGTGTAACCCCAGAGCTTATAGAACTCTCAATATTATTTAATACCCTCATTCAGATGTATAGTTCGTATGGATACTGTACTAACTTAGTACAACTATTCTAACAATTTAAAGATCAGAGTATAACGCATTCGATATAATAAAGGAATATAATATATTTTATATCATTAAGTTCAGTTACATCGTTCCCAGTACTAAGTTATTACAACAAAGCCTTATAAAAGACTTGAATTATTCACAACAATAAGTAAAACTAATAAACATGTCATTTTCCTTTGTCTGTACTAGAGGTGCTAGGATTATCATTTAAAGTTGCAAGGAAGATATGCGCAAAAATGAGCTACAAATGCTCAACAAGTTCATTTGAATATGTAAACACAATGTGTTTGATTTGAAAGATGTCAATTGATGTATAACTGAGGGTTCTGTACAGGAACCATATATTTCATTTAGTTCTATCAGTCTTTGATGACTTAGAACCATTTGAGTTTTGGGTATCTGGTAGGTGATCAGCCTCACCAATATCCTAGGAGTATGCATATCATCCTACCATTTGTGGTCAATATATACTTGACATTTATTGGCCTTCCTATAAAGGCATTTCCATTTTCTCAGTATAAGATGTCTTACCAAACAATTTGGTTTGACACAACAATTTACGCTCGAATAAACAATATATGAATAATGATTCATTTCTTAAGTTATGTTGAACAAGAAGCAATAACTTCACAATAATCGATAGCAAGATGTATAATACTTGCATAATATAAGTTGAGTAAGGTTAGGACACTTGCCTTAGCGTAGTTCGTTATAATTTAATACAGTTGGTCAACGTATGTAGTCTACGTACACTAATAATAAGTGTTAGAACTTATATAAACATGTATTACGCCAATCTAGACAAGTTTCATTAAGGTTCGACGTTGATTCAGTATCTCGGTCGCGACTTTAAACAATTAAACACATAGATTATTCGATAAAAACTTCATCTGGTAGCTTAAATATTAGATTAGATAATGTAATTATCATTTCTAATATTTTTAGAACCTTAATATTATTTTTAAATAATTTTTATAAGCTTGGAAGTATTTTTAAATAATTGTACAAGCTTAGGAATAATTTTAAATGATTTAATTATCACTTAGAATATTTTTTAAAACATTAATAAGGTATTTAAATAATTTATTTGTCATTTAAAATATTTTTAGATATCTAAAATATTATTTAAATGATTTATAAATCATTTATAATAGTTTTAGAAAGATAAAATATCATTTAAATGATTTATTTTATCATTAATAATATTTTTGGAATTTATTTTATTATTAAAATAATTTATTTGTTACTTATAATAATTTTCCAAAGCTTAATTTAATATTTAAATAATTTAATTATCATTTATAACATTTTTTTAAATACTTAATATATTATTTAAATGATTTATTTATCATTAATAATATTTAAATATTTAATATTTTATTTAATTATTATATGTAATAATTTTATTTACTTTAATATCATTTTTAAATAATTAATATAATTATTAAATGATTTAATATCATTTTTAAATAATTAAGATAAAGGATTTATTATAATTATTATTTAATATTTAATTAAATTAAATATTATTTCTGATTATATAAAAATATTAAAAATAAAATTTTCTAATTTAAAAATGAATTTTCGAATATATTTATGAATTATTAATAACTATTTAATATTTATTTATTATTTTATAATTTATTTAATTAATTTTTATTAATTTTTATTTATAATCCGTCGCTAAAGGGCTTTAGCGACGGTCTGCATACGTTTATAGCTTTCTGGGTTTTCACATGCATTTCGTCGCTAAAGGTGTTCTTCATTAAAGAACAGTTGGTCAATGTCAAACATTGACTTTTGACCTAAACTTAATTCCAACTGGTTAATGTTTTGGTTTCGATTTTTGTTGCTTGTTACAGTATACATGGTAGAGAGTAACGACATGTTTTATTTGAGCTCAAACGACATTATATGGAAGAGATTTGATCCGATCAAACCTCCATGTTCATGCTGTTCTTAAGTTTCTAGGTTACCCAGAAACTCATCCAGCATGAACGGTCAACGCAGTTTGACTGCTAATTCCGTGCAATTTAATTATTGTTAATGTTATTTAAATGTTCAAAATTGTTGTTAACATACTAGAGATCATGTTCATATCAAGAAACAACATAACAAATATCATCTAGGCACGATCTGGGTTGCTTACTTTCTTGTCAGGACCTTCAAACGATTTCTGGGTTACCCAGAAATCAGTTTGCAAGGTCGGTCAATGGGTTTTGACCACCTATAACTTTCTACTGTGAAATATTTTGAGCCTTCTACCAGTTGGATATTAAAGTTAACATGGCATACTACTGATTCATGCTTTAAAACACATCAAACGAACATTTTAAGCCGATTAAAAACTCTGACAAACTAGCTTGTCAGACTGTTCTTGACTGCCAAGAACAGTTTGCTATTTTTGCTTAATTTTGATATCTAGATGTTATAAAAACATATTTTAACCGCCCAGATCACTTAATTACATATTAATAAACATTCCTAAACACTAAAACATAACATGTAATTCAACCTTAAAGATCTAGCAATAAATTAGGGTTTATGCACATTTTTCTTCAAATTTTGATTTCTGGCTTTTGATTCTGAGCTTGTGATTGCAGAGGCTTGTTATGGCTAGTAATATAAGTGTTTAGGTTTCAAAATTTCGTAGGTCTATTGGTCAGAATCTCATTCTATTTATAGCAGCTTGGAATTAGGGTTTCTTAGGTCATTTTCCAAACTTTGCCTCCAAAAATATCCTAGCCTTGGAACTTGTGCTGTTATCATCTGATCCTAATGACCTACTTGAGCTGGAAACTTGATCAAATATCTGATCTTGTGTTCCTATCCTCTTTTGATTGTTTTAAACTTTTATTTTTGATTTATTTACTTACTAATTAAACCTAGATTTTTATTAATCATGATTAGGATGTTTAATCATGTTTAGTAATACTTTAATTAAGTTAATATATCATAATTAAAGTTTATCATTTCATAATTTAGTGTTATCAAATCAAATTAGGGTTTTAGGGTTTCGAATTAGGGCTTAGGGTTTCAAATTAGGGTTTAGGGTTTTCAATCTTCAATTAGGGTTTTAATATAAGTTCAATGATTCATAATTAATATTATGATTTAGAATCTAATTTATATCAATTAAGATTCTTGTACAGTAATTAGGGTTTTAATTGACCAATTCGGATAACTTTTACCGATTAGGATTTTCAAATTAGGGTTTCTATTTCAATTTATCATTTTAAACCCTAATTAACTTATTTTAGAATTTTATAAGTTAATATAATATTATATTAACTCCGAAGCACGACAAATCACTTTGTCATTTCGAAGCACGACACAGTAGCTTACAAAAATAATTTGCCGAGACGCTTCTCAGTGAATTCGCTGGAGCACGACAAATCATTTTGTCTGTGTAAGCACGACACAGCTGCTTGGCGAAAAAATTTTATTTCACCTAATTCTTAAATAAAATACACAATCACATAATACCATTCTTCAGGGTTTATTCTATTAGTATAAATAGAATACATGGGTTATGTATTAGACATTATTAGATTACTTTTGATTAACAAAATTCTTGTGAGATTTTCTCATCTTTTGGTTCTTTGAGAATTCCTAGATTAATTTCTTAGTTTTCTTGAGATTCCATTATCGACTTATCATTCAACATATCATAGTTGTTTGTGGTGTCTACTACTATGCATCAAGCGTTGATTGTACTTTTGGTTCTTGTCTCTGTATAGACATTGGGTCAAGGTATCGTTGGTGTTCCATTCAACGCAAGCTTCCTAGTGCAAAGCAATTGTACCAAGGTTCTCGTCTCAATATAGGCAAAGGGTTGAGGTGTTGTGAGCGTTCTACCTTCGTAACTTGTTGGAAACGATCCGGGCGTCGACCACCTCATGCAAGCCTGCCGTGGAGTCTATCAAGAATCCATCAAACAAATGCCCCCCTCTCCAATCATCCCAGGCAACAAGCTAGATTTCGAAGATTTCTCCAACGCTGAGAGGTAGTATCAGAAGATCATTTCTCTTCTGAAGTGTGCTGGACTTCAGGAGGCTCTCGAGACCAAAACAAGGATTTATTCAAAATTAGTGAGAGAGTTCTACAACAATAGAGTCTACGCTGATGGTATTTTATCCACCAAAGTCAAAGGCACATCCATTCAACTCAGTTCGTCAGAGGTAAACCTAGCCCTAGGTTTCAAAATTGAAGGCCTCACCTCTCTAAGCTGCATCGATAGAGCAACAGGGCTAAAACGAATGCACTACAAGGACAAACCTGAGTTAAGAGGTTTAAAGAAGAAGGAGTTTCCCCAAAAGTACGAATTTCTTGCTAATAATCTGGGAAAATGCATCCTTTGTAAAGACACAACTCATGACTCAGTCAGGGAACTTCAACTGAAAATCATGACTGCAATCGTCTTCAAAATCGACATCAACTTCGGAGCCCTGTTGATGGAATGGATTGGCGACTGAGTTCAAAGTGATGAGAAATCCAAGGATAGCGGGAAAATGTTCTATGGAAGGTTCATAAGCATCCTTCTGCAATTAGTACTGGGTGATAAAATTGGGGATAATGAAAGTGAAGTCCTCAATGCCAACAAAAAGATCACAGAGAAGTTCTTTGTAAACTGGAAGAGAAATCTAGTAGAAAACTTGAGAATGATCCAGTCTGAATCCAGTGGACGGACAAGTGGAGCAAAAAGGCCCCTGATGAGAAACTTGTCAGTTATTGGAGACACTGAAGAAGTAAATCAGGAACCACCAGCCCTGAGCAGAAAGAGCAAAGGGAAGAAAATGGCAAAAGAGGTGCCTCAAATGGAGGACGAACCTCAAGGATCAACCAATGAGACTTCCCAAGCACCAGAAATTTCTGCTCTGCCTACAGAACAACCATCAATGAAGAAGAGGAAACAGAAGCAAACAGAAGAAATCTCTGATAAAACTACACTAATCCTTCAGGTGTATCATAAGAAGGGAAAACGCAGCTCAAAGAAAAGCCTCCCTACGATCATTGAGGATCCTAACTCTACGATCGTAAAGTCAAGAGCAGAAGATGCTGCTAATAAGGCTAGTCAGCCTG
Organism: Aralia elata; assembly: GCA_034770075.1. Classification (NCBI taxonomy): domain Eukaryota; kingdom Viridiplantae; phylum Streptophyta; class Magnoliopsida; order Apiales; family Araliaceae; genus Aralia; species Aralia elata. The sequence goes on from JAVJAP010000161.1 coordinate 145,940, forward strand.
ACACTGAAGATGCTGCTGAAGAGCAAGTAGCTAGGATGGCTGTAACACCGGAGCTTTAAGAAGAACATGAAGAAATGGCTGAGAAGGTTGCTGAACCCGAGCCAAAGTAAGTGAAGAAAAGGTTGATGACTGTAGCTCAAAAAGAGCTCAGAGAAGCAATGATACGGATCAAGGACAAAGAAAGAAGATTGATGTCCCCTGATCAATTTGCAGCTGATATTAAGGAAGAAACCCCAATGCCAATCCTTAGCTCTCCCAATGCATCCTTGGAACAAACCAGGATCATTGAGTCAATTGTTGCTAATATCAACTTTACAGTAAGCCCTACTGTCTCTATAAAAGAAGATGTCCCTACTAAGGGGGAGCAACACGAGGCTGCTAAACCAAGTAAGGCTTAAACTGAGGGGGAGACTCCTGAAGCTCCTGAGCAAGTTCATGCTCAGGTTGAGGGGGAGCAATCAGAAGCTCATAAGGAAACCCTCTCAACCCCTCAAGGAATAAAACCTGAAGAAGTAAATGAGGAAGAGATATTGACTGAAGAAGTTGAGGCCGTAGAGATCAGTGATGGAGGAAGTGATGAAAGTGAAGATGAGAGCTTGAAAATTATTGTTGAATACATAGATGAGGAAAGGCACATCAATTACAACTGTTTGTTCTCTTACTTACCAAGGATGTCCTTCCACCAAGCTTCAATCCTAAATTCTTGGGATCACATGTTCCGGGCCTTCAAGACTTACCCAACAATCTTAGTGCTTGCCCAAGGATTTCCAAGAAATGTTACCTTTGCTCAGAAGTTGATCACCAACAGTTCATTCCAAACTAATGAGCAAACTTCCTTCAAGCTGAATCATTCTCCATCGTCAAACTTCTATCTTTTTGATGAAATACCCAGATGGATTGAGATCAGTCCTGACCTTAGAAACCAACTTCCAGTCACAGGGTCTCAACACTCTGTGACTGATGGACCAACTGAACAACCATCTCCTATCGTAGAACCCCTAAACTCTACGACTGATGCCCAGCACAACCTCCTAACTCAAAACATAGAGTCCAAAAACGTAGAATGCAATGACTCTACGATTACAAATCACCAAGTTTCCTTTCCCACACAACAAAGCATTGCCCCAATCACTCAGTCTGATATCCCATCCTCCTCGAACAATAAATTCTTTGACATTATCACTGCCTTATCTAATCTTCAAAGAAACAATAAGGAAGAACCTTCATCTGAGGTAAAACAGATCCTTGATCGAGTCAATATCCTTCCCACTAAGGATCAGATGGCCGACCTCACAGCTCATATGGCAATAGATACAGAGGAGAATCTTGAAGCCAATTCTCTAGCCCTCCATCGAAAACTTGACAAAGTCATTGATGCTGCAAATGATCACTCTAACAGTTTGGGTACTGTACTGACCAAACGACTGAGGGAGATACTCTAAGAATTGATGGTAGACATCGATAAAAGGGATAAACTCTATCATTCTAACATTGCCAAACATAAAGTAACACTTATATCTGATGAGGGCATCCTTGGTTCGAGAACGAATGACAATCATAGAGTGGATCCTATGAGCATGCCGGATGGGCCTGTGACAAGAGCTCGGGCTAAACGATTCAAGGAAGGCCTTAATGGATTGATACAAGGAATGTGGAAAGCAAATACGCCAACGTTGGGAACAATGGAAACGAGAGAAGACAAAAATTTCCAAGCTGCAGAGTTCTCGCCCCGGCGAGAAAATCAAGGCCAAAATTCTCGCCCCGACGAGAACCTCTCTGTCCATTCTCGCCCAGCCTAATCCATTCTCGCCCCGGCCAAGATCTCTCTGTCCATTCTCGCCCCGGTGAGGACTTCAGTACAAATCTCTCGCCCCGGCGAGAATAGCCAGTTTTGGTTGGCGCGTTTTTCGAGGCAGACGCGTTTTTGAAGATTTTTATCAGATTTCTTTTCCTTAATTTTAGGGATTTCAGTATATTTTCATAATTCTATTGTAATTAGGATATTTTAAGATAGGATTTTGATTCCAAATCAATTGTTATTTCCTTTTTGGATTCTAGGGTTTCATAGTTAGTATAAATAAATTTTATGCTTGCAATTCAAGAACATTACAATTATTCTGAGTTTATTCATACTTGAGAGTTATTCTCTACTTTTGGTTCTTTGAAGGATTTCTAAGTAGTTTTCTTAGTTTTTCTTTTGAGATTCATATTTAACTTATCATACAACAAACCATAGTTGTGTGTGGCGTTATTCTATCGCATCATACAATCATACGGAGATTATCGTTTTCCATCTAAACGAGGGTCAAAGTGTTGTTGGTGTCCCATCCATCACGCATTCAAAATTGCTTGATCGACTATTCCAAGGTTTATCGTCTATATTCAGGCGAGGGATTAAGGATTCGAAAGATTTCCATCAAACTTACTTACTAGAAACGATCCGGGCGACGACCACCTCACGCAAGCGTGCCGTGGAGTCTATCATTTGGTATCAGAGCTGCGTTTTCTAGCTAAGTATCTATCTTTATTGTTTCATTGAAGTTGTGAGCAAAAAAAAAAGAGTATAGAAAATTTTGTTATTTCAATTTGTTCGTAGAATTCGTTTCCAAGTCCGTAATCAAGATTATTGCTACTTCTAGTCATACCGACTATATTGTTCGTGATAAGTTATTTTGAATTGATTAGTAGAACCGAGAAATTTTTGCTAGGTAAATTCAAAAAGAACCTATTAGAGAGAATAATTAGTGGTAAAAGGCTTAGTGGTGAGATCAATTGAGGGAAAAAACCTATTGAGTGATACACGAGTGAAACATTAATCGAGCGAAACATGCGAGGGAGTGGTGAGAAAAATATTTTGCTACTAACTTCTGTTTTGCAGAAAATATGTCTAACTCAAAGGATAAGGGAACTTTTGTAGAACCGTCATTGTCAGTCGATAAGAAGTTGATGATTGAGGCCATGAATAAGGAATGGGGTAGGAGGTTGGATATGGCAATAGAACAGGTGCATGAGCGCTTGGACCAATTAAGCGTTACTTTGGGAGAATCTTCTCAAAACCGCCAAGGATCTCAACAAAAAGAGGTACCTCAGCAAAGAGGAGCTAGGGTGGAAGAAACTGATTTCAATGATGGAGGATTTAGTGAAGAGCATGATCGAGAGTCCGACTTCTTACATCGGAGACAACGAGGAGCTAGGGATAGAGTGGGAAAAGAAGATGGATTGGATATTTGAATGTCACAACTACTCGGGGCTAAAGAAAGTGAAACTAGCCGCCACAGAATTCTCAGCTTATGCTGTTACTTGGTGGGATCAGTTGATGATTAGTCGGAGGAGATGTGGGGAACGTCCAATTGAAACTTGGGAAGACATGAAGACCGTGATGAAAAAGAGGTTCGTTCCAGATTACTATCACCGAGAGCTAGTTCGGAGTTTGCAAAGCTTGAAGCAAGGTAGTAGGAGCGTAGAAGATTATTACAAAGAAATGGAAATGTTGATGGCTAGAGCAAACATCAATGAGGATGACGAATCAACAATGGCCAGGTTTTCGGCGGGATTAAATTGGGAGATTGCAGACTTAGTGGAACGACAACATTACTTGGTATTGGAGGATATGGTTCACATGGCTATCAAGATTGAGAAACAGCTTAAGAGGAGAGGTAGCCAGCGTTCGATACCTAATTCGGGATCATCATGGAAGTCTAATGTTGGGAAGCGAGAGGAGAAGCCAGCCGTAAGCAAATCCAAGTTTGAGCCAAAAACGGAGACGATTAATAAGGGAGTGCAAGATAAAACTGACCCTTCTTCTTTTAGTCGTAATCGAGATATTAAATGTTTTAAATGTCAAGGTAGGGGACATATTGCGAGTCAATGTCCGAATCAAAGGACGATGTTATTACGTGACAATGGAGAGGTGGAGACCGAAGGGGAAGATAGCGATATTGATTCTATGCCACCATTAGAGGAGATAGAAGACAGGGAAGTTGCAATATTTAGGGAAGTTTTGGTAACGAGAAGGGTGCTTAGTGCACAAGTGAAGGAGGAACGCAGCGAGCAGCGTGAAAAATTATTTCATACTAGGTGTCTTGTGAATGGGAAAATTTGTTGTGTCGTGATAGATGGGTTAGTTGCACGAATGTGGTAAGTAAGGTTATGGTAGAGAAATTGGGGCTTTCCACAACCAAACATCCTCAACCTTATTGATTTCAATGGCTCAATGATAGTAATGAGATTAAAGTGACTAAACAGGTCTTGGTGCCATTTACTATTGGGAAGTATGTGGATGAAATTTTGTGCGATGTAGTTCCAATGCAGGCGGGTCACATATTGTTTGGTCGACCGTGGCAATTTGACAGGCGTGTGAAGCATGATGGCTTTTTAAATGAGTATTCTTTTGTTCACAATAAAAGGAAGGTTACTTTATGTCCTATGTCGTCATAACAGGTGCATGAGGATCAACTTCATCTGCAAAGATATTGTGAAAAAAAAAAGAGTGAAGAGAAAAATAATGAGGGAAAAAAATAATGAGAGGAAAAATAAGAGAGAAAAGAAAAGATGAGGAGCGAAAAATAAATATCTATGCAAAAAAGAGCGATGTGAGGCGAGCTTTAGATGCTAAACAGCCGATGATTATACTTCGGTATAAGGAAGCGCTTTTGAATACTAACGCTAACGATTCTTCTTTGCCTAGTGTTGTTTCATCTCTTTTGCAGGATTATAAGGATGTGTTTCCCGAGGAGCTTCCACAAGGATTACCACCCATTCGGGGAATCGAGCATCAAATTGACTTCGTACCCGGCGCAACCATTCCAAACCATCCAGCTTATCGGAGTAATCCCGAGGAAACAAAGGAGTTACAAAGACAAGTTGGCGAACTAATGGAGAAAGGGTTCGTGAGGGAGAGCATGAGTCCTTGTGCAGTTCTAGTGATCTTAGTGCCTAAAAAGGATGGGAGATGGCGCATGTGCATTGACTTTCGAGCGATAAACAATATTACGGTAAAGTATCGACATCACATTCCTCAATTAGATGACATGTTAGATGAATTGCATGGGTCTTGTATATTCTCAAAAATTGATTTAAAAAGTGGTTATCATCAAATTAGAATGCAAGAGGGTGATGAATGGAAGACTGCTTTCAAAACAAAATATGGTCTTTATGAGTGGCTAGTGTTACCTTTTGGCTTAACTTATGCTCCTAGTACTTTCATGAGACTGATGAACCATGTTTTGCGTCTGTTCATTGGGAAATTTGTGGTTGTGTATTTTAATGACATCTTGATATATAGCAAAAACTTGGGAGAGCATGCATTGCATTTAAAATCTGTTTTAGATGTACTTCGTAAGGAAACGTTATTTGCTAACATGGATAAGTGCACGTTTTGTACGGATAGAATTGTTTTTCTTGGATTTGTTGTGAGTTCACAGGGAGTTCAAGTGGATGAGGAGAAAATACGTGCAATCCGAGAATGGCCGAGTCCAACAAATGTGAGTCAAGTTCGTAGTTTCCATGGACTGGCAAGTTTCTATCGACGTTTCATGAAGAACTTCAGCGACATCACAGCACCATTGACGGAAGTAATGAAAAAGAGTGTGGGTTTTAAGTGGGGTGAAGAACAGGAAAAGGCGTTTAAATTGATTAAAGATAAATTGACTAACGATCCTTTGCTTGTTTTGCCTAACTTTACTAAAACTTTCGAAATTGAGTGTGATGCTTCAGGTTTAGGGATTGGAGCGGTGTTGATGCAAGAAGGGAAGCCAGTAGCATACTTCAGTGAGAAGTTGAGTGGAGCCGCTTTGAACTATCCGACGTATGACAAGGAGTTGTATGCATTGGTTCGAGCGTTAGAGACGTGGCAGCACTACCTTTGGCCTAAAGAGTTCGTGATTCACACTGATCATGAATCTTTGAAGTACTTGATGGGACAACATAAGTTGAACAAAAGACACGCGAGGTGGATGTAGTTCATTGAGACATTTCCGTACGTCATCCGATACAAACAAGGTAAAGAGAATGTTGTTGCTGATGCTCTTTCGAGAAGGTATGTGTTATTGAGTACTCTTGATACAAAATTGCTTGGTTTTGAACGAATTAAAGAGTTGTATGTTAATGACCTTGATTTTTGTGAAGAGTTTAAATCATGTGAAAAGAATGCTGTAGGTAAATATTCTTTGCGTGAGTTGTTAATTAGGGAGTCACATGGGGGAGGTCTAATGGGTCATTTTGGTGTTGAAAAGACTTTATCTGTTTTAAAAGAGCATTTTTATTGGCCTCATATGAAACGAGATGTGGAAAGAATTTGTGATAAATGCATTACGTGTAAGCAGGCTAAGTCTCGTTTTCAACCTCATGGATTGTATACACCATTGCCTATATCTAGTGAACCTTGGATTGATTTGTCTATGGATTTTGTATTGGGTTTACCTAGGTCTAAGCGTGGTCATGATTCTATATTTGTGGTCGTGGATAGATTTTCTAAGATGGCACATTTTATTCCATGTCACAAAACTGATGATGCATCCCATATTGCTGATTTGTTCTTTAGAGAAATTGTGCGTTTGCATGGCATGCCTAGAACAATTGTTTCAGATAGAGATTCTAAATTTTTGAGTTATTTTTGGAAGACATTGTGGTGTAAGTTAGGTACTAAATTGTTATTTTCAACTACTTGTCATCCACAAACTGACAGTCAAACCGAGGTAGTAAATAGAACTTTATCTGCATTGTTAAGAGCTATCGTTAAAAAGAACATTAAAGTTTGGGAAGAATGTCTATCGCATGTTGAGTTTGCTTATAATATATCTGTTCACTCTGCTACACAATTTTCACCATTCGAAATTGTATATGGTTTTAATCCGTTAACTCCATTGGATTTATTGCCATTACCTTTGTCTGAATATACTAACATGGATGGAAAGAAAAAGGCTGAATTTGTTAGGCAGATACATGAGAAGGCAAGACTCAACATTGAAAGGAGGACGGAGCAGTATGCAAAACAGGCCAACAAGGGTCGACGTCAAGTGATTTTTGAACCGGGAGAGTGGGTGTGGTTACATATGCGGAAGGAAAGATTTCCAGCTCAACGACGTTCAAAATTGCTTCCAAGGGGAGATGACCCATTTCAAGTTCTTGAACGCATCAATGACAATGCCTACAAATTGGATTTGCCTGGTGAGTACAACGTTAATGCAACCTTCAATGTTACTGATCTTAGTCCGTTTGATGTAGGTGACGATTTGAGGACAAATATTTCTCAAGAGGAGAGGTATGATGAGGGCATCCTTGGTTCAGAAACGAATGACAATCATAGAGTGGATCCTATGAGCATGCCGGATGGGCCTGTGACAAGAGCTCAGGCTAAACGATTCAAGGAAGGCCTTAATGGATTGATACAAGGAATGTGGAAAGCAAATACATCAACATTGGGAACGATGGAAACGATGGAAACGAGAGAAGACAAAAATTTCCAAGCTGCAGAGTTCTCGCCCCGACGAGAAAATGTGACACCCCCAAATCCGGGTTTCCTAACCTCGAATTCGGTGTTCACGATTCTCAACAACAAACATACTTTCTAACTAAATGCGGAATAATAATCATACAAAGTCTATCAAAATAATAATAAAGTCTTAAAATCTTGGTCCTAAGGTTCTTTAACCTTAACATAAAACGTACCCTTAATACAATAAAAGGTTCACTTATTCAAACAACATTCAATAATCACTAGTATATAGGCACTATCGGGCATCTACTCTTGCACCTTCCCTTTTCCTTTGTCTCCTCTAGACGTTTCTGCCTTAGCTAAAATGAAGATCATGATATAGCAAGGGTAAGCAACTAGTTTGCTTAGCAAGTTTATACGCAAGGGAGATATATCATGAATAGACAGAAATTTCGCTTTCAATGTTCAAGAACAGTATAGAATTGTGAAGAAATATGAATTATCAGTTAACAGTTGAATATTCAAATAACTGAATGCCAATTACTGAGTGGTTTGAAATAACCAAGGACGTTTTCCATGGTTCTCAGCATTTAAACTGGACCTCTTAAAAGTTTTGGTAATCGAGGGGATCAGCCTCTCATACCCCGTGATTTATGCATAAACACTTAATAACCAGCATTGATATCATGCCTTAAACAAGTTTATCCTTTTCTCAGCCAAGAGTTCTTACCATAGCAATTTAATAAGAACAACTTTTAAAATACCATTGTCTCAACCAATTTAGACATGCTGGATCTAGCTGATACAAATAGCATAGATCTATCTCACAAACAATTCATGCTTGAAAGAACTTTAATTAAATTTACAGTTCAATCATAATAGGATAGGAATTCAATTGCACAAGGTGGGAATCTCAATAATCAGTATAGATGTGAATAATCGACAATAAATATTCACTATCATGCTTCAAAAATAATAACTCAAGATTGAGTTAGGGAACTTGCCTGTTTGCTCAGCTACAAATAATTCTAGCTTTAACTATTTGGCCTTGAAGAACCTAACATAGATAATGTCGGTCTATCAATTAGTACTGCGTAGTTATATGCCGATACGCTTACTTATGTTATTTATTTAACAATTAAGCAGTTCACATAACACACATAGATTAATAAACTATTGCATATCTTATAGGACACTTAATTGACTTCTAGGTTGATGGTTTAATTAATTGACTATGTATCCCTTAAGTAATAAACACTTATTAAACTCTTAAACAATTAATTATAATTGTTTAATTAATTAACATTACTTTTTCTTAAGTAATATTCCTTTATTAACCCTTACACAATTAATTATAACTGTTGTGTTATTTAACATCTCCTTATTTAATTACTATTTAATATTAGATAAACAGTAGTTAACTAATTATTTTTAGTTACCAATGGTAGTAATTAGTAACTAATTATTTTTACTAATTATTCAAGTATTAATCAAATAATAATCGAATTATTAATTTTAATCGTCCTTAATTATTAATTAATAATTAATTATTGAGTAAGAGTTACCTTAAATAAATAATAACTAATTAGGTTTATCAAATAATTATTAATGATCTTATCTTTAGTTATTATTTTAGTAATAAATAATAAACTAATTATGTTTATTTATTTATTTAAAGTTTAATCAAATAATAAATAATTAATTTAAAATTCTTAATAATTGCTAAAAAAATAAATAAAATAAACAATTCATTGTATATGGAAAAATATAATAGCATATAAGGCTATTTTATTGCTTTTATTCATACTTAAGTATTAGTTAATAATAATCAAATATTTATTTTATTTATTATCCATTGGTTAATGATAAATAGTTTATTATGCTAATTTATTCATATGTAATTATTATTTAATATTGATCAAATAATAATTAAATATTTATTATCTTTATTTATTATTTATTGATAATTAATAACCAATTACTTTATTAATGTTATTTGTACTTAATTATTATTTAATGTTAATAATTAAACATTTATTATCTTTATTTATTATTTATTGATAAATAATAAATAATTATCTTATTTACTTTTCTTGTTAGTTTATAATAACTAATTAATTTAAAAGTGCATTATTAACTCAAGTTGATAATCAATAGTTAAGCCAATGATAGTCCCACCTAGCTTAACAGTTTAACCTCCATTGAATTACACATTCCATTCGAAAATTTCCATTGTTGTATGATATTTCTCAGTTTATAGTTTTGTGCTGCCCAAAAGTCACAGTCATAATATATCCAGCTCCTGCAACTTTTATCCCAACTAACCAAAAATTTAATACCCAATACAGTAGACAACCAATCCTAAACAGATTACAGCAACACTGATATCCTACCCCAAAAGAAAACTAAGGTTTGATTTTTGTATAAGCAGTCCATTGTATACCCCAAATGAAACACAGTTTTTATTCAAGCATTTTCAAAACATTAACACTGGCCTAAACTCAGTGCACCACCAGAAAACCAGAACCTTAAGGTTCTTTAATATGCAAGGGTTCAACACAACCAGTATAAAACAACACGATACCAGATTTTCCCAAATCAAAACCAACGAAATTAACACAATACCATAGCAGATTTGCAACCCAAACAAGAACAACCTAATACAATAATGTACAGGGTGTAACTTCACTCAAACAAACTATCACGGTGATATAAACGAACCCAATTGGTAACTTAATACAATACCAGATGCTCAAATTCAAACAAAACAATATAATTAAATCCCAAACAATGTATATTAAAACCAATATTATCGACTGCTACAACAGTTTCTCAATTCCAGCGATACAACCACAATCGGCAACCCAAATTCCAATTATATAAGGAAGAAAATTTATACACAACCTAAAATTAAACTATCACAGTAGCTCAGACATCTCATTGCCATACCTTGGGTTCGATCGGCTAATTGCCTTTATTCACTGCGACGTGCTTTCCTCTCCTGAATTTACAATTTCTCTCGCCCTAATTTGAAATCCTCTAATAACAGCAGCTGGCTAGGGTTTGGGGAAAGGCTTTAATTTATACTAGAAATTTTTCCCAAATTGGTTTGGGTATTACCTAACTTGGCCGGTTAAGGACCGACGGTAGGAGATGGGAGCTGTTGTTGGTTGTCAACTCCCATCCAAGCCACTGCGACTTGCCGGCAGGCCATTGAGCCGTGTGCGCCACCAGTCGCGTCGCCGAACGCCCGGATCCCTTGGTCCGTTCGCCAACACCCGGTCACTTCTTCGAACCTCTGGTCAGCCCGCTGGTTGATTCAACTCGTCGCCGGTGCACGCCTGGCGACCCTCTCCCGTCACTCTCCCGACCTGGTTGATTGATTGAAAGCTTGGAGTCGCTAGGTTCGGCTAACTTTCTTCTTCTCCATGATTGAATCTGATTTGAGGTTTGAGGCTTTGATTTCGTTAAGCTCGGTTACCCCCAATTTAACCGGCAGATGGCCCCAAACGGATCTGACCCGACTGGAATTGGAATGGGTTCGGTTGTTGGTTGGGAAGGATTTGGGCTCAACCCAATAGGGTTGGGCCGGTTGAATTAAATAGAAAATGGCCCAATAAGAATTTAAAAAGGAAGTTGGGTCCAAGAAAGAAATGGGTTAATCCATTTATTAGAATTAATAATACCACACTTTAAATTAAATAACTAACTTAATTAATTAATTGTTTTAAAATTTTTATTTTTAACAATAACCCCCATTAAAATTATTTAATCCGAAATGATGAAATCATCTATTTAATTTCCCCAAATTTTCTTGTTACTCAAATGTTAGGGTTAACTCATTAATTATTCAACTTTTAAATGAGTCCCTTTAATGCTAGAAAATTATTGGACCATATATTTAGATAATTAATTAATAATACCTACATGGGTCCAATTAAATTCATTAAATAGAATGAATTTCATATATTAAAATAAATCAATACAATGTTTAAAATTCTCGGACATTACATCCTCTCCCCCTTATAAAAATTCCGTCCTCGGAATTTCAAATCTAAGGTTACTCGAATAACTGGGGGTAATTCATTCTTATTTTCTCTTCGAGTTCCCACGTGGCTTCTTCCACCGCGTGATTTCTCCAGAGAACTTTAACAGAATGAATGGTTTTATTCCTCAGCGTTTGCTCCTTCCTATCAAGTATTTGGACAGGAATCTCCTCATACGATAAATCCTTCTCGACTTGAATTGGCTCATAGGAAATGACATGCTTGTAATCTGGCTTATATGGACGTAACACTGATACATGAAACACGTTGTGAATGTGCTCAAGCTCAGGGGGTAATGCTACCTCGTACGCCACTTGGCCTATTCTCCTTAATATTTCAAAAGGTCCTATGAACCTAGGGCTCAGCTTGCCCTTCTTTCCAAAGCGGATCTTCCTTTTCCAGGGAGATACCTTCAAAAATACATAGCTGCCAACTTCAAAGTTTCGTTTCTGACGATGTAAGTCGACATACTTCTTCTGACGATTCTGGGCTGCTACTAACCGCTGTCTTATTACTTTAATGATTTCTACGGTTTGTTGTACCAATTCTGGTCCTAACAATCTTCGTTCACCAACTTCATCCCAACACAACGGCGTTCGACACTTTCTCCCATATAGCGCTTCGTACGGTGGCATACCAATGCTAGCGTGATAACTATTGTTGTAAGCGAACTCTACCAAGGGCAAGTGATCGTCCCAGCTGCCACCTAAGTCCATCACAACTGCTCGGAGCATATCCTCTAAGGTTTGAATTGTTCGCTCACTCTGACCATCAGTCTGAGGATGATACGCCGTACTCATTCTCAATTGTGTTCCCATTCTTTCCTACAGAATTCTCCAAAAATTTGATGTGAAGCGCGGATCTCTGTCAGACACAATAGATACTGGCACTCCATGTCGTGATACTATCTCCTTCACATAAAGTTTCGCCAACTGTTCCAATTTGTACCTGATCTTGATTGGTAGAAAGTGGGCAGACTTGGTCAAACGATCTACGATCACCCAGATGGCGTCCAGACCCTTTTGTGTTGTCGGGAGTCCTACCACAAAATCCATAGTGATGTGCTCCCACTTCCACTCGGGAATCTCTAAGGGTTGCAACAATCCGCTCGGCCATTGGTGCTCTGCCTTGACCCTCTGACAAGTTAAACACCGGCTGACGAATTCTGTAACTTCCCCTTTCAAATGCGGCCACCAATAATGTTGACGAAGATCTTGATACATCTTGGTGCTACCCGGATGTACCAAAAATCTCGTATTATGGGCCTCTTGCAATATTTCTTCCCTTAAGTCTGGTACATAGGGTATCCAGATCCTTCCCTCAAACCTTAGCAGACCTGTGCTGTCAACTTTGAACTTCAACGTTTTTCCTTCCGATAGTTGCTTCTTAATGCCAATGTATTCTTCATCAAATTCTTGAGCCTCCTTTATCTTATCTAGTAGAGTCGGACCCACCGTCACGGTGAACAATTTTTCGTCCGTCTCCATTGGATACTTAACCTCCAGTTCCAGGCGTCCAAAGTCCTTTATCAGCTCTGCCTAAGTTGTAAGCCTCATCAATTTCTCTCTACCTTTCCTACTCAGGGCATCCGCTACTACATTTTCTTTGCCTGGATGGTACAGAATCTCACAATCGTAATCCTTGATTAATTCTAACCATCGGCGCTGCCTCATATTCGGCTCCTTCTGAGTGAAGGTATATTTCAGACTTTTGTGATCGGTATATATCTCGCACCTCTCTCCATATAAGTAGTGCCTCCAAATCTTCAAGGCGAACACTACTGCTGCTAACTCCAGATCATGAGTCGGGTATCCCTTCTCATAGTCCTTCAGCTGGCGTGAAGCGTACGCAATGACCCTGCCGTGCTGCATTAGTACACAACCAAGGCCCTTGTGTGACGCATCACTGTATACTACAAAACCTCCAGTGTCGTCCGGTAATGCCAACACTGGTGCTTGGCTAAGTCTCTTCTTCAACTCCAAGAAACTCTCCTCGCACTTCTTTGTCCAAACGAACTTTACCGTCTTTCTAGTTAGATTGGTCAACGGTGATGCTATCTTTGAAAAATCCTGGATGAATCTCCGATAGTATCCCGCTAACCCAAGGAAACTTCTGATCTCCGTTGGTGTCTTTGGCTGCTCCCAGTTGATAATGGCTTCCACCTTTGCTGGGTCTACCGAAACACCATTACTATCAATGACGTGTCCAAGAAACTGCACCCTCTGCAACCAAAATTCACACTTCAAAAACTTTGCGTACAGTTTCTCCTTTCTTAATGCCTCCAGGGCAATCCTTAGATGTTCAGCATATTCTTCCTCTGACACTGAATACACCAAGATATCATCGATGAATACTACCACGAACTTGTCCAAATACTGCTTGAACACTCTGTTCATCATATCCATGAATGCCGCTGGTGCATTTGTCAGGCCAAATGACATAACCAGAAACTCAAAATGTCCATAACGAGTTCTGAATGCCGTCTTTGGGATATCCTCCCGTCTCACCCTTAGTTGATGATAGCCCGTCCTTAAATCGATCTTCAAAAAGTATTTCGCTCCCTTGAGTTGATCAAACAGATCGTCTATCCTGGGCAGCGGATACCTATTCTTAATCGTAACTTTGTTCAACTCACGGTAGTCGATACAAAGCCTCATCGAGCCATCCTTCTTCTTTACGAACAGAACTGGCGCTCCCCATGGTGACACGCTCGGCCTGATATAACCCCTGTCTAACAGTTCCTGCAGTTGAACCATCAGTTCTTTCATCTCTACTGGTGCCATTCGGTAAGGCGCCTTAGATATCGGTGCCGTCCCGGGTACCAAGTCGATTGCAAATTCTATTTCTCTATCCGGCGGCAGTCCCGGAAGTTCATCTGGGAAGACATCAGCGAATTCCCTTACAACGGGTATCTGACTCAGTTCACCCTCGACCCGTCGAGTATCTACCACGTGAGCCAAATAACCTATACAACCCTTCTTAAGCAATCTCTTCACTTGCATCATCGTCAGACAACAAGATTGTCTCGGCGATTTACTACCATAGAACACCACCTTCGGCTTACCCGGAGTCTGTAGGTGTATGCACTTTTTCTTACAGTCAATGACCGCCCTGTGGCTCGCTAACCAATCCATCCCAAGGATTACATCGAATTCTCCAAGACCAATCGGCAACAAGTTCACGTTAAGCTTAAACCCTCTCACATCAGCACAACAATTCTTATAAATGTAGTTCACGGGGATAATCTCTTTGTTCGCTACTTCTATATTCATCGGGTGTTCTAACAGTTCACTAGGCAAATTAAGTCTTTGAGCAAATTCATCAGAAACAAAAGAACATGAAGCTCCCGTATCAAATAGCACATAGGCATCTATGTTGTTGATTGGAATAATACCTGACACCACCTCTCTGGATGCCACAACATCTTGTACTGTCATGTTGAAGGTCCTTGCTGTTGGCTTATTTAGCTGGGCTGGTCCTCCGCTGGTTGCCCTCGAGTTGTTGCCCCTATTGCCGTTTCCGCCATCCATGTTTCTCTTTCGGGGACATTCCTTACTCCGATGTCCTATCTCTCCACAATTGAAGCAACCTCCTTTCTTCGCCTTAGGACAATTGGGCGAGATATGCCCTTCTTGTCCACAGGTATAACAAACCATCTTTCCCTTCATGCACTCTCCCGAGTGACCCTTTCCGCACTTCCCACATACCTGCCTTCTCTGTTGTATGCTCCCTTGCTGGATTTCAGAATTGCTACCCCCACTGCTCCATTGACGCTTCCTGCTGTTGCTGCCACCACCGCTAACATTTACATGTCCTCCTTCTACCTTCTTTTTGTTCCTTTCCCGATTATATTTCGAAACCGCTTCACTCCCACCTTCAGCAATGAGAGCTTTCTCCAACAAGGTTGAGAACGATGTAATTTTCAAAACCACTACCTTGCTGTAGATCCACGGTTTTAATCCATTCTCGAATCTCCTGGCCTTCCTCACCTCAGTATCCACCTGATGTGGGGCGAATCTAGCCAATTCATTGAATTTTGCAGCGTACTCTGACACTGACAAATTTTCTTGCTTCAATTCCAAAAACTTGATTTCCATTTTCGCCTGCGTACTCTCAAGAAAGTAATTCTCGAAAAATAACGTCTTGAAAGCTTCCCACGCCACGACTCCAGTTCCAGCTTTGTTCTGATTGGCTTCCCACCAAAAGTTAGCCTCACCTTTCATTAGGTAGGTAGCAAAAACTGTCTTCTACTCCTCAGCGACTCTAGCAATGACAAAGGCCTTTTCAATCTCCTTTATCCATGACTGGGCCTCTATCGGGTTCGTTGTTCCTCTAAACTCCGGAGGCCCTACTGCCTTGAAGTCCTTAAAAATGGCTAAGTGGTTGCCTGCCTGATTTCCTATAGTAGTGGTTTGATTCCGCAAGGCTTCTGCCATCATGTTCACAAAATCTTGCATTGGGTTTGGTGGAGTTCCCCATACATTGTTAACTGACTCTTCAATCCCTTGGTTTCGTAGGATTCGTCTGGGCGGCATTATCTGTTTAAGCAAACCCTAACACGTTACTCGGCTTCCTTAAAACATAAGTATTCAACATGTAATAATCACATGACTTTTGTGTGGGAGTTTTAGATTACCCAACCTCGGAAATTCTACTTTTACCCGATTAGTGATTTAAGTTGCTAAAGTACCGATTCAGTTTTACTGAATTAACATAACCATTGAATTGACGGTTTACCAGGTAAAATTCTCAAACACATACCATAATAATGCATTTATATTCATATACCGACTTTAGCGTCTTACACGTTTATCACAGGCATATTGTCATGATTGCTACCATCCCATTTAATATAACAAAAGGTGGGATTTACTTAAACCATTCTTTCCTACCTATATAATTGGGAAGTACATCCTACATACGAACTACCTCGCACCTGCTGAGGTTAATACAAACTCTAGTAAATCAAATGGTAGTACCAATAACACTGCTCAAGGCATAACCACCCACTTCTAACTATCCCCTAAGAGAAACAAGGTGAATACAATTTAACGCTTGCTCTCGCTACTAGAGGGTAGATCCATCCATCTGGCGTCGAACTGCATCCAGACATCTCTAAGGCTCGCTCCAAATCAACTATCTTCGCATCCTTAGCCTTCACTTCACCTCTCAACTGTCCTAACTATAGCTCTCTTAGCAGCAGCCTCCTTCGTAACTCGGCTAACTCAGCCTGGGCCTTGTAAGCAGCGTCCTTGTACTGCTGTTCAGAAATCTGGTGGATGTGGTTCTGCGCCTCTAATTATTCAGCCTTTACCTCTAGCTCGGCGTTCCTTGCTAGCAAGTTTCCTATCACCTTAGGCTCTATGGGCTCCTGGTTAACTGAAAGGCTATCTTGACACTCGTCCGACATCCTACAAACACCACACAATGAATCCATGTCAGTACCACAATAAAATATATTCATTGATAAAATGAAATGATATTTTATTCGGTACAACTAAAACTCGATGGATCTCCTCAACTCATCACCTACATACTCTATATGAGTTTTCTACTGAGGTTATAAACTAGGTTTCTCATTCCTAACGTTTATAACCTATAGCTCTGATACCAACCTGTGACACCCCTAAATCCGGGTTTCCTAACCTCTAATTCGGTGTTCACGATTCTCAACCACAAACATACTTTCTAACTAAATGCGGAATAATAATCATACAAAGTCTATCAAAATAATAATAAAGTCTTACAATCTTGGTCCCAAGGTTCTTTAACCTTAACATAAAACGTACCCTTAATACAATAAAAGGTTCACTTAATCAAATAACATTCAATAATAACTAGTATATAGGCACTATCGGGCATCTACTCTTGCACCTTCCCTTTTCCTTTGTCTCCTCTAGACGTTTCTGCCTTAGCTGAAATGAAGATCATGATATAGCAAGGGTAAGCAACTAGTTTGCTTAGCAAGTTTATACGCAAGGGAGATATATCATGAATAGACGGAAATTTCGCTTTCAATGTTCAAGAACAGTATAGAATTGTGAAGAAATATGAATTATCAGTCAACAGTTGAATATTCAAATAACTGAATGCCAATTACTGAGTGGTTTGAAATAACCAAGGACGTTTTCCATGGTTCTCAGCATTTAAACTGGACCTCTTAAAAGTTTTGGTAATCGAGGGGATCAGCCTCTCATACCCCGTGATTTATGCATAAACACTTAATAACCAGCATTGATATCATGCCTTAAACAAGTTTATCCTTTTCTCAGCCAAGAGTTCTTACCATAGCAATTTAATAAGAACAACTTTTAAAATACCATTGTCTTAACCAATTTAGACATGCTGGATCTAGCTGATACAAATAGCATAGATCTATCTCACAAACAATTCATGCTTGAAAGAACTTTAATTAAATTTACAGTTCAATCATAATAGGATAGGAATTTAATTGCACAAGGTGCGAATCTCAATAATCAGTATAGATGTGAATAATCGACAATAAATATTCACTATCATGCTTCGAAAATAATAACTCAAGATTGAGTTAGGGAACTTGCCTGTTTGCTCAGCTACAAATAATTCTAGCTTTAACTATTTGGCCTTGAAGAACCTAACATAGATAATGTCGGTCTATCAATTAGTACTGCGTAGTTATATGCCGATACGCTTACTTATGTTATTTATTTAACAATTAAGCAGTTCACATAACACACATAGATTAATAAACTATTGCATATCTTATAGGACACTTAATTGACTTCTAGGTTGATGGTTTAATTAATTGACTATGTATCCCTTAAGTAATACACACTTATTAAACCCTTAAACAATTAATTATAATTGTTTAATTAATTAACATTACTTTTTCTTAAGTAATATTCCTTTATTAACCTTTACACAATTAATTATAACAGTTGTGTTATTTAACATCTCCTTATTTAATTACTATTTAATATTAGATAAACAGTAGTTAACTAATTATTTTTAGTTACCAATGGTAGTAATTAGTAACTAATTATTTTTACTAATTATTCAAGTATTAATCAAATAATAATCGAATTATTAATTTTAATCGTCCTTAATTATTAATTAATAATTAATTAGTGAGTAAGAGTTACCTTAAATAAATAATAACTAATTAGGTTTATCAAATAATTATTAATGATCTTATCTTTAGTTATTATTTAGTAATAAATAATAACTAATTATGTTTATTTATTATTTAAAGTTAATCAAATAATAAATAATTAATTTAAAATTCTTAATAATTGCTAAAAAAATAAATAAATAAACAATTCATTGTATATGGAAAAAGCATATAAGGCTATTTTATTGCTTTTATTCATACTTAAGTATTAGTTAATAATAATCAAATATTTATTTTATTTATTATCCATTGGTTAATGATAAATAGTTATTATGCTAATTTATTCATATGTAATTATTATTTAATATTGATCAAATAATAATTAAATATTTATTATCTTTATTTATTATTTATTGATAATTAATAACCAATTACTTTATTAATTTTATTTGTACTTAATTATTATTTAATGTTAATAATTAAACATTTATTATCTTTATTTATTATTTATTGATAAATAATAAATAATTATCTTATTTACTTTTCTTGTTAGTTATAATAACTAATTAATTTAAAAGTGCATTATTAACTCAAGTTGATAATCAATAGTTAAGCCAATGATAGTCCACCTAGCTTAACAGTTAACCTCCGTTGAATTACACATTCCATTCGAAAATTTCCATTGTTGTATGATATTTCTCAGTTTATAGTTTTGTGCTGCCCAAAAGTCACAGTCATAATATATCCAGCTCCTGCAACTTTTATCCCAACTAACCAAAAATTTAATACCCAATACAGTAGACAACCAATCCTAAACAGATTACAGCAACACTGATATCCTACCCCAAAAGAAAACTAAGGTTTGATTTTTGTATAAGCAGTCCATTGTATACCCCAAATGAAACACAGTTTTTATTCAAGCATTTTCAAAACATTAACACTGGCCTAAACTCAGTGCACCACCAGAAAACCAGAACCTTAAGGTTCTTTAATATGCAAGGGTTCAACACAACCAGTATAAAACAACACGATACCAGATTTTCCCAAATCAAAACCAACGAAATTAACACAATACCATAGCAGATTTGCAACCCAAACAAGAACAACCTAATACAATAATGTACAGGGTGTAACTTCACTCAAACAAACTATCACAGTGATACAACCCAACACAGTGATATAAACGAACCCAATTAGTAACTTAATACAATACCAGATGCTCAAATTCAAACAAAACAATATAATTAAATCCCAAACAATGTATATTAAAACCAATATTATCGACTGCTACAACAGTTTCTCAATTCCAGCGATACAACCACAATCGGCAACCCAAATTCCAATTACATAAGGAAGAAAATTTATACACAACCTAAAATTAAACTATCACAGTAGCTCAGACATCCCATTGCCATACCTTGGGTTCGATCGGCTAATTGCCTTTATTCACTGCGACGTGCTTTCCTCTCCTGAATTTACAATTTCTCTCGCCCTAATTTGAAATCCTCTAATAACAGCAGCTGGCTAAGGTTTGGGGAAAGGCTTCAATTTATACTAGAAATTTTTCCCAAATTGGTTTGGGTATTACCTAACTTAGCCGGTTAAGGACCGGCGGTAGGAGATGGGAGCTGTTGTTGGTTGTCAACTCCCATCCAAGCCACTGCGACTTGCCGGCAGGCCATTGAGCCGTGTGCGCCACCAGTCGCGTCGCTGAACGCCCGGATCCCTTGGTCCGTTCGCCAACACCCGGTCACTTCTTCGAACCTCTGGTCAGCCCGCTGGTTGATTCAACTCGTCGCCGACGCACGCCTGTCGACCCTCTCCCGTCACTCTCCCGACCTGGTTGATTGATTGAAAGCTTGGAGTCGCTAGGTTCGGCTAGCTTTCTTCTTCTCCATGATTGAATCTGATTTGAGGTTTGAGGCTTTGATTTCGTTAAGCTCGGTTACCCCCAATTTAACCGGCAGATGGCCCCAAACGGATCTGACCCGACTGGAATTGGAATGGGTTCGGTTGTTGGTTGGGAAGGATTTGGGCTCAACCGAATAGGGTTGGGCCGGTTGAATTAAATAGAAAATGGCCCAATAAGAATTTAAAAAGGAAGTTGGGTCCAAGAAAGAAATGGGTTAATCCATTTATTAGAATTAATAATACCACACTTTTAAATTAAATAACTAACTTAATTAATTTATTGTTTTAAAATTTTTATTTTTAACAATAACCCCCATTAAAATTATTTAATCCGAAATGATGAAATCATCTATTTAATTTCCCCAAATTTTCTTGTTACTCAAATGTTAGGGTTAACTCATTAATTATTCAACTTTTAAATGAGTCCCTTTAATGCGAGAAAATTATTGGACCATATATTTAGATAATTAATTAATAATACCTACATGGGTCCAATTAAATTCATTAAATAGAATGAATTTCATATATTAAAATAAATCAATACAATGTTTAAAATTCTCGGACATTACAGAAAATCAAGGCCAAAATTCTCGCCCCGGCGAGAACCTCTCTGTCCATTCTCGCCCAGCCTAAGCCATTCTCGCCCCCGCCAAGATCTCTCTGTCCATTTTCGCCCCGGCGAGAAGTTCAGTACAATTCTTTCGCCCCGACGAGAATAGTCAGTTTTGGTTGGCGCATTTTTCGAGGCAAACGCATTTTTGAAGATTTTTATCAGATTTCTTTTCCTTAATTTTAGGGATTTCAGTATATTTTCATAATTCTATTGTAATTAGGATATTTTAAGATAGGATTTTGATTCCAAATCAATTGTTATTTCCTTTTTGGATTCTAGGGTTTCATAGTTAGTATAAATAAGTTTTATGCTTGTAATTCAAGAACATTACAATTATTCTGAGTTTATTCATACTTGAGGGTTATTCTCTACTTTTGGTTCTTTGAAGGATTTCTAAGTAGTTTTCTTAGTTTTGCTTTTGAGATTCATATTTAACTTATAATACAACAAACCATAGTTGTGTGTGGCGTTATTCTATCGCATCATACAATCGTACGGAGATTATCGTTTTCCATCTAAATGAGGGTCAAAGTGTTGTTGGTGTCCCATCCATCACGCAGTTAAAATTGCTTGATCAACTATTCCAAGGTTTATCGTCTATATTCAGGCGAGGGATTAAGGATTCGAAAGAGTTCCATCAAACTTACTTACTAGAAACGATCCGGGCGACGACCACCTCACGCAAGCGTGTCGTGGAGTCTATCAATATCCCTTCAGCAAGTCATCGAACAAAACACTAAGAAGACAAATACTAGAATCCTCGAGCTTCAACTCTCCATTCATGACTTCAAGGAAGCCTCCCTCCAACAAATTCAATGAACTGATGCAACCTTAGCCATGGTTCACCACCAAAGAGTTCAGATTAAAGAAATGGTCCAAGAAAATAGAGACGACATTCTTTAGTCTCGATCACAAATGCAAGAACTGGCAAAAGGTGTGCAACAACTATCACTAGATGTTCGAACCTTGGATGCTGACACAAAGGGGGAGAATATTAATAATGGAGAATCAAGCAATAGAAGTAAACATGGGGAGGAACAGCATAAGCAGCCATCAAAAAAAAAAAAACCAGCGGCAGTTGGCGCAGTGGTTTAAGCTTAGCCCTGGGATGAACCGTAAACCCGGACATCCTGGGTTCAAGTCCCACCTGCAACAATTGTTAAGCCTGCAAAGGTAACGCTGGCTACGATCCCCCTTAAGCGCAAGCTGGGAAGCAAAAAAGCACTGGCACCGGGTTGGGGAGATTAGTCAGGTTGCGACCCGGAAACTCCACATCATCAAAATAAAATAAAATAAACAGCCATCAAATCCCAATGATGAGCCCATCAATGTTATTCCAATAAGGAGTGAAGTCCCTAGTTCTTTCAGAAGACAACCTGATATAACCACCACTGGAGTACGTATACCATCAGGTCATCCTGCTCTCTTAAATCGCCATTTGCATGGGACTCACCACTATGGTAAAGGAGGAACTCATATGCCCTCTTTTAGCCTCAGTCAAGAGCAGATTGAAGAATTCCACCGTATAACTAAAGAAGACAGGGAAAGGTACAGAAGAAGAGTTGACTATGAAAGGGATAATCCTCCAAGGGCCAAGAGAGGAGCAAGAAGAAGAGGTAGGAACTAAGGTTTAAAAGCATCTTGTAACTTTTATTTCTCCTTATTGATGTAACTGTCATTTATTGTAATATTCATATGTTCATCAATGAAATTTATAATTTTATCTAGAAATACAGTTGCTCACTGTACTATAAGACATGTTTACTTTTATAAGCAATTGTATTAGAAATGATGATATGATTCAAAACTACTAGTTTATGTCAACATCAAATAGAGGGAGATTGTTAGGAATCACATGATTAAATTTGATGTTGTGATATTAATGTATATGTGTTTCAGTAGTTGAATTGTAAAGTCCTTAAATGAGTTGATGTACAAGGACTTAGATAAAAAAGATCAAACCTGTTAGGTTAATCTAATGAATTAAAATGATAAGACTAGACTGATCGTTGAGTACTACACAAGTCATCACAAAGCATCCAGTGAATAATTACAGAGCAGTCAGCCAACTTGGAGTTTAGTCAGCTAAAGCTGCGCAGAGTTTGCCAAGAACGTAGAGTGAGGCTCGATCAATCGCAGAGCTCCCTCTCGGCATCATTGAGTTTGTCAGGCAAACGTAGAGTGAAGCTTAGCTAGTCGCATCGTAGAGTTGGGCCAGGCAAAGGTAAAGTGGCTCCGCAAATCATAGAGTGAATTCTATTAACAGTCAAACACGATCGTAGAGTCTCATCTGCATGAGTAAGTCGGCAGTTCTCAATAAGCTAAAGGAGCAAAACATTGATACTGTTTCTAAGTGATCAAAACGGAACATGAAAGATCATAGTGAACGTCTGCAAGAATCAAGGCTCATCAAAGGATCTTATATAATCTGTCAAACACTCTACGATCCTCATCAAACGAAGCAACCAAAAGCTGAATTGAATATTCCATGTTGCCCATATTGATTGCTAATATCCATATTTGTAAAGTGACCTGCCCAAGACAGTTGTTGAATACTTAATTGACCTGAACGAAGAATCAAAGTCAGTAGGGAACAAACAGCTGTGGTTTGCAGATATTCAGAGCACTATCCTTACCACCATCTTGGAGCAAGATAATGGATGCTGACTCACCCCACTACTGCGCACAACAAGGAATAAACTATTCCTAAGTTCAGCAACAAATCTCAACGGGAATATTAGATGCAACGGTCTCATTTCAACGGAAGAATTCAGAGGCATCTATATAATGCAAACAGATTAAAGAATCAAATAAGCAAGTACAAAATAAAGAAACCAAATCTGTCAAAGCCTCACTCTACGATTAAAGTGAAACATCTTGCTTCGCTACTAAGTTCATCAGATCATATGCTTCAAGCAACTTATTAGCAACCAAAACAAACACTCTCAATCAAGTGAAAGGGTCAACATGTGACCAACGAGTTCCAAGTCTGCTGGACTTGAAGAGTACTTAATGTACTAGGTGATTCTAAGCCTGCGGGTCTTAGTCTACAATGTTCCAAGTCTACTGGACTTGACGAAGTTCAATAGTGAACTAGAGTTCCAAGGCTGTTGGCTTTGAAGAGTACTTTGTGTACTGGAGTTCCAAGGCTGCTGGCTTTGAAGAGTACTTAGTGTACTGGAGTTCCAAGGCTGCTGACTTTGAAGAGTACTTAGTGTACTAGAGTTCTGAGGCTACTGGCCGTGAAGGAATCTTAGTGATTCAAGTTGTAAAGATATCCTTAGTGGATTTGCTACTCGAGGAGTAGAACAGTGGAGTAGGAGTCTTGTGTGCTCCGAACCACTTAAAGTCTGGTGTCTCTCTCTCTCTATGCACTTTATAACTGCCATAACTGCTATAACTGTTATATCACTGCTTCATCATATCCGTTATAATTGTCCTATCTTTAAGGGGGATTAAAATCAATCATATATTCCGTTGTACTTAATTAACTTGTTTAATAACTAATTCTTTTGAAAACGAGTTAAAAAGTTTTAAAGAATCTATTCAACCCCCCTTCTAGATATCTTTTGTGCCTCTGGAAACTAACAACATCCTTCATAGGCAATTCAACTTCTTGCCCTGGCTCAGGCACTAAGGCCTTCTCAGCCATCATTTGAATATCATCTTGAGGCTCAGGTATGAATACCTTCACAGTCGATTCCTTGTCACTGTCTTGGGATTCTGGATGACTAACTATTATCGCCATATCCTTATCACTTTGAGATTTTGACGGTGAAGCCTTCTCAGCTTAATCACCTTTGCTAGGCTCGGGTACAGAATCTTTTATAGCCAAATCATCTTCAATCCTTGGATCGAAAGAACTAGATTTGCTTTTTCCTGAGTTTTTTCTGACAAGGGCAGGAATCTCTTCTTCTATTTCTTTTTTCTCAGATTCTATGGTTGGAAGAGGCATAGATTCCCCTGTTTGTTCTTCAAGTTGAGCAAGTGCCTTTCTTAGCCTTTTACTCTGCCTTTGAGAGACAAATTTGGAGATGGGGGTGTTGATATCTTCGTCTTGTTCCCTCATCTCTGAGTATGAAGGACCTTTCTGAGACTCCTTAGGAACATTCTGTGTTGCCTTCTCAATTTTCTTCTTCTTCTTAACAGGTTGGTCAGTCGTAGAGTCATGAGTTCTATGAACATCAGGAGCGGCCATCCCCTGAGACACTTCTTCCGCAATTGTTTCAACTTTTCTTTTGCCCTTCCCTTTTGTGGGCTTCTGTACTTCACTTATCGTACGCTCACTTCCTCATTCAGATTGTTTTGACCTCAAATTCTCCAATAGGTTCCTTTTCCAGTTGTCTAACAGTTTGGGTGTAATCTTCTTGTTAGCATTCAAAGCTTCTCCTTCACCGTTAGCGAATTTGATAGAATCCAGGACACGCTTGCGTGAGGTGGTCATCGCCCGGATCGTTTTCAGCAAGTTATGAAGGTGGAATGCTTACAACACCTTAACCCAACGTCTATATTGAGACGAGAACCTTGGTATAATTGCTTTGCGCTAGGAAGCTTGCGTTGAATGGACACCAATGACACCTAAACCCCGTGCTTATAAGAAGTAGGAACCTCGGTACAATCGACACCACAAATAACTATGATCTGTTGAATGATAAGTCGATAATTGAATCTCAAAAAAACTAAGAAATTAATCTAGGAATTCTCAAAGAACCAAAAGATGAGAAAATCTCACAAGAATTTTATTAATCAAAAGTAATCTAATGTTTAATTACACAACCCATATATTCTATTTATACTAATAGAATAAACCTTAAAGAAACCCTAAATCCTAAAAGGAATAGAAATCCAATTGGAAATTAAATTCTACCTAACTAATTAATATGAAAATCAAATCTTATCTAATAAATATCCTAATTACATTAAAAAATCTAAAAGAAATGAAAAATCCCTAAAAATATGGAAATAAATCTTGAAAAATCTGGAAAAATGCGTTGCTTTGAAAAATGCGCTGAACTTGCTGACGTCCTAGCGCGGGGCACGCTGGAATTGGCCTTGCTGCGGCGCGGGGTGCACTACACCTGCAGAAACCCTTAAACCTCCTTGGCGCGGGGCGCGCTACCTCTAGTACAAAACCGGCGCGGGGCACGCTGCTCTGGCAGATTTGACCATTTTGCCCTTTTACGTCTCGAACGTGATTCTTTGCTCCTCTTTCGTTCCCTACATTGAACTTGAATCGTTAGATGAACATAATGAATGAACTTAGAATCATATCCAATGATGAATGTTTTGCGACGAAGCTTGAATCTCTTTCTTTCATTCCGCGCAATGCATGATGAATCGGCTTGCGTTGATTTGGTCTTACTAAATATATTGTATCTAGTAATCCCAAATCATAGAATTTATCCTCTACTCGCGAATCACTTGAATTTAGCCTCAAATTAAGTATTATGGAGTAGTTTTCAGCCCAATCACTTACGATCATTTGTTCTACACCTGGAACATGAGTTGACTCTTGATTGCTTGATGCGAGCCTGGTCAGGACCTCATCATTCCCCTCCTCTTGAAAAGGATTTGTCCTCAAATCTGACATCCCCTCCTCTTGAAAAGGATTTACCCAAAAATCTGATCCTACATAAAAACAGATTAAGTTAGTAGCATGAAACAATTCATAAGCACAAGCCTTACCTAGCATATGAAATATATAAACAATATCAACAATGCAAGTAAGAATATGAAGATAATCATCAAAAACTCCAACTCCTACAAAGAACACAACAACATCTGGCAACTCCCTCGAAATGACATGAACATCTTGTAAACATCTCTTTTTAAGCAGTGATCGAATCGGCATAACACCCTGCAAGCTCCTAGTAACACAACTTGGAAACTCAAACTTTCGAACTACTTTACGCACGATCTTGTCCACATCAATATGATGCTCTCCCACACATATTCCAGATACTTCCAAAGTATTAACTACACCAAAACAAACTGAATAAACAACTAAAGCTAAAACGCAGTCAAAATTTCTATCTAAGAAATCAAATGCATAAACAAAATAAACGCAAATAAAACTACGAAAAGTCCTATATCCTCCTAGATCAAATATCATTATGTAGAACTCTCCAAGTTGCATAAACTCCCATTCACGAATTTTTAGATCAAAAATCAACGTGGTGATCTCGTCCATTCGCAAATACATCCGTTGACGAATTCCCGGATCAAAAGTGAATCCTATGATCTCGATCATTCGCACAAACTTCCATCCCATTGCACCTGGGTCAAATAAAAATCTTTGACACTTTCCATGGCGCAATTGCAGACATACTTGAATTCCTGGATTAAACACAAAACAAAACAAATCAACAAGTTCCTTTTGTTTAATCACGAAGAAATCAAATAACTCAAAATCACATGCATAGTCCACTAAATCAAAAAGCAAAATACTTCCCTTTAGACTTTCCATGCATTGTTCGAATTGATATGCAAATCGATCTAAACCTTTCTCCTCGATGAGTATAAACCCATCATGAATCTGCAAAACAATCACAACCTTTCCCTTTCCATTGACATTAACACATTCAAAATCAAGCAATTGCATCAACGGAATAAAAAGGTCACTACCAACATCACAAGACGAAAACTCAATAGCATAATTATGATCACAATCAAACTCAACTAATGCTAAAGAATTTAACCAAATGTTGACAAAACTCGGAATATCATCAAAACAAATATTAACAAATTTTCCCATGAAAGAATGTAACACATGATTTAACATAAAAACTTTTAATGCATTAGTTAATCCCAACGATTTAACTAAACATGTATGTAAACCATATCTCAACCCAATCCAATGATAATCACTTTCTAATTCAATACCAAATTCCTTTCCATTCAATACAGTTTTCTCAAAATCATGAAATGATAACAACTCTAATGGAAGGACATTACCAAATGTTATCAAATCATGCAATGAAGATTTCTCTACTGAAGAATCATGATTACTACCATTATCAATTAACGACATGTCATGTAAAGATTGATCAAAATCTAATTCAGCATGTGAATGAAAAACCCTAGAATGAGTTTCATGCAAGTACAAACGTTAAAAACGAAAATACCCACAATAATCACTAGAATAAATTCTATGAAGATATGCACTTTGACAATGAGAATTTACCAAATGATGGTAAGAATATTGACAACGATAATATAACGCATGCTCATAAACTAACTCAACAAATATCAAATACCCTCCATAGTTTATGACAAAGATGATTCTACCATCAAAATATTTAAATACAAATTTACCAATGGAAGCATGCAAAACATGTTTTAGTAAACTCATGAAAACACTAGATGCATCAGTTAATCTAACCGAAATAACTAACCACCTATACAAATTACATGTAGACACAATTTTCCATTTATCACACTCTTTCATGCTAAATTGACTAGGCAATATCATCACATGATCATCACCCAATGTAGATAAAACATAAGTACTATGCAATTTATCACACATATTATCTAAGCAAAGAAAATAATATCGATACTTGTTTACCAACTCAAAATCAACGAACAAGCTCGGCATTCTATCTTCCTTAGGTATTATGATCTTCTGAATAGCACATGCACTAATGACTTCATCCACGATTCCCGCTTTGATGAAGTTGGACTCCATCAACTCTCCAACCCGCCTTGGTAACTCCGTCGTCTCCTCGAGAATACTACAAGTTGGCTGATATGGAATGATAACTAGGGGTATATCCTCAATCACCTATATAAGAGAAACAACATAACTAGACAAAGAAGAGTTAATCTGGTTAGTATTCAAAAGCGCCGTCTTGCACGAATGTATAGTCATTAGCTTTTCAAAATACAACTCACTTTCCAACTCACTATCCTCTTTTTTCTCACTCTTACTCTCCACTGTTTCTTTCTCTCGTTTATTTTCACTCTCATTCTTTTTATTCTCTCGTTTCTTTTCATTCTCTTTTTTACACTTTTCTTTTGCACACTCAATCTTTTTTTCAATTTCTTTTTGTCGTTCACTTTCTTGCTCTTGATCACAATCTTTTCGTACAATCACTAAATCTTTATGGACTTCATCATGTACACTAGAACCTAACAAATCTCCTTGGATTGCATGTTCTCTTACATCTTCTTCCTCCTGCGGCTGGTCTTGCTCTTTTTATGCCTTAAGAGTGACTCGTTGTGGTTTCAAATGCTCGTCCTTTAACTAATTAAACGTTCTTATGATGTTCTCAAATGATGCCGGTTCAATATACACCCTAGGAGTTTCTCTTCGCTGTCTCCACTTCAAATCTTCATGTCTACGAACCTTCTTTTCATTATCACAAGTTGAACACCTTGAAGGTTGCTCTACATGTTTCGGAGATGCATGTTCATTCCTCTTACTAGGTTGTATTGGAGCATATCTCTTTCTCATCACAGTTTTCAACTCTTCCCACGACTTGATCGGATGCTCTCCATACCTTTTTCTGCTACGCACAAATTCAGCCCACCATGTAGCTGCATAATCATAAAAATCTTGAACTGCAAGTTTGAACTTCTTTTGCTCGAAATAATTATGATAGCCAAACTCTCGTTCCTTCCTTTCCTCCCAACTCAAATAAGCTTCAGGATCGCGCCTACCTTGAAAAGATCTCTTTTGCCACTCATAATTATTTTCATAATTATATCCATACATGATCGCTGCAAAACAAATGTTAGTACATAAAGAAAAATTTCCTCACACACTCCCTTACGTGTTTCGCTCAAACAATGTAACGCACAATTATGAATTCGCTCGTGTATCGCACAATTAGGCTTTTACCCTCAATTGATCTCACACTCTTGCCTTTTACTACTCCAATTCCCTCTTATAGGTTCTTTTTGAATTCACCAAACAAATTCACAGTTTAACTATCCAATTCAAACACAACTTATCAAGAACAAAAATAGAAGGTATGACTATCGGAATACCACAATCGTGAACCTTGATGTGTCACAGGTGAACTCCTTGTATGATCCAGAATTGACAATTGTAGATTCACTTCGAAATCGATGATGATGGATTTGGATATTGTTTGGTGAATGAATGTAGTGCTACAAGTTTGGTTAGCACAATAGAATCTGAAAAATCTTCTATACTTTTTTTTCCCACAAATTTTTTTTGAATATACTCAACAGAAAATTAAAGATAAAATAACTAGCTAGAAAACGTAGCTTTGATACCAAATGATAGACTCCACAGCACGCTTGCGTGAGGTGATCGTCGCCTGGATCGTTTCCAGCAAGTTATGAAGGTGGAACGCTTACAACACCTTAACCCAACATCTATATTGAGACAAGAACCTTGGTATAATTGTTTTGCGCTAGGAAGCTTGCGTTGAATGGACACTAACGACATCTAAACCCCGTGCTTATAAGAAGCAGGAACCTCGATACAATCGACGAGTGATGGTTCGGTAGAATGACACCACAAACAACTATGATCTGTTGAATGATAAGTCGATAATTGAATCTCAAGAAAACTAAGAAATTATTCTAGGAATTCTCAACGAACCAAAAGATGAGAAAATCTCACAAGAATTTTATTAATCAAAAGTAATCTAATGTCTAATTACACAACCCATGTATTCTATTTATACTAATAGAATAAACCCTAAAGAAACCCTAAATCCTAAAAGGAATAGAAATCCAATTGGAAATCAAATTCTACCTAACTAATTAATATGGAAATCAAATCATATCTAATAAATATCCTAATTACATTAGAAATCTAAAAGATATGAAAAATTCCTAAAAATATGGAAATAAATCTTGAAAAATCTGGAAAAACGCATTGCCTCGAAAAATGCGTTGAACTTGTTGACGCCCTAGCATGGGGCACGCTAGAATTGGCCTTGCTGTGGCGTGGGGCGCGCTATACCAGTAGAAACCCTCAAACCTCCTTGGTGCGGGGCGCGCTGCCTCTAGTACAAAACCGGTGCGGGGCGCGCTGCTCTGGCAGATTTGACCATTTTGCCCTTTTACGTCCCGAACGTGATTCTTTGCTCCTCTTTCGTTCCCTACATTGAACTTGAATCTTTAGATGAACATAATGAATGAACTTAGAATCATATCCAATGATGAATGCTTTGCCACGAAGCTTGAATCTCTTTCTTTCATTCCGCGCAATGCATGATGAATCGGCTTGCGTTGATTTGGTCTCACTAAATATATTGTATCTAGTAATTCCAAATCATAGAATTTATCCTCTACTCGCGAATCACTCGAATTTAGCCTCAAATTAAGTATTCTGGAGTAGTTTTCAGCCCAATCACTCACGATCATTTGTTCTACACCTGGAACATGAGTTGACTCTTGATTGCTTGATACGAGCCTAGTCAGGACCTCATCAGAATTTGTCCTTTAATCTTTTGCTCAAGATAATACTAATAAGCCTCCTATGGAATATTTTGGGGGCAGGCTTACCCAGAGCTGTCTTCTTGTTGTAATCTTCGATCCACTTGACCAACCAATTTATGAAAATGGCGCCAAAATTTATTTTCTTCTTTTAGATGATGGCTGTCATGAACTTCAACTGTAGTTCACTTACCGAATCATGAGCAGTGTCTTTATAGATGATACACTTACCCACAATCTCAGCAAGGAATTTATATTCTTGAGGGAACTCCTTCTTCTTGAGTCCTTTGAGTTGAGAGTTCTTCTTATGACCCATTATCTTTATTCATTCTTTCATATCTACTTCATCCAGAGAGGTGAGTCCTTGACTGAGAAAGCCCAAACACCGATTGATTTCAGAAGCTCCTGTCTGGAGAGTTGTGCCCTTTATTCTGGTAACTAGGGTTCCATCATTATAGTTGGCATTTAGATAGAACTCTTTTACCATCTCGGTGAAGATTTTGGTGTTGGATCCCAGACACTCAAAGAATCCAGCATCTTAAACTAGTTTGAGAATCTTTCTAAGCTTCTGCTCAGCCTCACCGAATCTGTCAAAGAAAAGTTGGATGTCAGTGACAACTTGATAGTCTGCCATTTGGTTGAATTTGAGCTAAAAGATTACAAAAGTGTCTAAGTTTTCTGATAATTTAAAGGCTAGGTCTTGAAAGCTTTTGAAGGATAAAACTCAGATCGTAATATGAAAGCGTAAGAGTCAAAAGATAATTTGAAATAGATTTTATATTACTTCCCTCTAATTTTGATGAGTAGGCTACGTGGCAAAATACGATTGGTTGTTTGTCGCCTCAACTCTACGTTTTTACAGTTGTACCACAGTGACTTTTTCTTTCCATTCACCTTTTTGGAACGTAAGCAGTATATGTTAGGTTTGTATATAACGCAAGCATGCAATCAAATTATATAAATAGGGCGGAAGCGTGATAAAACGGATTTTAAAATTTTCATACAAACCATCACCATGATCTTTCCTTGTGTTCAATTATCAATTAACGAACGAGATAGAGATAGAGAATTATACCCTCGTGAATCAAAGCTTCCTCAGGTACAAGTTCACCCCCAATTCCTTCACGTTCTCCTTGAATTCCACCGATGAGATTTCTTCCTTTGATCAACGTTAGCCGCCCAAGTGTTTGGCTTCTAGAGGTGATCCACCAAGGAAGAATGGGTATTCAAGAAGTTGGGTGTTAGCAAAACCCTAGTTTCTATCTCTATAGAAATTACAGGTACTCTCCACAATCTAATGTAAGAGTGTGTAACCCTAATCTTGTTAGGTTTGTATATAACGCGAGCATGCAATCAAATTACATAAATAGAGCGGAAGCGTGATAAAACAGATTTTAAAATTTTATACAAACCATCACCATGATCGATCAATGTGCTCAATTAACGATAAAAACGAAAGAGAAAGAGAATAAGAAATTATACCCTCGTAGAACAAAGCTTCCTCGGGTACAAGTTCAACTCCTAGTCCTTCGTGTTCTCCTCGAATTCAACGGTGTGATTCCTTCCTTTGATCAACATTAGCCACCCAAGTGTTTGGCCTCTAGAGGCGATCAACCAAGGAAGAACAAGTATTCAAGAAGTTGGGTATTTGGCAAAAACCCTAGTTTCTATCTCTATAGAAATTGTAAGTACTCTCCACAATCTAATGCAAGAGTGTGTAACCTTAATCTATGATAAGACTCCTCTTATTTATAGATGCAGGAATAACCCTTCCCTAAACTATTTAGGACTAGGGTTTCAATTATAATTAAACTCCTTTAATCAATTATGCTCCTAATCCAATTAGGAATTTGTGAGAGAGTACTTCTATTAATTAATTCACAATCCCTATTAGGAAATAAATAATAGTTCTATTAATTAATTCTCAATCCCTATTAGGAATTAAATAATAGTAATAGTAATAATAATAATAAGACTCCTCTTATTAATTTATATTTAATATTTTCAAAATATTAAATAATAAATATTAAGCTATTTAATTTATTCTATCTCCATAGATTAAATTAAATACACTTAACTTATTATTACAATTATGTCATTTACTTCTTAAATAAATATTTTCCTTTTGCGGTGTGACCCTCTAGGTTCTCCATATTAAACCAGTTGTGAATAAATCAATTAGAACAATTCTAATCTTATTTAAATAAATAAATTAAACTATTTAATTCATTTAAATAAATAATATTCATTCTACAATAAAGGTAAGCCCCTTAGCGATCAACGACTTTTCAGATAATATAGATTTCAACATCAATCGCAAAAGAACCTTTGAGTAAATAGTTACCGTACAATTCAATCATTCTACCATACAATGTCCCAATTAAATATAAGACATGGATTTACTGTCAAGTCTTATTTTATTTAATTATATGCATTTCGATTCCCAAATGCACAACTCTAAATAATGCAAATTAGAAACTCCTTTCTAATTTCATTCTGCCTTGGCCAAGGACTACTGAGTTGTCATTTATCGAATCACATAGGACATTCACATCTTTTACTAGACGTGGTAGATTTTTTGTTGATCATTCACCTATCTCCATGTACAACTTATTATACCCAATCATACCCTTTGATATACCCCAAAGGTCTTAAGGGACATGTCAAAGTATAATTCATCATACACAAGATACTATGATGATCTCAGGTCCAAGGATCACTTGTACTACTATCACTAGAGGAATTCCTATTGACAGACGAGTAAAACTCCATTAGGTATTCCTTAGCGAGTCACGTTCAGTGAACTTATTCTCTAATAAGCACCTACATACTTGCTTTAGTGTCTCCACACAAATGATTATAAGATCAATCATCCTCTTCCTAAGAGCAAGCAATGTATGTACTAATCTATCCGGATTCACTAATCCCCAATTTAGTAATCCAACGATTAGGAACGATTTTAGTTTGTGAGCTATCTAGAATTTAGATCTCATTAGCATGATCACCATCATGATTCTAAAAGCATTGCTCAAAACTATGGGTTTATCACATTTAATATAACAGCATCATGTAGATAATATAAAATGCCTTTTAAGAAAATCAATTCTTTTATTAATAAATAAATAAGATTACAAAGTATATGCTACATAATATCAAATATGATTGGCTTGTGTGCATACTACTTTCAATCTCCCACTTGAACTAAAGCCAATCGCCATGGTATCTAATACCCATCTTCTCTAAGTGACGATCAAACTGCTATTGAGTTAAAGCTTTAGTAAATGGATCTGCAATGTTGTCTTGAGAGTCCACATGTTCCAGGGTGACATCTCCTCTTTCAATGATCTCTCTAATCAAATGAAACCGCCGCAACACGTGTTTGGATTTCTGACGAGACCTGGGTTCCTTAGCCTGCGCAACAGCTCCAGTGTTGTCACAAAATAAAGGTATGGCTCCTCTAATGCTAGGAACCACTCCAAGTTCAGTTATGAACTTCTTCATCCAAACAGCTTCCTTTGCAGCTTCACTTGCAGCTATGTACTCTGCCTCTGTCACTGAATCAGCAACTGTTTGCTGCTTGGAACTCTTCCAACTCACTGCACCACCGTTGAAGGTAAACACATATCTTGAAACGGATTTATAGTCATCTTGGTCTGTTTGAAAACTTGAGTCTGTATAGCCCTCTAGTTTCAATTCAGACCCACCGTAGACAAGAAATACATCCTTAGTTCTTCTCAAGTACTTTAAGATATTTTTCACAGCCTTCCAGTGCTCTTCTCCTGGATTCGACTGATATCTGCTTGTTACACTAAGTGCATGAGCGACATCTGGTCTAGTACATATCATACCGTACATGATAGATCCTATTGCTGAAGCATAAGGAATCTTACTCATTCGGTTTCTCTCCTCAGGTGTCTTTGGGGCCTGTTTCTTGGAGAGATGTATTCCATGGCTCATCGGCATGAGACCTCTCTTGGAATCTTCCATGCTAAACCTCTTTAGCATCGATTCAATGTACTTTCCTTGGGT
The DNA here is from genome assembly GCA_034770075.1 of Aralia elata. NCBI lineage: Eukaryota > Viridiplantae > Streptophyta > Magnoliopsida > Apiales > Araliaceae > Aralia > Aralia elata. Next base: position 181,480 of record JAVJAP010000161.1, read on the forward strand.
CAAGCCAATCATCCTTTTAGATCTATCTCTATAGATCTTTTTCCCCAAAATATAGGATGCCTCACCCAAGTCCTTCATGGAGAAGTGTTTAGATAACCAAATTTTGATCGACTGTAGCATAGGAACATCATTCCCTATCAGTAATATGTCATCAACATATAATACAAGGAATGAAACAGCGCTCCCACTAACCTTCTTGTACACACACGGTTCATCCTCATTTTTGATAAAATCAAACCTTTTGATTATCTCATCAAAACGGATGTTCCATTTTCGAGAAGCTTGCTTCAATCCATAAATGGATCTTTGTAGCTTACAGACTTGGTTTGTTCCAACTGTTGAAACAAAACCCTCTGGCTGTATCATATATACATTCTCCTCAAGCTCTCCATTGAGGAAGGCCGTTTTCACGTCCATTTGCCAGATCTCGTAGTCATAATAAGCTGCAATTGCAAGCAAAATCCGAATGGACTTGAGCATAGCTACTGGTGAAAAGGTTTCATCATAGTCAATTCCTTGTCTTTGTTTGAAACCTTTTGCAACCAGTCGGGCCTTATAGGTCTCTACCTTGCCATCTGCTCCAGTCTTTCTCTTAAAGACCCATTTACACCCAATAGGCTTAATGCCCTTAGGTGGTGAAACCAAAGTCCATACTTGGTTTTCATACATGGAGTCCATCTCGGATTTCATGGCTTCTTGCCATTTCTCTGAGTCTTCACTACTCATAGCCTCTTCGTAAGTCAATGGATTATCATCATCTATGATGCGTACCTCATCATCATCCTCTATGATGAATCCATACCTATCAGGTATCTTCGGTACTCTTCCAGATTTACGAATAGGTAGTGGTACTGTAGGTTCTTCTACTTGGTCAGGTACCTGACTTTGATCCGTAGTATTTTGTGGTTCTTGAACTTCTTTAAGATATATCTTACTCCCACTGACCCCTTCAAGGATAAACTCCTTTTCCAAGAAGGCAGCGTGTTTCGCAACAAACACCTTTTGATCAGTCGGGTGATAGAAATAATACCCTGATGTTTCTTTAGGGTATCCCACAAATCTACACTTGTTGGATCTAGTCCTCAACTTATCTTGCTAAAACCTTTTGACATAAGCTGGATAACCCCAAGTCTTAACATGCTTAAGATTTGGTTTCCTCCCTGTCCATATCTCATATGGGGTCTTTGGGACGAATTTGGTAGGTACCTTGTTAAGTAGGTATGCAGCCAATTCTAGGGCATAACCCTAGAAGGATACTGGAAGGTCGGTAAAACTCATCATGGAACGAACCATGTCCAACAATGTTCGATTTCTCCTTTCAGATACACCATTCAACTGTGGCGTCCTTGGTAGAGTCCATTGTGAGATTATACCATTTTCTTTGAGACAATTGAGAAACTCATTGGTTAAGTATTCCCCTCCTCGATCCGATCGAAGAATCTTAATACTCTTACCAGTTTGCTTCTCTACTTCACTTCTGAATTCTTTGAACTTTTCAAACGATTCAGATTTGTATTTCATTAAATACACATATCCAAATCTAGAATGATCATCAGTGAAAGTAATAAAATAAGAATACCCTCCTCGTGCATTCGTTGTCATAGGTCCACAAACGTCTGTGTGTACCAACGCTAACAACTCTGTAACTCTTTCTCCTTTTCCACTAAAAGGAGATTTAGTCATCTTACCCATGAGACAAGATTCACAAGTTGGATATAATTCGTAATCAGATAGCTCTAAAAGCCCATCTTTATGCAACTTGGATAATCTTGTTTCATTGATATGACCGAGTCTACAGTGCCACATAAAGGTATAATTAACATCATATCTTTTTCTTTTCTTAGTTTATAAATAGAACAACTGTTGTTCTTTATTATAATATCAAAACCATCCATATCCAATACAGAAATTGAAATAATATTTCTAATGAGTGTTGGAACATAATAACAATTATTTAAACTAATGAACTAGCCCAAAGGCAGTGCTAAACAATAAGTCCCTACAGCCAATGCAGCAACCTTTGCTCCATTTCCCACTCGTAGGATGACTTCATCCTTGTTCAGCTTCCTACTTCTGCTTAGTCCCTGCATATTATTACATATATGAGAACTACAGCCGGTATCCAATACCCAAGTAGAATTTTGACTTTCAGAAAAATTAATTTCAATCATGAACAAACCAAGATCGGAAGTCGAAGCTTCTCCAAGCTTCTTTTGGTCCGCAAGATACTCCTTGCAGTTCCTCTTCCAGTGTCCCGACTTATTGCAATGGTAGCAAATTCCTTTGCTATCTGGATCAGGTTTCTTTTTATCCTTCCTCTTCGCCTTGCCCTTAGCCTTCTTGTTTTTCTTCTTTTCAGAAGATACTTTGGGCCTCTTCCTTTTCTTGGAAGAATCATCCACTAGTAAGACTTGGTTCTTGTTGGATGAGAAGTGACCTTCAGCAGTTTTCAACATGTTAAGTAACTCAGGCAAGCTGACGTCCAACTTATTCATGTGAAAATTCACAACAAATTGTGAGAAGGTGTCCGGGAGTGACTGCAAGATCAAATCTTGGCTTAACTCCCCATCCATCACGAACCCAAGCTGTCCAAGCTGTTCAATCAGATTGATCATCTTAAGGACATGAGTCTCAACAGTAGTGCCCCTAGTCATACGAGATCGGAAGAGCTCCTTAGATATCTGATATTTAGCAGTCCTACTTTGCTCACCATATAACTATTTGAGATGCAGCAATATAGTAGGAGCATCCATAGTTTCATGCTGACGCTGAAGCTCGTTACTCATGGATGCGAGCATGATGCATTGAGCCAAGATTGCATCATCTTACCACTTTCTGAAAGTAGAAATCTCTTCCTCAGAGGCTGTTTCTGCAACACTTGCAGGGACAGGCAAATATAGGACATAAGAAATCTTTTCAGCAGTGAGAACAATTCTCAGATTCCTTAACTAGTCCGTGTAATTCTGTCCTGTCAGTTTGTTAGCATCAAGAATGCTACGCAGTGATAGTGAGTTTGACATTTTTAAATTCTGCATGTGAAATAGACAACATTTTAGCATACATTCAATTTATTAATTACCAAAATAAATTAGGTCTTTATTTTAAATTGGTATCTCCTACTATTTTCATCAAACTATATTACCCTCATTATATAGTTCGGCAATTCTAATTAAAGATTTGCTAGTGAGATTAAGGATCCCATTTCAAATGTATATAGCCTTGTGGTGACACAACAAACAATATATAAATAAATAGGTAGACAACTATTGTCAATTACATCACTACGTAACTCCTTGTATTTTTCCTCTTAGATTATTTTGATCAAGTGGTGACACATCCGAATCAAAATTATCCAAGTTAAGTCCAACCTAGCACTTCCATATATTCGAAAGAAAAACACTGTCCTTGTGGTGACACAACAAAACAACATCGTTCAGTTTATTTATAAGCATCAAATGTGATAAAGTAACATCTTAAATATTTAATACTTGCCTTGTGGTGACACAACAAACTCATATTAAATATTTAATACTCTATTGTTTTACCATGCTAGAAGGCGACGTTCGATATTCCAAATATCTTTGAACGCTTAGGACTTAATATATTACTTTGAGGGGTTTGTTATTATTAGTCTCATCTTATTTAGCGCGCATGCACATATATATATAAAATACGCGTCATATTATTTAACATGCGAAACATAATATAATATATATATTTATATATATATATATATATAGTAAACATGCACATATAGAATACTATATTCTACCCGGATTGATTATGGACTTTTATTCTAGTTTGGTTCACTAGAGCCACCAAGTGAACCAAAAGGTCAAACCTAGGGTGCAAGAATTAAATTTAAATATAACTATTACATTTAAACCCGGGCACAATTACAAACGGGTCTTCAAGCGCTCCTTGCTCCTTTGTCTCCAATTCTTCAAAATTAATTCTAATTAGTCCTATTACAGAAACTATTTACAATAAATAAAAACCTTGATCAGCAGTCAAGGGGAAGTACATAGGAGGGAGATAGAATTTACATTAAGAAAAATTAGAGAAGACGAGGTACGCAGACCCCATTTATAAAACCCATACATTCAAGCATCCACTAAAATAAATCCAATTACACATTGGTCAATAGTCCATAATCAATCCCTATTTATTATCATACATATCTTTATATGTATCAATAAATAACATTCATCCCATGAATAATAAAACCATTCCATATATGCATTGATATCAATTAATGGGCAAAAGTTTTGCTAATATTTAGTTTTGAAACAAAATAAACTCTTTTATTTTAATCAAAAACCAAATCCAAATTAAACTCCTTAAATTTTTTTAGCAATCTGAAATCCTATTCCAGATAAAATAAACTCTTTTATTTTAAACTTTTATCAATTAAATAAACTATTTATTTTAATTGAGAAAAATAAAAAAAATTTCAAAGTCTGGACACCGGCGCGGCCGCGCTCCATTTTGAACTAGGAGCAGCGCGGCCGCGCTGCACCCCCAGAAACGTTTTCTAGGTTAGGGCGCGGCCGCGCTCCAGAATGAACTGGAAGAGGCGCGACCGCGCCGCGACGCAGATTCAGAAAAAATTTTCTTCAGCCCAAAATCCGATCGTATCGCATCAATTCATACATGGAATCATCAAGATCGATAATTATCACATGATTAGGCTCTGATACCACTGTTAGGTTTGTATATAACGCGAGCATGCAATCAAATTACATAAATAGAGCGGAAGCGCGATAAAACGGATTTTAAAATTTTATACAAACCATCACCATGATCGATCAATGTGCTCAATTAACGATATAAACGAAAGAGAAAGAGAATAAGAAATTATACCCTCGTAGAACAAAGCTTCCTCGGGTACAAGTTCAACTCCTAGTCCTTCGTGTTCTCCTCGAATTCAACGGTGTGATTCCTTCCTTTGATCAACGTTAGCCACCCAAGTGTTTGGCCTCTAGAGGTGATCCACCAAGGAAGAACAAGTATTCAAGAAGTTGGGTATTTGGCAAAAATCCTAGTTTCTATCTCTATAGAAATTGTAAGTACTCTCCACAATCTAATACAAGAGTGTGTAACCCTAATCTATGATAAGATTCCTCTTATTTATAGATGTAGGAATAACCCTTCCCTAAACTATTTAGGATTAGGGTTTCAATTATAATTAAACTCCTTTAATCAATTATGCTCCTAATCCAATTAGGAATTTGTGAGAGAGTACATCTATTAATTAATTTCCAATCTCTATTAGGAAATAAATAATAGTTCTATTAATTAATTCCCAATCCCTATTAGGAATTAAATAATAGTAATAGTAATAATAATAAGACTCCTCTTATTAATTTATATTTAATATTTTCAAAATATTAAATAATAAATATTAAGCTATTTAATTTATTCTATCTCCATAGATTAAATTAAATACACTTAACTTATTATTACAATTATGCCATTTACTTCTTAAATAAATATTTTCCTTTTGCGGTGTGACCCTCTAGGTTCTCCATATTAAACCGGTTGTGAATAAATCAATTAGAACAATTCTAATCTTATTTAAATAAATAAATTAAACTATTTAATTCATTTAAATAAATAATATTCATTCTACAATAAGGGTAAGCTCCCTTAGCGATCAACGACTTTCCAAAAAATATAGATTTCAACATCAATCGCAAAAGAACCTTTGAGTAAATAGTTACCGTACAATTCAATCCTTCTACCATACAATGTCCGAATTAAATATAAGACATGGATTTACTGTCAAGTCTTATTTTATTTAATTATATGCATTTCGATTCCCAAATGCACAACTCTAAATAATGCAAATTATAAACTCTTTTCTAATTTCATTCTGCCTTGGCCAAGGACTACTGAGTTGTCATTTATCGAATCACATAGGACATTCACATCTTTTACTAGACGTGGTAGATTTTTTGTTGATCATTCACCTATCTCCATGTACAACTTATTATACCCAATCATACCCTTTGATATACCCCAAAGGTCTTAAGGGACATGTCAAAGTATAATTCATCATACACAAGATACTATGATGATCTCAAGTACAAGGATCACTTGTACTACTATCACTAGAGGAATTACTATTGATAGGCGAGTAAAACTCCATTAGGTATTCCTTAGCGAGTCACGTTCAGTGAACTTATTCTCTAATAAACACCTACATACTTGCTTTAGTGTCTCCACACAAATGATTATGAGATCAATCATCCTCTTCCTAAGAGCAAGCAATGTATGTACTAATCTATCCGGAATCACTAATTCCCAATTTAGTAATCCAACGATTAGGAACAATTTTAGTTTGTGAGCTATCTAGAATTTATATCTCATTAGCATGATCACCATCATGATTCTAAAAGCATTGCTCAAAACTATGGGTTTATCACATTTAATATAACAGCATCATGTAGATAATATAAAATGCCTTTTAAGAAAATCAATTCTTTTATTAATAAATGAATAAGATTACAAAGTATATGCTACATCATATCAAATATGATTGGCTTGTGTGCATACTACTTTCAAATTTATGATAGGACTTCTCTTATTTATAGATGTAGGAAGACCCTCCCCTAAACTATTTAGGATTAGGGTTTCTATTCTAATTAAACTTCTTTAATTAAATTAAACTCCTAATCTAATTAGGAATTTATGAGAGAGTACTTCTATTAACTAATTCTCAATCCCTATTACGAATTAAATAATAATAATAGTAATAATAATAATAATAAGACTCCTTTTATTAATTTATATTTAAAATTTCCAAAATATTAAATAATAAATATTAAGCTATTTCATTTATTCTATCTCCATAGATTAAATTAAATACACTTAACTTATTATTACAATTATGCCATTTACTTCTTAAACAAATATTTTTCTTTTGCGGTGTGATCCTTTAGGTTCTCCATATTAAACCAGTTGTGAATAAATCAATTAGAACAGTTCTAATCTTATTTAAATAAATAAATTAAACTATTTAATTCATTTAATTAAATAATATTTATTCTACAATAAGGGTAAGCCCCCTTAGCGATCAATGACTTTCCAGATAATATTGATTTCAACATTAATCACAAAAGAACATTTCAGTGAATAGTTACCGTACAATTCAATCCTTCTACCATACAATGTCCCAATTAAATATAAGATATGGAATTACTGTCAAGTCTTATTTTATTTAATTATATGTATTTCGATTCCCAAATACACAACTCTAAATAATGCAAATTATAAACTCTTTTCTAATATCATTATGCCTTGGCCAAGGACTACTGAGTTGTCATTTATCGAATCACATAGGACATTTACACCTTTTACTAGACGTGGTAGATTCTTTGTTGATCATTCACCTATCTCCATATAAAACTTATTATACCCAATCATACCATTTGATATACCTTAAAGGTCTTAAGGGACATGTCAAAGTATAACTCATCATACACAAGATACTATGATGATCTCAAGTCCAAGGATCACTTGTACTACTATCACTAGAGGAATTCCTATTGACAGGCGAGTAAAGCTCCATTAGGTATTCCTTAGCGAGCCACGTTCAGTGAACTTATTCTCCAATAAGCACCTACATACTTGCTTTAGTGTCTCCACACAAATGATTATGAGATCAATCATCCTCTTCCTAAAAGTAAGCAACGTATGTACTAATCTATCCGGATTCACTAATCCCCTTTTTAGTAATCTAACGATTAGGAATGATTTTAGTTTTAAGCTTTCTAAGAATTTAGATATCATTAGCATGATCATCATCATGATTCTAAAAGCATTGCTTAAAACTATGGGTTTATCACATATTAAATAATAACACCATGTAGATAAAGTAAAATGCCTTTAATAAACGAATAAGATTATAAAGTATATGCTACATCATATCAAATAAGATTGGCTTGTGTGCATACTACTTTTAGTATGCGCTTTTATATTAACCGCCTTAGATATATCTGTCGTAGAGTAACTTTTGAACAGTTATTAACTTTATGATCATGTCCTTCTACTCAACGAACTTATCTGGACAACTTGCATTTTGCGAACTTCCTTTCAGCTTTACGAGCCCTTTTTCATTGATCGTTAATCAGCTTTACAATCATGTATGGTTATTAACCAACTCTATATTTCTTTAATGCATTGTTAGTATAATTTAGAACCATGGTACTAAGGATAAAAATAAAGCATACCTAGCTCACTTATCAGCCTATTAAACCTAGATTCGTTTAATAGTTTAGTGAACACATCTTGATAGACTTCACGGCATGCTTGCGTGAGGTGGTCGTCGCCCAAATTGTTTTCTAGCAAAAATTGGATGGTGGATTGCAACACCTTGACCCCTCGCCTATATGAAGACGGTAATCTTGGTACAATTGCTCACGTTTGGAAATCTGCGTTAAATGAACACCAACGACACCTTGACCCCTCGCTTATATGTAAGCGGTAATCTTGGTACAATCGACGCTTGATGTGGTAGAGGACGCCACACACAACTATGGAATGTTGTATGATAAGTCAAGTTGAATTCTCAAAGAAAACTAAGGAAATACTTAGGAATCCTTCAAAGAATCAATAGTAGATAATAACTCAAAGAGTTTGATAAAATCTGAAAATATGAATGTTGTTGCCTCCATTACAATCATAAGACTTATATATGGAGGCTAGGGTGGTGGCTATGAGACCCTAAATCTAAACAAGGAAATAGCAATTAACTTAGAGTTAAATCCTATCTAGGATTAATTTTATTACAAGGTAACATAAAAATCTGCTGGAAAGTGCTGAATAAAAAGAAAGTGTTGAAACATGAGGGAATCCCATGCCAAAAATGTGCTGCAGAATATTCGGCAAATGGCTTGGAATTTAGCTTCTGAATTGGCTCATCCTTTTGTAACACAATTGGCTTGGAATTTAGCTTATGATTTGCATGATGCAGAATATTCAGCAATTGGCTTGGAATTTAGCTCCTAAATTGGCTCATCCATTTGTAACACAATTGGCTTGGAATTTAGCTTCTAAATTAGCTGATACAGAATATTCAGCAATTGGCTTGAAATTTAGCTCCTAAATTAGCTCATCCATTTGTAACAAATTCACGAACTTGGGATCTATCATACTCGGTTTTGAAGTCATTCCAACCTCATTCCAAATTATTTGAATCAACCCATTGAGTCCCTCCTTGAAGCGTTTAACCCGAGCTCTTGTTACGGGTCCAACCGGGAAGCGAACCGAATCTGATGTATGGGTGTCAATCACTCCCGAGCTAGGGATGTCCTCATCATTCCCCTCCTCTTGAGAAGGATTTGACCTCAAATGGTCGCCTACGTCAAACGGACTTAGATCAGTAACATTGAATGTGGCACTAACATTATACTCACCAGGTAAATCTAGTTTGTAGGCATTGTCGTTAATGCGCTCAAGAACTTGAAACGACCCATCTCCTCTTGGAAGAAACTTTGAGCATCTTTGAGCTGGGAATCTCTCTTTTCGCATGTGTAACGATACCCAATCTCCTGCTTCAAAGACAACTCGACGTCGACCCTTGTTGGCTTGTTTAGCATATTGCTCCGTCCTCCTTTCAATGTTGAGTCTCACCTTCTCATGTATCTGCTTAACAAATTCAGCCTTTTTCTTTCCATCCATGTTAGTAAATTTAGAAATAGGTAATGGTGATAAATCCAATGGTGTTAAAGGATTAAAACCATATATAATCTCAAAAGGTGAGAACTTAGTAGCAGAATGAACAGATCTATTATATGCAAACTCAACATGTGGTAAAGACTCCTCCCAATGCTTAATATTCTTTTTAATGATAGCACGTAACAACGCCGATAAAGTCCTATTTACTATTTCAGTTTGGCCATCAGTATGTGGGTGACAAGTAGTTGAAAATAGCATTTTAGTGCCCAATTTACACCACAATGTCTTCCAAAAATAAGTCAAGAACTTAGTGGCTCTATCAGAAACAATCGTTTTAGGCATGCCATGCAAACACACAATTTCTTTAAAGAATAAATCAGCAACATGGGATGCATCATCAGTCTTCTGACATGGAATAAAATGTGCTATCTTTGAAAACCTATCCACGACCACAAATACAGAATCATGACCATGCTTAGACTTAGGTAAACCTAACACAAAGTCCATAAATAAATCAATCCAAGGCCACTAGATATAGGCAATGGTGTATACAATCCATGCGGTTGAACACGAGACTAAGCTTGATGACAAGTAATGCATCTATCACAAATTCTTTCTACATCTCGCTTCATGTGAGGCCAATAAAAATGTTCTTTTAAAACAGATAAAGTCTTTTCAACACCGAAGTGACCCATTAAACCGCCCCCATGTGATTCTCTAACCAACAACTCAAGTAAAGAACATGCAGGTATACACAATCTATTTTCTCGAAACAAGAATCCATCAATTTTAAAGTATTTACCTATAGCATTCTTTTCACAAGATTTGAACTCCTCACAAAAATCAGGGTCATCAACATATATTTCCTTAATTCTCTCAAATCCAAGCAATTTTGTATCAAGAGTAGACAATAACACATACTTTCGAGACAATGCATCAGCAACGACATTCTCTTTACCTTGTTTATATCGAATGACATATGGAAATGTTTCGATAAATTCCATCCATTGTGCATGCCTCTTGTTCAATTTATGTTGGCCTTTCAAGTACTTCAATGATTCATGATCTGTGTGTATCACGAACTCCTTAGGCTAAAGGTAGTGTTGCCATGTCTCCAATGCTCGAACCAAAGCGTACAACTCCTTGTTTACGTAGGATAGTTCAAGGCTGCCCCGTTCAACTTTTCGCTAAAGTACGCCACTGGCTTCCTATCTTGCATCAACACAGCTCCAATTCCTAACCCTGAAGCATCACACTCAATTTCAAAAGTTTTAGTAAAATCAGGTAAAACAAGTAAAGGTGCATTAGTCAATTTGTCTTTAATCAGCTGGAATGCCTTTTCTTGTTCATCACCCCACTTAAATCCCACACTCTTCTTGATCACTTCCGTTATTGGTGCTGTGATGTCGCTGAAGTTCCTCACGAATCGACGGTGAAAACTTGTTAGCCCATGAAAACTACGCACTTGACTTACATTTGTAGGACTCGACCATTCTCAAATAGCACGTATTTTCTCCTCATCAACCTGTACTCCCTGTGTACCAACAACAAAACCAAGGAACACAACTTGATCCGTACAACATGTGCACTTTTCCATGTTAACAAATAACTTTTCTTCTCTAAGCAAATCTAAAAGTGATTTTAAATGTAACGCATGCTCACCCATATTTTTGCTATAGATTAGAATATCATCAAAATATACCACAACAAATTTCCCAATGAATGATCGCAAAACATGATTCATTAAACGCATGAAAGTACTCAGAGCATTAGTTAAACCGAAAGGTTAACCACTCATACAAACCATACTTCGTTTTAAAAGCAGTTTTCCATTCACCACCTTCTTTCATCCTAATTTGATGATATCCACTTTTTAAGTCAATTTTTGAAAACACACATGACCCATGTAATTCATCTAACATGTCATCTAATCGAGGAATGGGATGTCGATATTTAACCGTAATATTATTTACCGCTCGACAATCGATGCACATCCGCCACCTTCCATCCTTCTTTGGCACTAAAATCACCTGAACCGCACATGGAATCATGCTCTCCCTCACGAACCCCTTCTCCATTAATTCACCAACTTGCTTTTGTAACTCCTTCGTCTCCTCGGGATTGCTCCGATAAGCTGGACGATTTGGAATGGTAGCACGGGTACGAAATCAATTTGATGTTCAATTTCCCGAATTGGTGGTAATCCTTGTGGTAATTCCTCGGGAAATATGTTTGCATAATCCTGCAATAGAGATGAAATAACACTAGGCAAAATTGAATCGTTAACGTTAGTAGTTAAAAACGCCTCCTTATACCGAAGTATAATCATCGACACTTTAGAAACCAAAGCTCACCTCATATCACTCCTTTTTGCATAGATATTTGTTTTTCTCTCAACATCCTTTCTTTTCTCTCTTTCTTGTTCTCTCGTGTTTTTCCCCTCTGAATTTTTCTTTTCTTCGCTCTCTTTTTTTGGGACATCTCTTTGCAAATGAATTTGATCCTCCATGCACTTGTTGTGGTGACATAGGACACAAAGTAACTTTCTTTTTATTGCGTACAAAGGAATATTCATTAGTAAAACCATAATGTTTAACCTTTCTATCAAACTGCCATGGCCTACCAAGTAACAAGGGTCCCGCTTGCATAGGAACCACATCACACAATATCTCATCAACATATACACCAATAGAAAATGGAACCAACACCTGTTTGGTCACCTTTATATTAGCACTGTCATTAAGCCATTGTAAATGATACGGTCGTGGATGCTTGTATGTAGTCAGCCCCAATTTATCCACCATGGTAGTACTTGCCACGTTAGTACAACTCCCTCCATCTATCACAACACAACAAATCTTCCCGTTCACCATACAATGAGTATGAAACAGATTTTCCCGTTGCTCACTACTTTCTTCTTTCACCTGTGTACTAAGGGCTCTCATTGTGACTAAAATCTCACCATGTATAGCAACCTCCCTATCATCTACCTCCTCTAATGGTGGCATAGAATCTGTGTCACTATCTTCTCCCTCGGTTTCCACTTCTCCATTGTCAAGTAACAACATAGTTCTTTGATTTGGACATTGATTTGAAATATGTCCCCTGCCTTGACATTTAAAACATACAATATCACGATTACGACTAAAAGAAGGTTTTTCAATTTTACCTTGTGTTCCACGATTAGTCGTTTCTGGTTTAAACTCTACTTTAGGCTTGTTCATCACTTGTCTCTCCTCTCGTCTTCCAACATTAGGTTTCCACGATGAAGTTGTAGTAGAATTTGATCGTTGGCCACCTCTCCTCTTAAGTTGCTTCTCAATTTTGATAGCCATGTGCACCATATCTTCCAACTCCACATATTGTTATCGTTCCACCAAATCTGCAATGTCCCAATTTAACCTCGTTGAAAATCGAGCCATTGTAGCCTCATGATCCTCAACAATGTTAGCCCTAGCCATCAACATTTCCATCTCCTTGAAGTAATCCTCTACACTTTTACTTCCTTGCTTCAAATTCTGCAAATTACGAAACAAATCCCGATGATAATGGCTCGGCACAAACCGCTTTCTCATTGCTGCTTTCATTCCTCCCCAAGTCATAATCGGTCTTTCTCCACACCTCCTTCGATTGGTCATCAATTGATCCCGCCAAGTAACTGCATAATCCGAAAATTCGGTGGCAGCAAGCTTAATTTTCTTAAGCTCCAAGTAGTTATGACAATCAAATACCCACTCCATTTTTCGTTCCCATTCGTTGTGAGCCTCAGGATCACTCCTTCCTTAAAAAGCTATAATTTTCATTTTAATGCTATCCAAGTTATTATCCTCTCTATCTCGACCTCCTCTTTCTCTAGCACCCCCTTATCTCCGATGTATGGAATCAGCCTCACGTTCTTCCTCCTCGCTAAGCTCAACACAAAATAAGTCTCCTTTGTTCTAATTTCCTTTTGCTTAGTCCTGTCCTTTGGTCTCCCACCAATAGTGTTTTGAGAGGGTTCTCCTTGGGTGTCACTTAATTGATCAATGCGTTTGTGTACTTGTTCCATTGCTATTCCTAATTGTCTAGAAAATTCTTTCATCATAGCCTCCATCATAAATTTTGGATCAAAATTAGATATTGGCTCTTCAAGAACAGTTTTATCCTTTGAATGAGACATAATTTCCTGCACAATAAAGATTAGTAGAAAACAATTTCCTCACCACTCCCTTACGTGTTTCTCTCAAATTAAGGTACCACTCGTGTTTGCACTCAATAGGCTTTTACCCTCAATTATACTCACACTTTGCCTTTTACCTCACAATATTCTCTCTAAACAGATTATGTTTGAATTCACTAAATACTATCAAAGTTTCCAATTCAGTTCAATGAAATAACTTATCACAAACAATTACAATCAAATGAATCCCTCAAAACAAACAATTACAATAGGCGTGAACCTCCAAATACAAACATCACGATTATGGGATTGACAATAAATTTAAGAGCTAATTGCTGCTAAATATAGTGATAGCAACAATTAGAAATAATGCAGAATTTTTGCCACCTTTTTTTTTAGATAATGACTCAGATCCGAAAATTAAGGTTAGATTTTGCTAGAGAACTTAGCTTTGATACCAAATGATAGACTCCACGGCACGCTTGCGTGAGGTGGTCGTCGCCCAAATCATTTTCTAGCAAAAATTGGATGGTGGATTACTTGCAACACCTCGACCCCTCGCCTATATGAAGACGGTAATCTTGGTACAATTGCTCATGTTTGGAAATTTGCGTTAAATGAACACCAACGACACCTTGACCCCTCGCTTATATATAAGCGGTAATCTTGGTACAATCGACGCTTGATGTGGTAGAGGACGCCACACACAATGATAGACTCCACGGCACGCTTGCGTGAGGTGGTCGTCGCCCGGATCGTTTCTAGTAAGCAAATTGATGGAACGCTCTCGATACCTTAACCCAACGTCTATTTTTAGACGAGAATCTTGATATATTCAATCAAGCAATTGAATTCTTGTGGGATGGAACACCAACAACACTTAGACCCTCGTTTAGATGGAAAACGATAATCTCCGTATGATTGTATGATGCGATAGAATAACACCACACACAACTATGATTTGTTGTATGATAAGTTAATTATGAATCTCAAAGAAAAAACTAAGAATAATAACTTAGAAATTCCTCAAAGAACCAAAAGTAGAGAATAGCTCTCAATTGTATAAAACTCAGAATAATTGTAATGTGTTCTTGAATTACAAGCATAAAACTTATTTATACTAACTATGAAACCCTAGAATCCAAAAAGGAAATAACAATTAATTTGGAATCAAAATCCTATCTTAAAATATCCTAATTACAATAGAATTATGAAAATATACTGAAATCCCTAAAATTAAGGAAAAAAAATCTGATAAAATCTTCAAAAATGCGTCTGTCTCGAAAAACGCGCCAACCAAATTCGACTGTTCTCGCCGGGGCGAGAAATTTGAACTAGAATCCTCGTCGGGGCGAGAATGGCCAGAGAGGTCTTCGCCGGGGCAGCATCATTTCAGGCCGGGGCAAACATGGGCAGAGAGGTTCTCGCCGGGGCGAGATATTTGGCCTTGATGTTCTCGCCAGGGCGAGAACTCTGTAAGTTGGAACTTCTCGTCTTCTCTTGTTTCCATCGTTCCCAACCTTGGCGTGTTTGCTTGTATCATCATGACCAAATACAAAGCCTTAGAATCCTGCTCCTCGAACTCTACACTTGATCTATCCTCACTCCACATGCCTTGTATCAATCCATTAAGGCCTTCCTTGAATCGTTTAGCCCGAGCTCTTGTCATAGGCCCATCCGACATTCACATAGGATTCGCTCTATGATTGTCATTCGTTCCCGAACCAAGGATGCCCTCATCATACCTTTCCTCTTGAGAAAGATTTGTTCTCAAATCGTCACCTACATCAAACGGATTAAGATCAGTAAAGTTGAAGGTTGCACTAACGTTATACTCACCAGGCAAATCCCATTTGTAGGCATTACCATTGATACGGTCAAGAACTTGAAATGGACCATCTCCTCTTGGAAGCAATTTAGACCGTCTTTGAACTGAAAATCTTTCCTTCCGCAAATGTAACCACACCCATTCTCCCAGTTCAAAAATCATTTGATGTCGTCCCTTGTTGGCCTGTTTCGCATAATGCTCTGTCCTCCTTTTAATGTTGAGTCTCGCCTTCTCATGTATCTGCCTAACAAATTCAGCCTTTTTCTTTCCATCCATGTTAGTATATTCAGACAAAGGTAATGGTAATAAATCCAATGGAGTTAACGGATTAAAACCATATACAATTTCGAATGGTGAAAATTGTGTAGCAGAGTGAACAGATCTATTATAAGCAAACTCAACATGCGGTAGACACTCTTCCCAAAATTTAATGTTCTTTTTAATAATATAGCTCTTAACAATGCAGATAAAGTCCTATTTACTACCTCGGTTTGACCGTCAGTTTGTGGATGACAAGTAGTTGAAAATAACAGTTTAGTATCTAACTTACACCACAATGTCTTCCAAAAATAACTCAAAAATTTAGAATCTCTATCCGAAACAATTGTTCTAAGCATGCCATGCAAACGCACAATTTCTCTAAAGAACAAATCAGCAATATGGGAGGCATCATCAGTTTTGTGACATGGAATAAAATGTGCCATCATAGAAAATCTATCCACGACCACAAATATAGAATCACGACCACGCTTAGACCTAGGTAAACCCAATACAAAATACATAAACAAATCAATCCAAGGTTCACTAGATATAGGCAATGGTGTATACAATCCATGAGGTTAAACACGAGACTTAGCCTGCTTACACGTAATGCATTTATCACAAATTCTTTTCACGTCTCGTTTCATATGAGGCCAATAAAAATGCTCTTTCAAAGCAGATAAGGTCTTTTCAACACCAAAATGACCCATTAGACCTCCCCCATGTGACTCTCTAATCAACAACTCACGCAAAGAACATGCAGTTATACATAGCTTATTTTCTTGAAACAAAAAACCATCAACTTTAAAATATTTACCTACAATATTATTTTCACATGATTTAAACTCTTCACAAAATTCAAGGTCATTAACATACAACTCTTTAATTCGTTCAAACCCGAGCAATTTTGTATCAAGAGTATTCAATAACACGTACCTTCTCGAAAGAGCATCAGCAACAACATTCTCCTTACCCTGTTTGTATCGGATGACGTACGAAAATGTCTCAATAAACTCCATCCACCTTGCGTGTCTTTTGTTCAAGTTATGGTGTCCCTTCAAGTATTTCAACGATTCATGATCCGTGTGAATCACGAACTCTTTAGGCTAAAGGTAGTGCTGCCACGTCTCCAACGCTCGAACCAACGCATACAACTCCTTGTCATACGTCGGATAGTTCAAAGCTGTTCCACCCAACTTCTCACTAAAGTATGCTACTGGCTTCCCTTCTTGCATCAGCACTGCTCCAATCCCTAAACCTGAAGCATCATACTCAATTTCGAAAGTTTTAGTAAAGTTAGGCAAAACAAGCAAAGGAGCGTTAGTCAATTTATCTTTAATCAATTAAACGCCTTTTCCTGTTCTTCACCCCACTTAAACCCCACACTCTTTTTAATTACTTCCGTCAATGGTGCTGTGATGTCGCTGAAGTTCTTCACAAAACGTCGGTAGAAACTTGCCAGTCCATGGAAACTACAAACTTGACTCACATTTGATGGACTTGGCCATTCTCGGATTGCACGTATTTTCTCCTCATCCACTTGAACTACCTGTGAACCACAACAAATCCAAGAAAAACAACTCGATCCGTACAAAACGTGCATTTATCCATGTTAGCAAATAACTTTTCTTTTCTAAAAGCATCTAAAACCGATTTCAAATGCAATCCATGCTCTCCCAAGTTTTTGCTATATATCAAGATATCATCAAAATAAACTACCACAAATTTGCCAATGAATGGTCGCAAAACATGGTTCATCAATTTCATGAAAGTACTAGGAGCATTAGTTAAACCAAAAGGTAACACTAGCCACTCATAAAGACCATATTTTGTTTTGAAAGCAGTCTTCCATTCATCACCCTCTTGCATTCTAATTTGATGATAACCACTTTTTAAATCAATTTTTAAGAATATACAAGATCCATGCAATTCATCTAACATGTCATCTAATCGAGGAATGAGATGTCGATATTTTACCGTAATGTTATTTACCACTCGACAATCGATGCACATCCGCCATTTCCCATCCTTCTTTGGCACTGAGATCACTGGAACTGCACAAGGACTCATGCTCTCCCTCACGAACCCTTTCTCCATTAGTTCGCTAACTTGTCTTTGTAACTCCTTCGTTTCCTCGGGATTACTCCGATAGGCTGGACGGTTTGGAATGGTAGCGCCGGGTACGAAATCAATCTGATGCTCAATTCCCCGAATTGGTGGTAATCCCTGTGGAAGCTCCTCGAGAAACACATCCTTATAATCCTGCAAAAGAGATGAAACAACACTAGGCAAAGAAGAATCATTAGTTTAGTATTCAAAAGCGCCTCCTTATACCGAAGTATAATCATCGGCTGTTTAGCATCTAAAGCTCGCCTCACGTCGCTCTGTTTTGCATAGATATTGGCTTTTCGCTCATCATCTTTTCTTTTCTCTCTTTCTTTTTCTCTCTTATTTTTTTCCTCATTATTTTTCTTTTCTTCGCTCTCTTTTCTTTTCTCATGATCTTTCTGCAAATGAAGTTGATCCTCATGCACCTGTTGTGGTAACATAGGACATAAAGTAACCTTCCTTTTATTGTGAACAAAAGAATACTCATTTGAAAACCCGTCATGCTTCACACATCTATCAAATTGCCAAGGTCGACCAAATAATATGTGACCCGCCTGTATTGGAACTACGTCACACAAGATTTCATCCACATATTTCCCAATAGTAAATGGCACCAAAACCTGTTTAGTCACTTTAATCTCATTACTATCATTGAGCCATTGCAATCGATACGATTGAGGATGTTTGGTTGTGGGAAGCCCCAATTTCTCTACCATAGCCTTACTTGCCACATTCGTGCAACTACCCCATCTATCACGATACAACAAATTTTTCCATTCACAAGGCACCTAGTATGAAATAAATTTTCACGCTGCTCGCTGCTTTCCTCCTTCACTTGTGCACTAAGCACCATTCTCGTCACCAAAACTTCCCCAAATATTGCCATTTCCCTATCCTCTGCTTCTTCTAGTGGTGGCATAGAATCACTATCACTATCTTCCCCCTCGGTCTCCACCTCGCCGTTGTCAAGTAACAACATTGTTCTTTGATTCGGACATTGATTCGCAATATGTCCCCTACCTTGACATTTAAAACATTTAATAGCTCGATTACGACTAAAAGAAGTAGGCTCAGTTTTACCTTGCACTCCCTTATTAGTCGTTTCCGGTTTTGACTCAATTTTGGATCTACTCACGGCTGGCTTCTCCTCTCACTTGCCAATATTGGGTTTTCATGATGAACTCGGATTTGACATTGATCATTGGCTACCTCTCCTCTTAAGCTGTTTCTCAATCTTGATAGCCATGTGTACCATATCCTCCAATACCACATAATGTTGTCGTTCTACTAGATTTGAAATCTCCCAATTTAGTCCCCCCGAAAATCTGGCCATTGTTGCTTC
The DNA here is from genome assembly GCA_034770075.1 of Aralia elata. Taxonomy (NCBI): domain Eukaryota; kingdom Viridiplantae; phylum Streptophyta; class Magnoliopsida; order Apiales; family Araliaceae; genus Aralia; species Aralia elata. The sequence continues at coordinate 200,860 of JAVJAP010000161.1, forward strand.
GCTATCCTTATTGATGTTTGCCCTAGCTAACAACATCTCCATCTCCTTGTAATAGTCCTCTACACTCCGACTACCTTGTTTCAGACTTTGTAGGCTCCGAACTAACTCGCGGTGATAGTAGTATGGTACAAATCTCTTTTTTATAACCGTCTTCATCTCATCCCAAGTTTCAATTGGCCGTTCTCCGCACCTTCTCCGGCTGATCATCAACTGATCCTACCAAGTAACTGCATAAGCTGAAAACTCCGTAGCGGAAAGTTTGACTTTCTTGAGTTCTGAATAGTTGTGACATTCAAAAACCCACTCCATCTTCTTTTCCCACTCTAGGTATGCCTCAGGATCACTCCTCCCTTGGAAAGATGGAATCTTCATTTTGATGTTATCCAAATTGCAATCTTCTCTATCCCTACCGCCTCTATCCCTTGCTCCTCGCCTCCTATGGATAAAGTAAGATTCACGATCCTCTTCTTCACTAAATCCTCCGTCATTGAAATTAGTCTCTTCCACCTTAGCTCCTTTTTGCTAGGATACTCCTTTTTGATAAGTTCCTTGAAGGTTTTGAGAAGATTCTCCTCGAGTAACGCTTAATTGGTCCAAGCGCTCATGCACCTGTTCCATTGCCATATCCAACCTCCTACCTACCCCATTCCTTGTTCATAGCTTCAATCATCAACTTCATATCAGCTGACAATGAAGGTTCTACAAGCGTTCCTTTGTCCTTTGAGTTAGACATATTTTCTGCCAAACAATGGTTAATAGCAAAATATTTCCCTCACCACTCCCTTACGTGTTTCGCTCGATTAATGTTTCACTCGTGTATCACTCAATAGGCTTTTCCCCTCAATTAATCTCACCACTAAGCCTTTTACCTCTATTTATTCTTTCTAATAGGTTCTTTTCGAATTTACCTAGCAAAATTCTTGGTTTTACTAATCCATTCAAAAATAACTTATCACAAACAACTAGGTATGAATATAAGTACCAACAATCTCGATTACGGAATTGAAGAAGAAATCTACCAAATGATAGACTTCACAGCACGCTTGCGTGAGGTGGTCGTCGCCTGGATCGTTTCTAGTAAGTAAATTGATGGAACTCTCTCGATACCTTAACCCAACGTCTATTTTTAGACGAGAATCTTGATATATTCGATCGAGCAATTGAATTCTTATGGGATGGAACACCAACAACACTTAGACCCTCGTTTAGATGGAAAACGATAATCTCCGTATGATTCTATGATGCAAAAGAATAACGCCACACACAACTATGGTTTGTTGTATGATAAGTTAATTATGAATCTCAAAGAAAAAACTAAGAATAATAACTTAGAAATTCCTCAAAGAACCAAAAGTAGAGAATAACTCTCAATTGTATAAAACTCAGAATAATTGTAATGTGTTCTTGAATTGCAAGCATAAAACTTATTTATACTAACTATGAAACCCTAGAATCCAAAAAGGAAATAACAATTGATTTGGAATCAAAATCCTATCTTAAAATATCCTAATTACAATAGAATTATGAAAATATACTGAAATCCCTAAAATTAAGGAAAAGAAATCTGATAAAATCTTCAAAAACGCGTCTGCCTCGAAAAATGCACCAACCAAATTCGACTGTTCTCGCCGGGGCGAGAATGGCCAAAGAGGTCTTCGCCGGGGCGGCATCATTTCAGGTCGGGCCAAACATGGGCAGAGAGGTTCTCGCCGGGGCGAGAACTCTACAAGTTGGAACTTCTCGTCTTCTCTTGTTTCCATCGTTCCCAACCTTGGCGTGTTTGCTTGTATCATCATGACCAAATGCAAAGCCTTAGAATCCTGCTCCTCGAACTCTACAGTTGATCTATCCTCGCTCCACATGCCTTGTATCAATCCATTAAGGCCGTCCTTGAATCGTTTAGCCCGAGCTCTTGTCACAGGCCCATCCGGCATGTACATAGGATCCGCTCTATGATTGTCATTCGTTCCCGAACCAAGGATGCCCTCATCACACAACTATGGAATGTTGTATGATAAGTCAAGTTGAATTCTCAAAGAAAACTAAGGAAATACTTAGGAATCCTTCAGAGAATCAATAGTAGAGAATAACTCAAAGAGTTTGATAAAATCTGAAAATATGAATGTTGCTGCCTCCATTACAATCATAAGACTTATATATGGAGGCTAGGGTGGTGGCTATGAAACCCTAAATCTGAACAAGGAAATAGGAATTAACTTAGAGTTAAATCCCATCTAGGATTAATTTTATTACAAGGTAACATAAAAATCTGCTGGAAAGTGCTGAATAAAAAGAAAGTACTGAAACATGAGGGAATCCCATACCAAAAATGTGATGTAGAATATTCAGCAAATGGCTTGGAATTTAGCTTCTAAATTGGCTCATCCTTTTGTAACACAATTGGCTTGGAATTTAGCTTATGATTTGGCTGATGCCGAATATTCAGCAATTAGCTTGGAATTTAGCTTCTAAATTGGCTGATGCAGAATATTCAGCAATTGGCTTGAAATTTAGCTCCTAAATTGGCTCATCCATTTGTAACAAATTCACAAACTTGGAATCTTTATTACTTTGTTTTGAAGTCATTCCAACCTCGTTCCAAATTATTTGAATCAACCCATTGAGTCCTTCCTTGAAGCGTTTAGCCCGAGCTCTTATTACGGGTCCATCACTCCCGAGCTAGGGATGTCCTCATCACATCTGCTAGCTGATTTTCAGTTGAAATAAAATGCAGAGATATATTATCATTTTGTACATGATCTCTAATAAAATGATATTAGATGTCTATATGTTTGGTTCTGGAATGCATGACAGGATTATGAGTAATTGAGATAGCACTAGTATTATCACAGAAAATGGGAATAAACTTGAATTCAAACTCATAGTCAGCTAGCTGATTCTTCATTAACAAGATTTGAGCACAGCAACTATCAGCAACAATATACTCAACTTCTGCAGTAGAAGTTGAAATTGAGTTATACTTCTTGCTGAACCATGACACAAGTCTGTTGCCTAAGAATTGACAAGTTCCATTAGTGCTTTTCCTGTTAATTTTGCATCCTGTAAAATCTATATCTGAATATCCTATTAAATCAAAGGGAGACTCCTCATGATACCACAATCTCAAATATAGAGTACCCTTGAGATATTTGAAGATCCTTTTAACAACTATAAGATGAGATTCCTTAGGATTAACTTGAAATCTAGCACAAATACATGTTGAGAACATAATATCTAGCCTACTAGTAGTCAAATATAGGATAGACTCAATCATACCTTTGTATTAAGTAATCTCAATACTCTTACCATTCTCGTCTTTATGAAGTTTAGCTGCAGAAGCCATAGGGGTTTTTGATGAGTGGGTAATATACCCATGAATTAGGTATTTTTAGACTTGATATATTATTAGTTTTTAAGTATTTTAGGATATTTTTACTTGTTTAATTGTATTTTGCAGGTTAGGGCAAAACAGGGTTTTTGATATCATTAAGGGCATTCTAGTAATTTCAGCAGTAGACCAGCGTCGGGGCGCTAGTCCTAGTGTTAATCCAGCGCCGGGGCGCTGGGGGTCAGGAGACTTTGGACGAGGCTTTGCAAGGCCAGGGATTTTGATGCAAACTTCTACTCTAATTAGGATTCTTTTTGAAGGCAGACTTTGGAGGACTGTTTCTACATAAAAGGGAAGGCTTTTCACAAAACAACACACACGAAAATTGAAACGGATTGCTAGAGATTAAGGATTGAAGATTTTGGAGAAGTTCACAAGGAATTCAGATTGAAGATTGGAAACAAAAGAAGACTTTATCGAGTTTTTTCTTACTTCTTAATTTAGTTTGTGATTCAATTGTGATGACTTATTTGGGATTTTTGGTTTTAAATTTCAGCATGAACTAAACTTTTAATTTAGACTACAATTGAACCTTTTATGTTTATAGATTAATTATCTATTTAATTTCAATTATTCATTCATATTGAGTTGCCTATCATATTTTGTGTTTATTGATTAATTGTCTGGCCAACAATTAGTGGAATACTTTAGATGAATTCGGGAGATGAAATCTAGGGTTAGATCTGAATGTGATAGCATGTATTCTTAATTATTTGCATGGGATGAATAATTAGGGTTGTGAAGTGAATAGGGATATCTCTTCGTTGCATGTAACTATTGGGCATTGGTGTTTAATGTATTTAATTCTTTAGTTTTGTATCGGAATATCGCAGAATTAATTGAGTTAGATAATTTTATTTGATCATTTGGGAAAGGGCTTATAAATAATTTTGAATTCCCGTTAACAACTCTAATAAATTGAATAATTGGATGATTTAGATAAATTGATTCACAATACATAATTGGGGATGTTGTAGTTTTATGCCTTTAAATATCTGAATTTCAACCTTCGTGCTAGATTTAATTTAGTCTAATTAGTTTTAATCATTCTTCACAAATGGCGATTATTTAAATAAAATTGAATTGATACAGTACTAGTAGTTGGGAGTTATTGAACTGAGATTTCCTATGGGTTCGACACTCGTATTTATCACTTTATTACTTGTTGATCGTGTATACTTGTGCGTAATTGTTGATTGTGAATTCGGACAACGTGTTTTGGCACCGTTGTCGGGGAATTGGTGTTTAATACTTATTTCCATATTAGTTATAATCAATTCGGTCTTAATTTAAATGATTTTACTTTCTTTGTTTATTTTACCTGTGCAGGTTTTTCTCATCCGTGTATGCACACTAGGTCAAAGGGTAAGGAGGAACTTTTACCTTATGCAGACGATATCAAAAGAAAGTTTCAGAAACTGAAGTTAACTAGTGAGGAAGTTCATACAGAAAAAAAACTGGCAGAAGAAACTAAAAATCCAGCAAACATGGCTGCAAAAGAGCAAAAATCACTTTGGGACTATGCCACACCATTGGTTACAAATATCCACTCTAGTATTCAAAGGCCTGCGATCAATGCGAATAGTTTTGAGATCAAACTGGGTACCATTTAGATGTTACAAAATTTGGTACAGTTTGGGGGTGGTCTGAATGATGATCCGAATGAGCACATCATAAGCTTCCTGGAAATCTGCGACACATTTAAGTTCAATAATGTTACTAATGAAGCAGTTAGGTTGAGACTTTTCCCGTTTACACTTCGCGATAAGGCAAAACGTTGGTTGCACTCTTTGCCGTCAGGATCAATTATCACCTGGAACGATCTAGCACAAAAGTTTTTTGCTAAATTATTCCCACCTTCTAAAATGGCAAAAATGAGGAATGGCATTACCTCATTCAACCAATTTGATTTAGAGACGTTGTATGAGGCGTGGGAAAGGTTTAAAGATTTGCTTCGTAAGTGTCCACATCATGGGATCCCAAAATAGTTGCAAGTGCAGACGTTCTATAATGGATTGCATGGCCCCACAAGAACGAGTATTAATGCAGCGGCTGGAGGCGCTATCATGGGAAAGAATTTTGAGGATGCTTACTAGTTATTAGAAACTGTGGCTGCTAATAACTACCAGTGGCCTACAGCAAGGGGAAATGCACCAAAAATAGCTAAAAAATTTGAAGTAGATGCAGTAACAGCTTTATCAGCACAGTTGGCTGCACTAACAAAAAAAATCGAAACATGGGGACCACGAGCAACTTCACAAGTGGCGATAATTTGTGAATTGTGTGCAGGAAATCATGCTACGGATCAGTGTACTATCAGTGTAGAGTCAGTACATTTTTTGGGGAGTTATAACATACCGCAATAGCCATATCAGAATGATTATAATCTGGGGTGGAGGAATCATTCGGGTTTCTCTTGGAGTAATAATAATACTCAGGCTCAAAATCAAGCTCCAAGACCACAAATCAACTAGGTTTTCAAAATCAATTTCCACAATAGGCAGAGAGAAAGCCAAGTTTAAAGGAATCGTTGGCAAAATTCATTACAACATCAGAGAAGATAATGAATGATCCGGATAAGATGCTAAATCAAGTAGATTTGAATGTCAAAAGCCAAGCAGTGTCGATTAGAAATTTAGAGAATCAGGTGGGACAGTTAGCTCACGTTTTGAACAGTCATCCATAAGGAGCACTATCGAGCGACACAGAGGTTAATCCGAGGACAGATGGAAAAGAACAATATAAGGCCATAACTTTAAGAAGTGGAAAAGAGTTGTCTGATATGGTTAAGCGAAATTCAAAGCTAGAAATAGTAGTAGGGAATCAAGAAGAGGCAACCCAGGAGAAAAATGAAGTGGATGATACATAAAAGGTGAAGGATACAGGTTTGGAGGCCAAACCAAATGAACACAAGCAAGACAGGGTAGTGCCACCCGTTCCATTTCCTCAGAGATTTCAGAAATCAAAATTATATAAGCAATTTTCCAGATTTTTAGATGTTTTCAAGAAACTGCACATTAACATACCGTTCGCGGAAGCATTGAACAGATGCACAGTTATGCCAAATTTATGAAGGAGGTCTTGTCTAAGAAGAGAAGGTTGGGTGAATTTGAGACAGTGGCATTAACCGAAGAGTGCAGTGCTATCCTACAGAATAAGTTACTGCCAAAGCTAAAGGATCTAGGAAGTTTCATTATTCCATGCGTGATTGGTAATCAGTTTTTTGGAAGGGCATTGTGTGATTTAGGGGCAAGTATCAATTTAATGCCTCTATCAGTTTACACTCAGCTGGGTTAAAGGCACAAAAGTCGATGAATATCAGCCTACAGTTAGCAGACAGGTCAGTGACATACCCGAGGGGTATTGTGGAAGACATTCTGGTTAAGGTCGATAAGTTTATCTTCCCGGCTGACTTCATCATATTGGATTACGAAGAAGATAATAAAATCCCAATTATACTAGGTCGTCCGTTCTTAGCGACATGGAGAACTCTGATAGATGTACAGAAAGGTGAATTAACAATGAGAGTTCAAGATCAGGAAGTCACCTTCAATGTGTTCCAGTCAATGAAGTTCCCTAAAGAAGACGAGGAATGCCTACGGATAGACCCGATGGACGAAATAGTGAATGAAAGGACCGACGAAAGTTATTTAAAAGATCCACTAGAAGCTGCCTTGGTTGGTGTAGACACTTTTAATGATTTGGAAGATTTGGATTACGTCAAGGTATTAGATGCATTACCAGTCTCTCAGAAATTAAGCAAGCGATTTGATACTCTTGATTGGCCTAAAGGTGGAGAAAAGAGGTCCAAAACATCATTTGAGGAATCGCCTGTGCTCGAACTCAAACCTCTTCCCTCTCATTTAAGGTGTATGCGTACTTGGGAAGTTTTTTTTTTTTTGCTAAATTTGTTTGTGTATTAGAAAACCATAAATACAATGGCAAAGGGGCATACCCCAGACAAGTCCACATGAGTTAGGCCCCATGAGGAACATAAAAAAAAACTATTCAACAAAGGAAATAGAAACAAAGCATAAAAGCAACTAAATACAACAAATTACAACCAGTTATGATATGTATGACATTTTTGAACAGCTTGTTGAAACTTCAAAAAAACTTGAGATCCGATCTTTAATCAAGTTGATGATTTCCTTAGTCAAGGCATGAGGGGGCAACATAGACCCGTCATGGAGCATAGAGTTCCGAGACCCCCAAATTTTATATAGGGAGGTGGCGAGAATGAGTCTCAAAATTTCAGAATGCATTTTCTTCCCTTGGAACTGCTGAATATAATCAATCAGATTATCCCAGTCAGTAGGAATATTTGTCCAGTTTCCAACCGCTAGAACACTAGAAATCACACCCCTAGAGTAAGGACAGCTAAAAAAGAGGTGGTTAAAAGTTTCATTGGCAGAGTTACACAAGAGACACCTCATTGAAGAATAACTAGAGTAAGACATGAAAGCATCATTAGTAGGGACTCTTTTGTGAAAAGCAAGCCAAAGAAAGAAAGAGTATCGAGGAACATAATGCTTGTGCCAAAGGATATTTGCCCAAGAGACAACACTACCATGGAGACGAATGGAAACCCAAATTTTGTTAGCTTTTAGGAGCCGGATATCAACAGAATCCCAAGTGATAGAGTCATCAATTGTAGATGGAGATGGAGCAGAGGTGAAAAGACTACGAAAGTGAACAACATCGTGATGGTTACTTTGGGGTAACACCTAATTTGATTGGGATATAATGCTAGATAGAAGAGCAGTTTTTGGGATCCCCGAGTTAGACAGCAGGTAAGCATTGGGAGATAGAGGCTGGCCATTCAACCAAGGATCAAACTAGAGGCTAAAATGGTTCCCTCTGCCTACACGATAGGACAGAAATTGTGAACAACATATGTGCATTGACCCCATTTTGGCTTAATTAGTTGTGTGATTGCACTAAACATAAAGTTTGGGGGTATAGGCTATGAAGTCATTTAAATTTGTTTGAATTCATTTATTCTTAGGCTAATATATCGTTTGTGCATATTATCATGGTTTGATGGACTGATTGTTACTTTCTTTTGATTTTAGGTTAACATGGCATCCAAGAGACAAAGAGGTGAAGGCCCATCCTCTTCCCCAGCCAAACCGTTTGATAAAAAGAGGTTCGTGAGTGTCGAGGCTCAAGAGAGATACAATAGGATGGCACAAAAAACCTTGATTCCGGAAAGAGGTCTACAGCCGGATCCAAACCAAGATGGAGAGATGGCGATGATGATAGCCTAACACGGTTAGTTTGATCTTACTGCTCAACCTGATCCGACAATAATAGCAGTGGTTAAGGAGTTTTATGCCAACGCTAAAGAGCACTATCTCTTCGGAGTTTAAGTACAGGGAAAGACGGTTTCGTTTGCAAGCACTAACATTAACCAGTATTACAGCTTGCCATCTATTAGTCCAAGCAATCAATATTCATCTTTCGTGCGTGACAGACCAAATTATGACCAAATCATTCGAGAATTATGTCAACCAGGCACAACATAGATGAATCATGAACGCGAGGGCATGACATTCCAGCAGTCCACACTCAGTCGCTATGATAAGGCCTGGTTTGCCTTTATCTGTGCCAAATTAATGTCGTGCACCCATGTTAGTGATGTGATAAAGGAACAGACAATGCTTCTTTATTGCCTGGTGATGGGGAAGCGAATGGATGTTGGAAAGATCATTCAGAATTCAATCATGCGTGCATTGGAGGGCGGTACTACAGGTGGGCTGCCCCACCCTTCGCTCATCTGCGCATTGTGTGATAAGGCGAGTGTTAAATGAAAATCAGATGAACTCATCATGCAGCCAATGCCTCTAGTGGACCACAAGATGATTATGAGGTATAAAGTGTGGGGAGTTGGCGTGTCACATGCGAGGGGTCTCAGCTTTATTGTCGCGCAATCGGCGCCTCAACGAGGTTCGACTCCCATGGCTACAAGTTCTTATTCCGCTGCTCTGCGTCGTGTGGTGTCCGAAGAAGTGGAGTTAGAGGTGAATAGGTGGATTTACCGCCTAGAAGAACAGAATGTGCGCCTTACTGAACATCAGGATGCCATCTTCTCCTATAATGTCAGTTTCAACAATGCTTTGGTAGATATGTTTGCTAGAATGAATGCTACACTCGACCAGAGCCGGTTTCCTTAGCGCCCATGTTACCTGTTTTTCCACCCTCGGATCAAGAAGAGGATCAAGACGAGGAGGTCAATCACGCCAATTGACCAAATCAAGGGAGTCCTTCGTTTCTAAATTCTTTAATTTTTGCATGAGGACATTGCTCTGCTTAAGTTTGGGGGTGTTTTTCATTATTTTTTATTGTTTTTGTGTATAGTAGTTTGTATAGTAGAATATTTATCCATTTAGGTTATGTTTGCATCTAATTTACATTTAGTTTTTTTTTTTGCTAAATTTGTTTGTATATTAATATGCAAAAATAAAAGATAATACATTGTAGATCAATACATTAGTCCCGTCTCCCGTGAGACTAAAGCCACCTAGACAAATCTAGGAACAAAATCCAAACCTACAAATAAAGCCTCACATCCCGAGGTTAGGAAAAAGCAGAGCCAAACAAGCCTAAAGCTCAAAGAGAACCAACAAGATTAGCATTTTGAAATTTAAAAAATTCGTGGGCCCCAATGCAACAACCCATGACCAGTAAACCCACTAACCGTGTGCCACTAAACCAGCCATGATAACACCTGCATCTTCTCCAGCTGGAACCGACGAACTGCCGGCGTAATCCAAATCAACATGACACCAACCCAGATCATACATCCCCAAATAAAATCAGAAGGGGACAGCCGGAGTCATCAAGACAGTCGGAGCAAATCCATTTTTTATACGACAGAGGGACAAACTAGAATGGCGACACCCAAAACACACCCAAAAAACCAGATAAGAAAAGCCCCAAACACCTTTAAATAAATATCAGCAACCAAAAAGAATAAAACCCATACTAATATGAACAAAGGAAAACAACAAATCGCGCGAGACTAACAGTCTAGGCAATCAATCAGCCAAAGGATTGGTGCCAGAACCCCTCGCAAGATCAAACCCAATCAGCCGAAAATAAAATAAAACAATATCATCATAACGAACTGATATGAGTCATCAGAACTGTATAAACGCCAAACTGACTTCCCAAAATAATTCGGCAACCAGCGAAGGGAAATCAGCTTGGGTAATCTTCAATTTGATTAGACCCATCGAAGAAACTTCGATTTAAATCAATTAAACTCCACCATAGTTGAACCACACCATCTGCTGAAACTCACCTCAAACCCGGAGGCCAAAACCAGATCCAAATAGAATGGGTGGGCCGATTTTGTAGCATGGTTGAGAGCGAATATGCTAGAAAGTGGGGAATGTTGTGCGGAAGCTACTGCGGAAGCTACTAAATCAAAGTGGGAATTATCATACACATAGAAACACAAAGATTTACGTAGTTCGGCAAATCGCCTACTCCACGGAGGTAGTACTGAATATATATAAACTGAAAATTGAGGGATGATTTACAAGAGAAGATACATGGGTTTATATAGGAGGTTGGAGCACACTTATGTCAATAATGGTGTGCTCCATCTTCAACAAAGTTGGCCACCAACCCATTACCTATAGTGAGTGAGCCACCAACCCACTACCTATAGTGAGCCATCAACCATCTGCCTAATACCAACAATCTCCACCTTGGCGAACTTTCAAGGATTTGTGCTACCTCCAATGCACCCTTAGGTGCTAAAAACACGAGAGATATTGATCAAGTCCAAACAGTGCTGGAACTTGATCCCTGAAACCACCTTTGTTAGCATATCTGCAGGATTATCTACAGTTCTGATTTTCTGAAGTAGAATGTCGCCTTCTTTTACTATTTCTCGAACAAAGTGGTACCGCACGTCGATATGTTTGGTGCGACCATGATGAACTTGATTCTTTGCCAGACATATGGCACTTTGATTGTCACAAAAAACCTCGATGTTTTCCTGACAGATTCCCAAGTCTCTCACCAAATTATGAAGCCAAATAGCTTCTTTAATTGCTTCTGTGATTGCCATGTACTCTGCCTCTGTAGTAGACAAAGCAACAGTTGACTGTAGCGTTGATCTCCAACTTACTGGTCCTCTTGCCATAGTAAATACATAACCGGTAGTTGATCGACGCTTATCGAGATCACCAGCATAGTCAGAATCGACGTATCCAACTAGACGATTGATAACAGTCTTGTCTCTCTCCAACTTCAAACCAATATCTACAGTACCTTGAATGTATCGTAGAATCCACTTCACTGCTTGCCAGTGACATTTGCTAGGATTATGCATATACCAGCTCACCATGCTAACAGCATGTGAAATGTCTGGTCTTGTACACACCATTGCATACATCAGGGCTCCAACAGCATTGGCATATGGGACAACATTCATCTGCTGTTGTTCATCATCTGTACTTGGAGACATGGATGCACTAAGTTTGAAATGTGGGGCTAACGGAGTGCTTACAGGTTTAGTCTTATCATCGATATCAAACCTTTGTAGTACATTTTTCAAATACCGAGTCTGTGTCAAATAGACTGTCCCTTTTACCCTGTCTCTTTTGATTTCCATTCCAAGGATCTTCTTGGCATCTCCAAGATCCTTCATTTCAAACTCTGAGCTTAGTTGAGCCTTCAGCCTGTTAATCTCCACCTTGCTCTTAGATGCGATTAGTATATCATCCACATATAAGAGCAGATAAACAAATGTACCATCTTGGAGTTTCTTCAAATAGACATAGTGATCAAACTGACTGCGTGTGTACCTCTGATTCTTCATAAAGTTGTCAAACCGGTTGTACCATTGTCGGGGTGACTGCTTCAAACCATATAGTGACTTGTTTAACTTGCAAGCCCAGCTCTCTCGTCTGGGAACTTTGAACCCATCTGGCTGAGACATATAAATCTCCTCGTCTAAGGTTCCATGGAGAAATGCAGTTCTGACATCGAGTTGAGCTAGCTCGAGATCAAATTGTGCGACCAAAGCTAGTAATAAACGAATAGAGGAATGTTTAACAACAGGTGAGAATACCTCATCGCAGTCTATTCCTTCCCTCTGTGCATAGCCTTTTGCTACTAGTCTAGCTTTGTACCTGATTCTGATGAAGAGATTGCATTTCTTCATCCATTGCTGTTTTCCACATACCTTGTTCTACACTAAGCATAGCTTCTTTGTAGTTGTACGGAATGTCAGCTTCAGTTATGGGAAGTGTAAATGCTACCATATCAGTATATCGATCAGGTTTCTGAATATTCCTCTTTGGTCGTCTGGTGGCAATAGATTCTTCTTGATGTGTGGTCTCTTATAGCGGTGCTTGTGGTAGTACCTCTGTCTCAACGGAGCTATCATCCCGATCATCATCATCTTCAGGATGATCGACTATTTGAGTTGGTTTTTCTGGAGTTATAGAATTATCTAACTCCACCTGGTTCTGATTCTCCTTTTCTATAGTTGTTTGTTTCAACATGACAGACTCGTCAAAGGTAACGTCTTTGCTTATCACGATCTTCTTTGACTCATGATTCCACAGAAGGAATGCTTTAACTCCTTCACTAAAACCCATGAAAACAGCTTTCTTGGCTCTACGATCCAGTTTTGATTCCTTCACATGAAAACATGCAGAACACCCGAATATATGTAGACAATAATAATCAGAAACGGATTGTCCAGACTATACCTCCTTGGGAATTTTCCCATCTAGTGCTGAAGCAGGGAGTCTTTTGATGATAAAAGAGGCATATGACAAAGCTTCTGCCCAAAATGCTTTGCTTAATCTGGATTGGGATAACATGCATCGAACCTTATCAACCAAGGTACGATTCATTCGTTCTGCTACACCATTTTGTTGTGGTGTGCCTGACGCAGTGAAATGTCTGACTATCCCCTCGTCCTGGCAAACTTTCTGAAATGGATCTGACTTGTATTCCCCTCCATTATCAGATCTTAGCCTCTTAATTTTCTTACCTGTCTGGGTTTCAATCATTTTCTTCCATTTAAGAAAGATATCCAGAACTTCATCCTTGTGCTTCATGGTGTACACCCAGACATACCTGGAAAAGTCATCAATAAATGTCACAAAGTAATGTTTACCTCCCAATGAAGCATTTCTAGAAGGCCCCCAAATATCAGTGTGAACATAATCTAGTGTTCCTTTCGTACGATGTATAGTAGTGCCGAACTTGACTCGTGTTTGCTTTCCCAAGACACAGTGCTCGCAGAAGTCGAGTTTTCCACTCTTAGCACCTTTTAGTAGACCCCGTTTCACTAAATTCTGCAAGGCCTTTTCACCGACATGCCCTAAGCGCATGTGCCATAGTCGTGAAGTATCAGACGAATCTGCTTTTTCGATACAGTCGGAGACGGATGCACTCCCAGAGACTGTGTGACCATCAAGGAAATATAGATTTCTTTCTCGTATTCCCTTCATAGCTAAGAATGCACCGCGTACAACCTTCAAAACTCCACCTTCTATGGTAACCTTGTAACCACTGGAGTCAAGAACCCCTAGAGATATCAGGTTCTTCTTTAGATCAGGGACATACTTGACGTCTGTCAGTCGTCTGATTGTACCATCGTGCATCTTCAAACGTACAGTTACAATACCTTTTGTCCGACATGCATTGTCATTTCCCATCAAGAAAAGCCCTCCATCGATGTCCTCGAAACTTGAAAACCATTGTCGATTTGGACACATGTGATAGGAACATCCAGAATCCATCTATCAGATGAATCAACTGAGGAAGAAACAGAGAATGTTGAGTCATCTTCGTCATCAGCCTTTCGTGCCATATTCGCATTAGACTTGTCTTTGTTTGGACAATCTTTCTTCCAATGCCCTTTCTCGTGACAATAGGCACACTCATCCTTTGCAAGACGTCTCCGAGATGATCCTCCTGACTTCAAATGGGATCTGCCTCATTCTTCAGATTTGCCAGATTTTCTGTTGTTCGTCCTGCCTCGGGCAATAGTCAAAGCTTCTGGTGTCGAATCTCTATGATCATTTTGATACTTCTTCCGGTACTCGTTATTCACCAAAGCATTTGAAACATCCATGAATTTAACCTCATCTTTACCATATAACAGAGTCGTGGTTAAGTGATCATATGCTTCAGGCAGAGAATTTAACAATAGCAGAGCCTTATCTTCATCTATAATCTCAACATCTAGATTTTGCAGATCGGCAAGTATTTTGTTGAAATTATCAAGATGCTCAATCATAGGCGTACCTATCTTGAAGTGAAATCGAAAGAGTTTCTTTTTTTTCAGATAGAGTCGATTCTCTACACTCTTTGTCATATACTTATCTTCCAGCTTCTTCCAAAGACTTGAAGCCATTGTTTCTTTCATGACAAAATATTTTTGATCTTTGGCGAGACACAATCGAATTGTGCCACAGGCTTGACGGTTAACATATTTCCAATCATCATCAGAAATATTTTTCGGTTTGGATCCTAGTGCAATATCGGATCCCTCACGGAATAACAGATCCATAACTTCGCATTGCCATATGCCAAAGTTGTTTGTGCCATCAAATTTTTCAATATCAAACTTAGCCTTTGACATTGAACTTCTTTGCCAAGAACTGCTGGTGGATGGTGGGTTTTGATCCTCAACTTTTTCTTCGCCTTTTGAACCATCCATTGTGCTTCAAAACAAACTTATAGAGCTTAACTAAGTAACAACAGTACTTTAGGAGAGTAATTAGCAGAAACGGATGGCACGGTTGCGTCCGGAATGGTCCAAAACCTTGGAAATGATACTGAGTTTGTCAAAAACGGACTTAAAACGAGCTCAAACGGATCAAAATACCAAAAAA
Organism: Aralia elata; assembly: GCA_034770075.1. Classification (NCBI taxonomy): domain Eukaryota; kingdom Viridiplantae; phylum Streptophyta; class Magnoliopsida; order Apiales; family Araliaceae; genus Aralia; species Aralia elata. Next base: position 216,121 of record JAVJAP010000161.1, read on the forward strand.
TGTTAAACGGAATATTCCGTTATCTTTAACGGAATATTCTGACGGCGTTTGCTGATGCAGTGCTGATGTAACTGGGTCGACCCAGCTGCTGGATTGGGTTCTGGGTCGGGTCGGGTTCTGGGTCGGGTCGACCCACTGGGTTGCTGGGTCGGGTAACTGGGCTGAACTGGGTCGGGTCGCGTCGACCCGCGGACTTCTTCTTCTTCACCCGATCTGCTGAACTTTTTTTTATTTAACTGAACTTTGACCGCGATTTTCGGGAGCATACGACGTCCAAATGACGCGTCATTTGTTCCGTTGGACTCCTGGCGACGAGGGCTATCTCCTGGTATGATCAGAACAAAATTTTGACCACTTTGATTTCTGGGTGGTTTGAACAACCGTGGCTCTTGATACCAATTTGTTGTGCAGAAGCTACTAAATCAAAGTGGGAATTATCATACACACAGAAACACAAAGATTTACGTGGTTCGGCAAATCGTCTACTCCACGGAGGTAGCACTGAATATATATAAACTGAAAATTGAGAGATGATTTACAAGAGAAGATACATGGGTTTATATAGGAGGTTGGAGCACACCTATGTCAATAATGGTGTGCTCCATCTTCAACAAAGTTGGCCACCAACCCACTACCTATAGTGAGCCACCAACCATCTGCCTAATACCAACAGGGAAGGCATGGAGTACCAAATTGGTTAGACCCTGTAACGAATGCGATTTTTGTGAATAAATAAAAATATTTATTGAGTTATATAAATATTTTTATTAATTTATTTATTGAGTAAAAAAAATAGTATATAAAGTTATGGTGAGGGAATTTATGTTAAATGTTATTCAATTGTGATTTGATGTGATTATTCTAATTTAATTTAATAATTAAATTAGATGATTAAATGATTTATTTGAATAAAGGATTTATTTGAGTAGGGTAATTTATTTGGTGTTGTTGTAATTGGTTAAATAGAATTGTTAATTGATCTAGTAAGGTTTAATTGAATTTATTTAATAATAAGTTTAATCAAATTAAAAGTGTGACAATTAAAACTATATAATATAATTATTTATTAAAATAAATGGAAAGGGTTTTATTTTTGATTAACAAACAGGGCCTTACGACCTTTGGTTGGAAAAAAATGGATTATTTTCTTTGGCTCAACCAAACAAAGCCTAGCCTTTGGAATTCCATTATTTTTACTTGGTTTGCCAAACAAGGCCTAACCTTTTATTTTCTTAAACTGATAAATTTAAAAGTACGTTAAAGTTTCATCAGGTTCATCAGTTTAAAAAAAAGAAGAAAAGAAAACAGAGCTTGAGAGTTCAGAGAAAAGAGAGAGCAAAAGTAGAGAGAAATTGAGAAAAGAGCTTGTGATTGAAGAGAATTCACCAAGTTCTTAAAACAATAGAAGGTATAATTCCTTTTCCTCTTTGTTTTACTTTACTGTATATAGTTTTAGTTCCTACATGTGAATTCAATTGCTAAAATACATGAATTATTTGATATACTTGTTGGTAAGCATGCATTAGTTGATTATATGGTGTTTATAAGCTAATTTGAAAGATTTAGTCCATGAAAGCATGTCTAGAATAGAATTTTGGATTTTACAGAGTTTTATTTCATGTATGGCATATATGTATGAAAATTGATGTTCAATTTGGTTATTAACCGGTAAATTGACATTTGATTATGATTATATAATGAAAAATGAAAAGAATGCAAGTGGAATGGATTAAAATGGTTGAAAAATGAGTTTATAGTGGTTAATTTTATTAAAATGGCTAAAACATGAATATTTGGTTTAAACAGAGAATTTTTGGTTCAATTTGGTTGGTTATGTGTATTATAATGGTTAGAATGTTTAGATACATGTTGGGTAATTGTTTTATAACATGTATGACGTTTGGGTGTGTTTAAATTATGTATTGGATGGTAGAATTTGGAAAATTTTGGCCTAAGTTTTCACTGGTTCGCGAACTGTAGGGGGTGACTGCCGAGTCTCTCGCCCCGGCGAGAAAAATGAACTGTAAATCTTCGCCCCGGCGAGAATTTTGTTAAGGAAAACCTCGCCCCGGTGAAGGCTCGCCCCGGCGAAGGAACAGTATTGAAATTTTTTTTTTTTTTTTCTTTGTGATTTTACTATGATGTTATAAACAAGTTTAAAATTTATATTAAGGTATAAAGCGACTTATAAGACACCACGATGGTTGCTAAGCCAGTACTTAATGATTATCGAATGACAATCGAGATGTTATAATGAAATAAGATGAGATCGAATCCTAAAGTGTATGTTGTTCTGTAACTAATTATTGTTACCATTTTATAATCGAAATGTATAGGTCGATTAAAGAATATGAATTATTTAATTTGTAATCCGCGCACGAGGCAAGTTTTCTTCCTTAAACTTGTTATTTCCTTTAAAGCAAGTTTACTTTCATTGAGCAAGCTTAGTAACCTTAGCTTATTATTGTTCGAGCAAGGTAGTTATCATGGCAAGTGTTTATATTTACTTCAGCCATTTGCTGTTCGATCATTGATCGTTATTCAAACTTTGAACAGAATTTCTATTGTACAAACTCTATTGATGAATCAAATGTTTAGAGACTAGCAAACCCTTATTGATTCAGCTAGTCCTTAGTTGATGAGCGTTCTAAAGACTGAGAATATTTTTTAAAAAAAAATTGTTCCAAACCAAGTTCCTTTTGGTACGGATTCTGGTGTTAAACTGAGATGAACAACCCTAATATAGGGGATTAATTACGCGATAACGTTAAAATATTTGTGCACAATACATTGTACAAAGGGCTGATCCCCCTGAGTACGAGATGGATGGTCCATAGTCTATAAGACTGTTAAAGGTTGCGGTAGAAATACTTGATAACCTAGGACATAGTTTGAGGTCTTGTGACCCTCAGATACTCTTTTAATCCTGAATCCATATTCAGTTCTTGAGCTAAGCATTGTTTGCTCACTCTTGCACTAAAACATTGCAGCTAAGGCAGAGAAATCGGACGAGCCGTCCACGAGCAAAGGCAGGGGCAAGATGCTGAAATAGCGAAAGACCTGTTATCCATTGAGTGTTTACTTGTAACAAAACTTATTTAATTTTATGTTTTTATTCCACATTGATGTAATAGAGGTTAGATAACCTGGGATTTGTTTGATTAAGAGATTGGAGATGTAACCCCTTATGTGGGAAGATGTTTTATTTAGTTTGATTATATTATCTTAATCATGGGTAGTTAGTAATGAATGTATGCTATAGTGAACACCAAATCAGTGGAGTTGAATTACTCGGATTTGGGGGTGTCACAGACCCATTAAAGTAGAGCTTTAATTTAAACCAATATCAACCCCAACACAGCAAACCTTTAACACAATCAGCCAAATCGGAGACTCAACCTAGAACACCGAAGTGTAGAGAGCTCCAGACCAGATCCATCATCCTAACCCATAAGAAATACTCCCCTACTAACTTGAAGAAACTGAAAATATGCTATGCAGCCACCGGACTATGCCAAAGCAATAGCAAGAAAGATGGGTTCGAGTTAATTCACACTGGGGATGCCGGAAAGACCCCAAGTAGAAATCAAGTAAATGACGGCCAGGAAGATGGGTGGGCCGATCTAGGAGCGGGAAGAGTGGAAGAGGCCGGAAGAGTTGAGTTGGTGGTTTATACATTGCATTTAGGATAAATCAAGCATAATGAGACATGAAACCTTGTGATAGCCAATGACAAGAAAGAGAGAATTAAGTAATGACTCGGGTGAATGGGATAATGCAGGTTTAGTTAGTTTGAATATTGTCAGTTGCTTTGTGGAGAAAACCCATTGGTTTAAATTGCACATGTCAGTATATTGATCTGGTTATGGGTTTAATTGAACTTAACGAATGCAGGGTTTAAAAAAGATAAGAAAAATTTCTATAGCTCAGGTTATTCAGTATTTCGGCAATTATTTGTTAAAAAAAATGGTAGAAAAAAAAAGTTATTAAATAAGCTTGACTAGTTGTCTTTGTGGCCTCTATTACTCGAACAAGTAAGCCCTATGGGTGTCTCTACACCCAGCACCCTAAAGTCAACTGATTTGGGAGTCGTTGGTTGAAAGTTTGCTACATGGATAACTTTGAAAAGCCTAATAAAAATTAACATTGTACAAGTTAAAGTATAAAAAAAAAAGTAAAGGAAAAAAAACGAGATGAGGCATAAAACGCACTCGTTCTGGAAAATAATAATAAAGATTTTCGGAATAAGGGGTATCTGAGTTATAGAGGTGTAGCATCGTTCTTATATCTAAAATATCTTTCTGTGAACCTTGTAATTGTTGAGGTTGTTCTATTTGTGACTGGATTGATATGTCGACGCACACACACAGAGGTTGGAAATGAAGTAGTTAATGTTACGTCAAGTTTTAACTATTGCTTGAGTTTGAACATTCATTTGAGTTGTGTGAGGATCTTTGAGGTTGTCTAGGGATTTCAATGTTGATTCATGCTTGAGTTGGTAGATTCATGTTAATTAGTTGCATCTCTTTTGTTTAGTTGTTTGCATTGCTTGAGGACAAGCAATTGTCTGAGTTTGGGGGTATTTGATAAGTGGGTAATATACCCACGAATTAGGTATTTTTAGACGTGATATATTATTAGTTTTTAAGTATTTTAGGGTATTTTTACTTGTTTAATTGTATTTTGCAGTTTAGGGCAAAACAGGGGCAAAATAGGGTTTTTGATATCATTAAGGGCATTCTGGTAATTTCAGCAGCAGACCAGTGTTGGGGCGCTAGTCCTAGTGTTAATCCAGCGTCGGGGCGCTGAGGGTCAGGAGACTTTGGGCGAGGCTTTGCAAGGCCAAGGGTTTTGATGCAAACTTCTACACTAACTAGGATTCTTTTTGAACGCTGACCTTGGAGGAATGTTTCTATATAAAAAGGAAGGCTTTTCACAAAACAACACACACGGAGATTGAAACGAATTGCTAGAGATTAAGGATTGAAGATTTTGGAGAAGTTCACAAGGAATTCAGATTGAAGATTGGAAGTAGAAGAATACTTTATCGAGTTTTTTCTTACTTCTTAATTTAGTTTGTGATTCAATTGTGATGACTTATTTGGGACTTTTGCTTTTAATTAAGACTACAATTGAATCTTTTATGTTTATAGATTAATTATCTATTTAATTCTAATTATTCATTCATATTGAGTTTACTATCATATTTTGTGTTTATTGATTAATTGTCTGACCAACAATTAGTAGGATACTTTAGATGAATTCGGGAGATGAAATCTAGGGTTAGATCTGAATATGATAGCATGTATTCTTAATTATTTACATGGGATGAATAATTAGGGTTATACAGTGAATAGGGATATCTCTTCGCTGCATGTAACTATTGGGCATTGGTGTTTAATGTATTTAATTCTTTAGTTTTGCTTAGGAATATCGCAGAATTAATTGAGTTAGATAATTTTATTTGATCACTTGGGAAAGGGCTTATAAATAATTTTGAATTCCCGTTAACAACTCTAATAAATTGAAAAATTGGATGATTTAGATAAATTGATTCACATTAGATAATTGGGGATGTTGTAGTTTTATGCCTTAAAATATCTAAATTACAACCTTCGTGCTAGATTTAATTTAGTCTAATTAGTTTTAATCATTATTCACAAATGGCAATTGTTTAAATAAAATTGAATTGATACAGTACTAGTAGTTGGGAGTTATTGAACTGAGATTTCCTGTGGGTTCGACACTCGTATTTATCACTTTATTACTTGTTGATCGTGTATACTTGCGCCTAATTGTTGATTGTGAAATCGGACAACAGTTTTCATAGGAGTAATTGATTCTATGCCATACTTCTTAAGTAGGTCTTTGATGTACTTGGCTTGGTTGATGAAGATCCATTCATTAGTCTACTTTACTTGGAGTCCAAGGAAGTAGTTCAGCTCACCCATCATACTTATTTCAAACTTGTTCTGCATTAACTTGGAAAATCTCTCACATAATTTTTCGCCAGTAGAACCAAAAATAATATCATCTACATAGATTTGTACTAACAATATTTTATCCTTGTGCTTCCTAAGGAACAGAGTTGTGTCCACTCCACCTCTAGTGAATTAATTTTTTCAATGAGATAATTAGTAAGTGTTTCATACTATGCTCTAGGTGCTTGCTTAAGACCATAAAGTGCTTTATCTAACCTATAAACATAATTAGGGAAGGTTGGGTTGATAAAACCTGGAGGTTGTTCTATGATAAGTGGGTTTTATACCTACTTATTGGATACTTTTAATCTCGATATCTTGCGAATCCTAGGGCGTTTTAGTTGGTTTTTATATCTTTTTACCTTATTTGAGTAAATGTTGTTTCGTATTGCTTTCATGTGATTTCGTATGGTTTTTATGTGTTTTAACTATGTTTAGTAGGAATCGAAATAAAAACCACTTGAGTCGATGTTTGGGGTTGTTACATTTGCGTTTTCGGCTTGCTATTTGCATTGCAGTCCTTTGTGGCTCAGTTTCGACCATGATCCAACCATTATCTCTCAGAACTCAAAGAATAAAAGTTGTAGATCTACTTTTCAGCTTTTCGGAATATCTTGAATCATCCAAAGTGGAGTTATTATGCGATAGTTATGTTCATTTTCCTAACGCATGTTGAATCTGAAAATTGCCCACTTGTCATTTACATAGTAGCCACTTCAGGGCCATTTTCGACCTTACTGAACCCTTTATCTCGGAAAACTTAAAGAACGAAAGTTGTAGATCTACGTCTTAGCTTTTTGGAGCCTTTTGAATCGCCTCAATCGAAGTTAAAACAAAGACGTTATGGCTGTTTTATCAAAGGACAATGCAGCAAAATTCCATATGGCGCAACTGCGCCCTATTTGCCCTATGAAACGGAGCAGCTGCGCCCTACCTCGGTAGAAAACACCTTTCAGCGCAGCTGCGCCCAAAACAAGCTTGTGGGCAGTGCAGCTGCGCCGTTTCCTGGCTGACCAGCGTGGACTTTTGTTTTAAATGACCAATTGGATTGTTTCATGAGCGTGGGGTCGAGATTTAACTTATTTGGAGGCACATTTCAGATAATATGAAGGAGATGATATAGGGAGAAATAAAGACTTAATAAATCCCTCTTTGGGGATAGATCTCTGATTTTTCCATCTTTAATTTCTTTCTTATATTAGATTAGATTAGAACCCTAGATTAGATTAGAGCTAAAGATTGAAGCATTCGGAAGATCATTGAAGATTCAAGGAGGAGCAAGAGAGATCAGATTTGCATTCTTCAATCCCTAATTTCTCTTTTCTTCTATTTGTATTTTTTAATGTATCAACAATTGTGGATTATGGAATTTGATTCTATGATGAGTTAAACTCTATTTTGAGATTACAATGAATCTTGTTGTGTAATTTACTTTGATATGTTTCCTTGTTAGTTTAATTAATTGTTATTGGATTGTCTATTATGGTTTATATTTAATTGCTTAATTGTTTGGCCATCAATTACCCTGATAATCCATATGAAATTGAGAAACGGATTATGGGTTTAGATCTGATCATAATAGCAGGTGTTCGTGACTTCTACATGGTGATGGAATTCATGATCCGTGCCTAGGATAGAGATATACCTATGCACCGCATGTAATCTATTGAGAACTTGTGCTTCAACCCTTTTTTAATTGTAATTCACATAGAGATATAGTGGATTAGTTAATTAGGGTGTTCATATTAATTCTATCATCTGTGGATTTAATTTGATATGGGTACGGTGCATCGAGAGATGGTCATATCTTACCTTCGTGATCTCGATTAACAATTCAGTATAATTATTTAGCTTAACAGGGAGTGTATCGATCTAAATGAAACAATAGATGAAATTGTAGTCTCAAGTCTTCATTCTGTAGTTTCATTCTAGGGGCATTTAGTATTAGTTTAATTACATAGTTTTAATTCAAAATGCTAAATCATTCATTTAAATAAGATTAAGATGGTTACGGGTTAGTGCTTGGTGACTTTTGTTAAATAATTCTCTATGGGAACGATACTCTACTTACTCTTTATTACTTGTTGACCTTGTATACTTGCACGTATATATTGATTGTGAAAACGAACCAACAAGTTTTTGGCACCGTTGTCGGGGAATTAGTTTAATAATTTTTGCAATCATTAGCTTCAATCAAATTAGTCTTAATTAAAACATTTTGTTTCTATTTTAATTCTCTTCCTATATTTCTTTCTTTTCAGGTACCATAGATAACTTTACTTATCAATGGCCATATACGAGAATGACTCAACCTAAGGGAAACAGGGGTTGATGGATGATGGGCTAAATCTATACTAGTAATTTACGTGCAAGTATACACGGTCAATCAAGTAATAAAGTGATAAGGAGTGTCGATCCCACGAGGAATAGTAACAAATAATTATTCCAAATACAAATTTGTAATCAATTCGATTCTATATAAACAATTGAAATCTCAAGTGAATTAATTAATAAAGAAATAACTAAAGAAAGGTGAATTCAATAAATAAAAGAAAATATTAAGAACTCAATTTCTCCCGATGAATCACTTAATTAATATCATTCTTCTCTTATTAAATCGGTTATTTAGAATTGTCAACGAAAAATCACTAATAGTTAATATAACCATCTCTCGAATAATTATATGGCATACCTATTATTATCAATTTCCCTATATTTCTATGACAAATAATAATAATAGATTCATTAAGAATCATTTTCCACCCGTTGCTTGCGGTATTCAGCTATATTCTTATCATATCCACAAAATTAGCATTCAATTAGCAATCTCTATTACTGAAAAGAATTACTAATCACAAGTTACTATACCCAGATCTTAATTTAGAATCTATCGTCAGATTTCATGTAAATTCATCCGATAATTGTTAATTACGCAATTATAACAACCAACACAAGATATAATAAACAATCCAACCCATAATCAATTTAAATCAAAGATAGAATAAATATTAAATTAAACTATCATCGGGTTCCATTGAATCCTTAGTGAAAAGACTAATTCATATTAGATAATAAAATAAACAATATAATACATTCAGAAAACATCCAAGTACAAGAAATTAAATTGAGAAGGAAGAATGAACTTTGTCACAGTTTTGCTTCGCTCCTTTCTTCAATTATTGCCTCCTTCAGGTGACTCCTTGAAACCCTAACTAATATCTTAAAACTACTGATAAATCCTCCTCTATATTACGCTCTGTCCCCCATACTCCTCATAATATAAGAATACTTATAGGAGTTATTCCACCTAACCCTAATTGAATTAAGATTACATTTATAACCCTAGGTGGATATATTTGTATTGAAGTCAGCCTTGTAGTCTCTGTAACTCTTCAGGCTTCAATTGGTAAGTATCTCTCTTTATTTAGAAAACAACAATAATTAAACCCTTTAGCTCAGCCGCACCACACGCGCCACGCGCGCACGCGATCCTCTCGAGAGCCGCGACTCGCCTTATCGAGCGCCGCGACTCACACAATCATGCGCTGCGGCCCACAAGTTCTGTCACTTTTCTCTTCTAGCTTCCTTGCTCGCCCAATTGCTTCAAATATTCACAATTTTACCACTTAACTCCTTTATTCCTACAAAATAAATAAAAACTCTATAAAATAACATAAAATACTTAAAAACACACAACTATTAAGTCTAAAAGTACCCAAATAGTAGATATGAAACATACTCATCAAATACTCCCAAACTTAAATATTTGCTTGTCCTCGAGCAAAACTCAAACAAAACTAAAAACTACTCTAACATGCAATAACCAGTTAACTCATGAGCAAAAATTTATGATAAATCTGAACCACTGTCTCAAAGACTTACACATACGAATTTCTAGCCAAATTCAAATCATGCATAATCAAAAAACTCAACATAATCATCAATTCCATAGCAATTCACGATTTTCGACATAAGATCATCCAAACTGTTCAAGCTATTCAACCTAGATAAGGTTATATAATCAAATATCATGTAAAAGATACCTAACATCAACTCAAAAATCCAAACCATCACATCAAGTTTCCTTAAACACAACATCACATCAATTCGGGGGAAGGAATTAACAAAATATTTTTTCTTCAACTCGTGAGTGCATTTTATGCTCCATCTCACTTTATTGTAAATAAGTGCGTTTTACGTTCTATCTTGCCTATATTTATGGATGAGTGCGTTTACGCTCCATCTCAATCCACCAATAATTCAACTTCAATGACATTCAACATTTTTCATAATTTTCAATTCATTTCTCAAATTTTCCCCCCAAACTTAAATGAATGCCTATTTTTACATCAACTGATGATCAATAAACTCCTAGAGTTTCAATCATATCTTTCACACATATTCAACTATATAAACTCTCTAATGTCAACTAACTTGAACATCAGGATTATCAAATGTCTAGAATCACAAAATACTAGAAAAACCAACTCTTGAACTAGCATGATCCGAAAAATTAGCCAAAAATATCCAATTTTCAATCCATTCTTATCATTGGCCTTCACAGATTTAGTTAAAAGATTGCTCAAAAGTTAAACTATTATTATTTATTATATATATATATTATTTTATTTTATTTTATTTATTTATTACTAATATGCAATCTAATATGCAACCTAATATGCAATCTATCTATAAAATAACTAAAATGCATAAATAAAATCTCAAGTACCAAATAAATCAAGTATCAAATAAATTCAACCAATACCCCCAAACTTGAAACGTACATTGTCCTCAATGTTCTAGAAAAATAAAAACAATAAAGTAAAGAAACTTTCCTGAACAATTAAGCATCACCAGCATCATCTTCATCCTCATCCTCCTCTTTCGTGATAAATGTATATTCGAGGAACACTAGTGAAGCAGGAAAGTTGCATAAGGATGTATGACACCATTAGGAACAATGTAGAACAACATGCACACCCCTTTTCTCTTCATAATCCTTCTGTGTTACCTGTGAAATATTATCGTATTATTACTAACTAAAACATAACTAACTTAATAATTCAAATAATTCCTAATTAACATGCAAGCTATTTCTATTTATTTTATTTTATTTTATTTTATTATTAATTTTTTTTATTAATTTTCTTTTATTTTGAATAAATATCATCTAGCTAAACTTAATAAAATGAACTAAAATTCAAATATGCAAACTCATAATAAACTTAAACTTTTGGGTTGCCTCCCAATAAGCGCTTGGGTTATAGTCGTCAGCCCGACTTCTGTTTGCCAAAATCTATACTAGCAAAAATACGCAAGTATACGCAGTCCACAAGTAATAAAGTGAAAGTAGAGTATCGTCCCACAGAGAAGAATTGATTCTATAATGACAAATTCCAAATTTAAATCAAATCAATTTTTAGTAAACAAATGATTTATGATTTCTGAGGTTTTGAATTTAACTAATTAATTCTAAATTAAATTATTAACTCTAGTTTGAAAACAGATTTTTAAAGACTTAAGACTATAACTTCACTTAATGCTTTATTTTACTTAACATGCTCCCCTTTGGATTATGCTAGTTATTCTGGATTGTTAACCAGGAACTCATCACTATTTATGATCATCTTTCAACGTTTCATAAACAACTTAACTTAAATCCACTATTGATAGATTCAAGTTAATCACCCTAGATAACTAACTCACTATATTTCTATGTGAATTACAATTAAAAAAGATTTAAAGCCCAAGTTCCCTATTTTGATTACATGTGGTGAATAAGTATATCTCTAACCTAATCACAAATTATGAATTCCATCAACAGCAGAATACACAATCACATGCTATTATGGTCAGATCTGAATCTATACTTCATCTCTCGAATTCATATAGATTATCTCAGTAATTATTGGCCAGATAATTAAACAATTTAGTACAAACCATAATAGACAAGCCAAAAATAGCTAATCATAATATTCAAAGAGCATGCTATTCAAAACTACACATTAAGATCCATTATAGCTTTAAAAGAAATTTAGTTCATAAATAAACTAGAATTCATAATCCACAAGTTTAATAACATCAAAAAGTTTGGAATAGAGAGAAAAGAGAAGAAACACTGTAAGCAATCCTTCAATCTCTGTCCTGCTCCTCCTTGCTTTCTCCTTGCTATCAACTTGCTTCAAGTCTTCTCCAATTGCTCCAAACTAGGGTTTGCTAATTATAGATATCAATTACCAACTAGAAAACACCTATTTATAATAACTAATAAAACCCCTAATTAATTACAACGTTTCAAATCCAAGATCAAATCAAATCCAATTAAAATAACTAAAAAGTCAACTTTGCCCTCACTCGAACCGGCGCGGCCGCGCCTGGATTAAGCTTGCAAGGCGCGCGGCCGCGCCACTCTGGCAGCAAATTTTTTTCTAACTCTGACATCACGCGCGGCCGCGCTGCTCTGAAATCCTGCAACATCAGCTACATCAGTAACTTCATCCACTCGAACGTCCAATTCTCGCCCAATGCAATCCCAACATGTGCAACCTACAAAAACACACAAAATACATGAAAAGTAACTGAAAACCATGGAACTAAGCAATAATTCGCGTATATTGGTATCCGATTCGTAGGTATAAAACCCACTCATCAAATTCCCCCAAACTTAAACTATTGCTTGTCCCTAAGCAACAAAATAGAATGCAATAACTAACACAATGCAACACAATGCCATGAATGCCCTAAGAACTAGCATGCCTACGAATCCAACCAATAGCCAATATGAATGTTAACTGAATGCCTCAGAGATATCAATAAACAGCTTGAAACAGTAAATCCAATCAAAAGGAACTAATAATCCCAACCAATCAAACAATATACACCTATCATCACCCAAATTGTGCGTGTGTGCTCATTAATCACGTTAACCGACCAAAGTTCAAAATAAAGCCACATAACCAATTCTATAACAAGAATACTCTCTTTTTACTTTAATTCAAGCAAATACAACAAATCCAGCCAATATCAAGCAAATACCGAGCATGAAGGTTCTAACAAGACTTATGCCTAACTTTATTCTTCTACGAGTGCGTTTTACGCTCCATCTCGTATTTATGCTTAACTGTGCAATGTCAAGTTCTCTTAGGCGTTTCAAAATCACCCATGTAGCGAGCGTTCAATCAGTGGCTCCCAAGCCGGCTTTAGGGCACTAGGTGTTAAGACACCCCTAAGGATCTAATTACCCGAGTGATAGAGGCCACAGAACCCAACCAGTCAACATTTATTGTATTTATTTTCCATTTTATTTAGCCTTAAAAGAACCCCCAAACTCAGCTTTTACCCAATTTAACCTTCCTTGTTAATTCACCTATCAATGTTTTACCCAATTCTCATGTAAAAATCAGTTATGCAACCCTTTGAACCCCAGCAGTCAAATTAATCAATTTATTCGTGCAATCAAAAAACTCAAGTTATGACAGGCATAATTACCCTCATGATCAAAATTATTATATCCCTAACGACTTTCAAACTGTCCAAGCTAACACAATAATACCCATCTCATCATTAGCCGAGCCAAAATCATACCAACTAATCAATTGGATTCATACAATCAAACTAAATGTACCTAACACAACCAAACTACCTGTGCAAGATACTAATATGCCAACATACTAACAGATATGATGCACAAAACCAATAAACATGCTAAACAAAAACCTAAAAGAACTCCCCCAAACTTGAAACAGACAATGCCCTCATTGGATAAAACAATAAAAGAAAAGGAAAAGGAAAGAAAAACTCCCCTAATCCGAAGTAGCATCATCCGCCTCCTCCCCATCGGAAGGCGTGTCCGGAGGCAGATAAGTCGAGGCTGCACCAAACGTTGGAAATTGGACTTGAATGCCCAACTGAGAAAAGGCCTGCGAGAAACTATCTGAAAGCTGAGTGGAAAAAGAACGAAGCTCGGTCATGCTCGAATGTATAGCATCCATCCTGCGAGTCATACGCCTCTCCATGCGATCCAATCGAGCCTGCGAGATATTAACCAGTTGTTCAGGCTCAGGCACCGGCTGATCAGACGCCTCCTCACTCTTAGAATAGTCCCCTAACAAGAATCCTGCTCCACGAGCATGCGACGGGGCTCCTTCCCACACCTTATACTTTGCTATCGTCGCGTGATCAATGGTATTCATCGGGAGCTGCACTGGCTCACTGTCGGCCCACTCCACCCCCGCAGCTGAACATAAGCGGGTAATCACCGAAGCATGTGGGATACCACCTGAAGTACCTCCTTGAAGGTAACGACGAATAGACTGATGAATCACATAACTAACATTAACAGACTTTCCCATCATTATCCCATATAGCAGAATCGCCCGGTCCTTGGTCACGTCGTTCTGGTGCCTGGTGGGCATGAGATTGGCACAAATGAAGCTGTACCAGGCCTTGCCGTAGCGACTCAAGGCAATGTGCGGGAAGTGAAGCTTCTAGTCAGTCCCCTGTTTCATAGTCCACTCGGTACCCGGCTTGCACAAGACATTTTTGATTCTTTCCAGCTTGGATTCCCAATTAGTAGAATGGAAACTCTCAGGGTCAGAAAGGGGAATGGTAGGCAAGTGGTAAATATCATTAATAGTTCGGCTATCATAAGGCACCTGATAGCCCCTTACAAATGTCGTCCAATCCTTTGTAATCTTGGCGTTGGCGTAAAATTCTTGAACCACAGAAATAGGTGCTGACAATGGTGGCTCTACAAACAATAACCAGCCTTTAGCCCTGATCATACGCATCATCTCTCCATCCAAATCAGGATCGGGCTTTAGCCCACGCTCCAATACAAAGGTCTTGCCCAACAAAACCCGGTGATAGAAGTCCTTTGCCTCAGCCGAAACAAACCGACTCCTATCAAAATCTACATCTTCAGCGTGTGCATGTGAACTGGACGATTCCTCTCGTGGTCGTTTGGAAGCCATATCAATTCAATTCCCAATTCACAATACAGCAAAATCTCCCCTAAACTTGAAAGAAACTACACTAGGGTTCTCAAACAATAACAATCCAAAATACTTGCATGCACAACTCAGTTACAAGCAACAAAACCAATATAATGCAATCCCCTGTGTAAAATTCTAACAAAAAGCTTAGTTCAATATAAAACCCTAATTGCAATATACTTACTTCAATAAACCCACTGTGATTCCTTGCTAACCCACTGCGTTGCACTGACAATCTCCTTGATGAACTCTGTGATTGTTGAAGAAATCGGATTTGGGGTGTGAATGGAGAGTGTCGGCTATGTATGTATGTATTAGAGAGAGAATGGAGATGAATGATAATATGAACTAGGGTTTGATGTTGGCAGAGTTTGATTTGTAGAATGATTTTGTAGAGATTGGGATTTGGTAAGGAATCCGATTTGGAAGAGAAGGAAACAGAGAGAGTCGGTTGTTTAGATGGAATAGGTTTGAAGAAATAGAGTCCAAGCGGGAAAAGGAAATAAGAAGCAGTTGTGGGTCGGGTCGAACTTGATTTTGAAAAACTGGGAACCGATCGCGGCGCGGCCGCGCTTGGATTTGACCTGCATGGGCCGCAGTCGTGCTAGTGTGCCAGCCATTTTTTTTTCAACTTCTGAGATGCGGCGCGGCCGCACTGGTTTCCTTCACAATTTGGGCGCGGCCGCGCTGGTGTACCAGCTGCATAATTTTAACTTTCTGAAGCAGGGCGCAGCCGCGCTGGTTTTCTTCACAATTTGGGGCGCGGCCGCGCCGGGCTAAAATCTGGAATTTTAACTGTTAAGCCCTTTTGATGGTTTCTTCATGTATACTCCTTGGTGTATGACCTATAAACAATAAAAACCCAGAAACAAAGTATCTAATTACTACAAGATAAAAATAAAACTAAATCTAAGTCCTAAAAATCACAAAATGATAACAAAAAACAATTAGAAATTGGGTTGCCTCCCAAGTAGCGCTTGATTTAAAGTCTTTCAGCCTGACTACTTCCTGTTTCGTCTTTAATTGGCAAGAGTGATTGAGGTTTTCTGGCGATCAACACCACCACCCCAATAATGCTTTAATCTTTGACCATTGACTTTAAACGACTCTTCCGGATTACTAGGTTTTCTGGCGATCAACACCACCACCCCAATAATGCTTTAATCTTTGACCATTGACTTTAAACGACTCTTCCGGATTACTTGCAAAAACTTTAACGGCGCCATGAGGGAATGCTTGTTTAACAATGAAGGGACCCGACCACCTAGACTTGAGCTTCCCTGGAAATAACTTCAGCCTAGAATTGAAAAGGAGCACTTCTTGTCCCGGCTCAAAAGTCCTATCGATGATTTTTTGATCATGCCACTTCTTTACTTTTTCCTTGTAAAGCTTTGAATTCTCATATGCTTGTAACCGGAATTCATCAAGTTTGTTAAGCTGAAGTAGCCTCTTTTCCCCAGTAGCCGCGAGATCAAAGTTCAACTTTCTGATGGCCCAGTATGCTTTGTGTTCCAGCTCAACCAGTAGGTGACACGCCTTTCCATAGACTAATTGGTACGGTGACATGCCAATGGGCGTCTTATAAGCTGTCCGATAAGCCCAAAGTGCATCATCCAATTTTGCTGACCAATCTTTTCTATTCGGATTGACGATTTTCTCCAGAATTCTCTTTACTTCTCTGTTTGACACTTCAGCTTGGCCACTGGTCTGGGGATGGTAAGCTGTAGCAATTCGGTGGTTTACCCCATACTTAGCTAAGAGAGCCGTGAAAGACCTGTTGCAAAAGTGACTCCCTTCATCACTGATAATTGCTCTTGGGGTGCCAAAATGTGTGAAGATGTTTTTCTGCAGAAATTTAAGAACCACTTTGGCATCATTAGTCGGCAACGCACTTGCTTCCACCCATTTAGAGACATAATCGACCGCCAAAAGGATGTAGAGGTTGTTAAAGGACGATGGGAATGGTCCCATAAAATCTATTCCCCAAACGTCAAAGACTTCAACTTCTAAAATGGCATTCAAGGGCATCTCATGACGCTTGAAAATATTTCCCACCCTTTGACATCTGTCACATCTTTGCACGAAGTGGTGGGCATCCTTAAACAATGTTGGCCAGAAAAATCCTGCTTGCAACACCTTGGCCGCTGTCTTCTCGCCCCGTAATGACCTCCATATAGTGAATCATGGCAATGATGTAAGATACTCTCTACTTCACCCTGTGGCACACACCGTCTAATTATCTGATCGGCACAATGTTTGAACAGGAACGGTTCATCCCACATGTACCTTTTTACATCATGCAGAAACTTTTTCTTTTGTTGGCTGGTCAAATCAGGAGGAAGTACGTTGCTAACCAAATAATTGACAAAATCGGCATACCATGGGACTTCTGAGTGGAACACAAACAACTGCTCATCTGGAAAGAACTCATTGATCACCGTTTTGTCTCTATTTACGTGATCATTGTTTTCTAATCTCGAGAGATGATCTGCCACTTGATTTTCCGTTCCCTTCCTATCCCGAATTTCCAAATCGAACTCCTGGAGTAGAAGTATCCATCGAATCAGCCTTGGCTTCGCATCCTTCTTCGAAATCAGATATCTTATGGCAGAATGGTCAGTGAACACCACTACTTTAGTTCCAATTAAGTACGACCTGAATTTGTCAAATGCATACACAACCGCGAGCAACTCCTTCTCAGTCGTCATATAGTTGAGTTGGGCATCGGATAATGTTTTGCTAGCATAATAAATGGCGTGAAAAATATTTTCCTTTCGTTGACCCAAAACAGCCCCAATAGCATAGTCACTAGCATCACACATCAATTCAAACGGCCTTGACCAATCCGGTGCTACAATTACTGGCGTTGTAGTCAATTTCCTTTTCAACAATTCAAAATCTGCAAGACACTCATCATCAAATTTAAAGGGAACATCTTTCTCCAGTAGGCTACATAATCAGCACCGCTCCAATCCCTAAACCTGAAGCATCACACTCAATTTCGAAAGTTTTAGTAAAGTTAAGAAAAACAAGCAAAGGAGCGTTAGTCAATTTATCTTTAATCAATTTAAACGCCTTTTCCTGTTCTTCACCACACTTAAACCCCACACTCTTTTTGATTACTTTCGTCAATGGTGTTGTGATGTCGCTGAAGTTCTTCACGAAACGTCGGTAGAAACTTGCTAGTCCATGGAAACTACGAACTTGACTCACATTTGATGGACTCGGCCATTCTCGGATTGCACGTATTTTCTCCTCATCCACTTGAACTCCTTGTGAACTCACAACAAATCCAAGAAAAACAACTTTATCCGTACAAAACGTGCACTTAGCCATGTTAGTAAATAACTTTTCTTTTCTAAGAACATCTAAAACAGATTTCAAATGCAATGCATGCTCTCCCAAGTTTTTGCTATATATCAAGATATCATCAAAATAAACTACCACAAATTTGCCAATGAATGGTCGCAAAACATGGTTCATCAATCTCATGAAAGTATTAGGAGCATTAGTTAAACCAAAAGGTAACACTAGCCACTCATAAAGACCATTTTTTTTTTTGAAAGCAGTCTTCCATTCATCACCCTCTTGCATTCTAATTTGATGATAACCACTTTTTAAATCAATTTTTGAGAATATACAAGACCCATGCAATTCATCTAACATGTCATCTAATTGAGGAATGGGATGTCGATATTTTACCGTAATGTTATTTATCGCTCGACAATCGATGCACATCCGCTATTTCCCATCCTTCTTTGGCACTAAGATTACTGGAACTGCAGAAGGACTCATGCTCTCCCTCACGAACCCTTTCTCCATTAGTTCGCTAACTTGTCTTTGTAACTCCTTCGTTTCCTTGGGATTACTCCGATAGGTTGGACGGTTTGGAATGGTAGTGCCGGGTACGAAATCAATCTGATGCTCAGTTCCCCGAATTGGTGGTAATCCCTGTGGAAGCTCCTCGGGAAACACATCCTTATAATCTTGCAAAAGAGATGAAACAACACTAGGCAAAGAAGAATCGTTAGCGTTAGCATTCAAAAGCGCCTCCTTATACCGAAGTATAATCATCGGCTGTTTAGCATCTAAAGGTCGCCTCACGTCGCTCTTTTTTGCATAGATATTGGTTTTTCGCTCATCATCTTTTCTTTTCTCTCTTTCTTTTTCTCTCTTATTTTTTCCCTCATTATTTTTCTTTTTTTCACTCTCTTTTCTTTTCTCATGATCTTTCTGCAAATGAAGTTGATCCTCATGCACCTGTTGTGGTGACATAGGACATAAAGTAACCTTCCTTTTATTGTGAACAAAAGAATACTCATTTGAAAACCCGTCATGCTTCACACATCTATCAAATTGCCAAGGTCGACCAAACAATATGTGACCCGCCTGCATTGGAACTACGTCACACAAGATTTCATCCACATATTTCCCAATAGTAAACGACACCAAAACCTGTTTAGTAACTTTAATCTCATTACTATCATTGAGCCATTGCAATCGATACGGTTGAGGATGTTTGGTTGTGGGAAGCCCCACTTTCTCTACCATAGCCTTACTTGCCACATTCGTGCAACTACCCCTATCTATCACGACACAACAAATTTTTCCATTCACAAGGCACCTAGTATGAAATAAATTTTCACGCTGCTCGCTGCTTTCCTCCTTCACTTGTGCACTAAGCACCCTTCTCATCACCAAAACTTCCCCAAATATTGTCACTTCCCTATCCTCTGCTTCTTCTAGTGGTGGCATAGAATCACTATCACTATATTCCCCTTTGGTCTCCACCTCACCGTTGTCAAGTAACAACATTGTTCTTTGATTCGGACATTGATTCGAAATATGTCCCCTACCTTGACATTTAAAACATTTAATATCTCGATTACGACTAAAAGAAGTAGGGTCAGTTTTACCTTGCACTCCTCTATTAGTCGTTTCCGGTTTTGACTCAACTTTGGATCTACTCACAGCTGGCTTATCCTCTCACTTGCCAATATTGGGTTTCCATGATGAACTCGGATTTGACATTGATCGTTGGCTACCTCTCCTCTTAAGTTGTTTCTCAATCTTGATAGTCATGTGTACCATATCCTCCAATACCACATAATGTTGTCATTCTACTAGATCTCAAATCTCCCAAATAGTCCTGCCGAAAATCTGGCCATTGTTGCTTCGCTATCCTCATTGATGTTTGCCCTAGCTAACAACATCTCCATCTCCTTGTAATAGTCCTCTACACTCCGGCTACCTTGTTTCAGACTTTGTAGGCTCCGAACTAACTCACAGTGATAGTAGTCTGGTACAAATCTCTTTTTCATAACCGTCGTCATCTCATCCCAAGTTTCAATTGGTCGTTCTCTGCACCTTCTCCGGCTGATTATCAGCTGATCCCACCAAGTAACTGCATAAGCTGAAAACTCCGTAGTGGCGAGTTTGACTTTCTTGAGTTTTGAATAGTTGTGACATTCAAAAACCCACTCCATCTTCTTTTCCCACTCTAGGTATGCCTCAGGATCACTCCCCCCTTGGAAAGCTGGAATCTTCATTTTGATGCTATCCAAATTGCCATCTTCTCTATCCCTACCGCCTCTATCCCTTGCTCCTTGCCTCCTATGGATAAAGTCAGATTCACGATCCTCTTCTTCACTAAATCCTCCATCATTGAAATTAGTCTCTTCCACCCTAGCTCCTTTTTGCTGGGATACTCCTTTTTGATAAGTTCCTTGACGGTTTTGAGAAGATTCTCCTCGAGTAATGCTTAATTGGTCCAAGTGCTCATGCACCTGTTCCATTGCCATATCCAACCTCCTGCCCCATTCCTTGTGACGAGGACATCCTTAGTTCACAAGCCCTTGACAAAACACAAGTGGATCCATTGCATATGCCACTTGGACCCATTACGAGGACACGAGCTAAACGCTTCAAAGAAGGACTTAATGGGATGATTCATAAATTATGGACCGAGGTTGGATCGAGCATAGAGGTTATAGAGACGGGTTACAAGCACGCGAAGTTCATAAACACATTGGAAGCAAGCATACCCGAACCGACACAAAAGAATCAGCATTTCCGCACTTTTGGACTAGTTTGACATCAGTTCGTATTTTGGCCATAACTTGAGTTTCCAAACTCCAAATGAGGTGATTCAAAAGCCTAAATTCATTAAAAACTCCAGGGCTACAATTTTCATTCTTGGCCTAAGTCCAAATTCAAAATTTCTCAGGTGTGAAAATAGCTTGCAATGTGCTGATCAGTTTATAGTTATCTGATTTGGACTTTTAACACATCACATGTTTTGGATTGTTAAATTCTTTGGGTGGCTGATACATGTGATGTGATTAGTTGTTAGATCTTGACTTATGATGATGGTTTAGCACACCATGAGTTCCTATAAATACCAAGTGATGCTAGGATGTAAAATCATTCATTCATATCAATTTTCAGATTATCAATACTATTGTGAGTTTGTTTCTCTACTTGTGGTTCTTTGAAGAATTCCTAAGTGTTCCTTAGTTCTTCTTTTTAGATTCATAATTGACTTATCATACAACCATTCATAGTTGTGTGTGGCGTCTTCTACCGCATCAATCGTCGATAGTACCGAGATTACCGCTTCAATATAAGCGAGGGGTCGAAGTGTCGTTGGTGTTCATCCTCCGTAAATTTCCTAAGCAAGCAATTGTACCAAGATTACCGTCTACATATAGGCGAGGGGTTAAGGTGTTGCAAGCTATCCATCCTATCAACTTGTTAGAAACGATCTGGGCGACGACCACCTCACGCAAGCGTGTCGTGGAGTCTATCATTTGGTATCAGAGCCAGGCTTCTTATCAAGTTACTTATCTTTACTTTTATTGTTGAAATATAGTCAAAAAAATGCATAAAATATATAGTAGAAAATTTGTATTGTTGAATTGCTATCATCGGGATTTTCATTTGCAAGAATCATATTTGGCGTTTGAAAGTCTTGTGGAGAGTCGTACCTTCTATATTGTTTTCTTGATAAGTTATTATTGGATTGTAATTAGAGAATTGAGGTAATATTTGTGAGAATTCAAAAAGAACCTATTAGAGAGAACTACGAGCGGAAAAAGGCAAGAGTAGTAAGTTTAATTGAGGGTAAAAGCCTAATTGTGTGATACACGAGCGTTTCCTACTTATGTGGTATATTGTTTGAGTGAAACACGCAAGGGAGTGGTGAGGAACTTGTTTTCTACTAATCTTTATTTTGCAGGAAATATGTCTAACACAAGAGATAAGACAATTGAAAATGAACCTTCTACATCGAATTTTGACCCAAAACTCATGATGGAGGCTATGATGAAAGAATTTTCTAGATAATTGGGGATGGCTATTGAACAAGTGCATGATCGCATCGATCAATTGAGTGTCACTCGAGGGAAACAAACTCAAATCCCTCCGGGTGGGCGTCCAAAAGGAAAGACCCAACAAAAGGAAGTAAGGCTAGCGGAGACAAATTACTATGATGAAAGGTTTAGCGAGGAAGAGGATCGGGAAATTGACCTTATCCCTAGGAGACATTTTGCAAAGGATAGAGGCGGCCGAAATCGAGAGGACAACAATCTCGATAGCATCAAAATGAAAATTCCCACATTCCAAGGCAGGAGTGACCCCGAGGCATATTTAGAGTGGGAGAAGAAAATGGAGTGGATCTTTGACTGTCATAACTACTCGGAACTCAAGAAAGTTAGGATTGTAGCTACCGAATTTTCAGAGTATGCAGTTACTTGGTGGGATCAATTGATGACCAGCCGAAGGAGGTGCAGAGAATGTCCAATAGAGACTTGGGCAGAAATGAAATCTGTAATGAAAAAGAGGTTTGTCCCAAGCCACTACTATCGAGATCTGTTTCGAAACATACAAAATTTGAGACAGGGAAACAAGAGTGTGGAGGACTACTTCAAAGAAATGGAAATGCTAATGTCTAAAGCTGACATCGACGAGGATAATGAGGCAACCATGGCCCAATTTTCAGCAGGTTTAAATTGGGATATTGCAGATTTGGTGGAGCGCCAACATTATGTGGTATTGGAAGACATGGTGCACATGGCTATCAAAATAGAGAAGCAACTTAAGAGGAGAGGTGGCCAGCGAATAAACACTACCACAGGTTCATCATGGAAATCCAATAATGTGAAGCGTGAGGAAAAGCCAATTGTTTTCAAACCAAAGCCAGAAATCAAGCAGGGAGCGGCTAATCAAGTGGTGCAAGGTAAAACTAATACACCTTCTACTAGTCGTAATCGAGATATTGTATGCTTTAAATGTCAAGGCAGGGGACATATTGCAAATCAATGCCCAAATCAAAGAACTATGTTATTGCTTGATAATGGGGATTTGGAGACCGAGGAAGAAGATAGTGACAATGACTCTATGCCACCGTTGGAGGAAGATAGAAAGGTTGCTATGCATGGCGAAGTGTTAGTTACACGGAGAATGCTTAGTACACAGGTAAAGGAAGAAAGCAGCGAGCAAAGAGAGAATCTATTTCATACTAGATGCATGGTAAATGGTAAGATCTGTTGTGTTGTAATTGATGGTGGGAGCTGTACAAATGTGGCAAGCATCACAATGGTGGAGAAATTGGGACTTACAACATCCAAACATCCTCACCCATACCGATTGCAGTGGCTCAATGACAGCGGCGACATCAAAGTTACCAAGCAAGTATCAGTACCGTTTACAATTGGGAAGTATGTTGATGAGATCCTTTGTGATGTAGTTCCTATGCAGGCAGGTTATTTACTACTTGGGAGACCTTGGCAGTTCGATCGGCGAGTAAAACACGACGGTTTTACTAATGAGTACTCTTTTGTTCATAATCAAAGAAAAGTTACCTTGTGTCCTATGTCACCAAAACAGGTGCATGAGGATCAAATACACTTACAGAGAGATCATGAAAAGAAAACAAAAGAGAGAGAAAAAAAGAAAGGAGAAGAGAGAAAAACAAATATTTTTACAAAAAGGAGTGATGTAAGGCGAGCTTTGGATTCTAAAAGGCCAATGATTGTACTTCGGTATAGGGAGGCACTTTTGAATACTAACGCTAATAAAACTTCATTGCCTAGTGTTATTTCTACTCTTTTGCAGGATTATCAGGATATATTTCCCGAGGAGCTTCCCCAAGGATTACCACCAATTCGGGGAATTGAACATCAAATTGACTTTGTCCCCGGCGCGACCATTCCAAATCGCCCGGCATACCGAAGCAATCCCGAGGAAACGAAGGAATTGCAAAGGCAAGTTGACGAGCTAATAGACAAGGGGTTCATGAGAGAAAGCATGAGTCCATGTGCGGTTCCAGTTATTTTAGTACCTAAGAAAGATGGGAAGTGGCGCATGCGCATTGATTGTCGAGCGGTAAATAACATCACGGTAAAGTATCGCCATCCCATTCCTAGGTTAGATGATATGTTAGATGAATTGCATGGATCTTGTGTGTTTTCTAAAATAGATTTAAAGAGTGGTTATCATCAAATTAGAATGCATGAGGGTGGCGAATGGAAAACTGCTTTTAAAACAAAATATGGATTATACGAGTGGTTAGTCTTACCTTTTGGTTTAACTAATGCTCCTAGCATATTCATGAGATTAATGAACCATGTTTTGCGATCCTTCATTGGAAAATTTGTAGTTGTCTACTTTGATGATATCTTGATCTACAGTAAAGATTTAGGAGAGCATGCATTGCATATAAAATCTGTCCTAGAAGTGCTTCGGAAAGAAAAATTGTATGCTAATATGGACAAATGCACATTTTGTATGGATCGAGTTGTGTTCCTTGGCTTTGTTGTTAGTGCACAGGGAGTACAGGTTGACGAAGAAAAGGTACGTGCAATCCAAGAATGGCCAACTCCTACGAATGTCTGTCAAGTTCGTAGCTTCCATGGGCTCGCAAGTTTCTATAGACGGTTTGTAAGGAACTTCAGCGAAGTCACAGCACCACTCACCGAAGTAATCAAAAAGAGTGTAGGATTCAAGTGGGGTGATGCACAGGAAAAAGCGTTTAATTTGATTAAAGAAAAATTAACTAACGCTCCTTTACTTGTATTGCCTAATTTCACTAAGACCTTTGAAATTGAATGTGATGCTTCAGGATTAGGCATTAGAGCTGTGTTAATGCAAGAAGGAAAGCCAGTGGCATATTTCAGTGAAAAATTGAGTGGATCAGCTTTGAACTATCCTACCTATGACAAGGAGTTATATGCTTTGGTTCGATCATTGGAAACTTGGCAACATTACTTGTGGCCTAAGGACTTTGTGATTCACACGGATCATGAATCATTGAAATATTTGAAAGGCCAACACAAGTTGAACAAGAGACATGCACGATGGATGGAGTTCATCGAGACATTTCCATACGTCATTCGCTATAAGTAAGGTAAGGAAAATGTTGTGGCCAATGCTCTTTCGCGAAGGTATGTGTTGTTAAATACTCTTGACACAAAATTACTTGGTTTTGAACAAATCAAAGAATTATATGATAATGACCATGATTTTTGTGAAGAGTTTAAAAATTGTGAAAAGAATGTTGTAGGTAAATACTTCAAGATGGATGGATTCTTGTTTCGTGAGAATCGATTATGTATACTTGCATGTTCTTTGCGTGAGTTATTGGTTCGAGAGTCACATGGGGGTGGTTTGATGGGACATTTTGGCGTTGATAAGACCTTATCTGTGATAAAAGAACATTTCTATTGGCCCCATATGAAACGAGATGTAGAAAGAATTTGTGATAGATGCATTACATGTCGTCAAGCTAAATCTCGTGTTCAACCCCATGGGTTATACACACCATTGCCTATTTCGAGTGAACCTTGGATTGATTTGTCTATGGACTTTGTATTGGGTTTACCTAGATCTAAGCATGGTCATGATTCTATATTTGTGGTCGTGGATAGATTTTCAAAAATGGCACATTTTATCCCATGCCACAAAGCTGATGATGCATCCCATGTTGCTGATTTATTCTTTAGAGACATTGTACGTTTGCATGGCATGCCCCGAACAATTGTTTCGGTTAGAGATGCTAAGTTCTTAAGCTATTTTTGGAAAACTTTGTGGTGTAAACTAGGAACTAAACTGCTATTTTCAACTACTTGTCATCCACAAACTGACGGCCAAACGGAAGTAGTTAATAGAACTCTATCTGCTTTATTGAGGGCTATCATTAAAAAGAATATTAAGCTTTGAGAAGAGTGTCTACCACATGTTGAGTTTGCTTATAATAGGTCTGTTCACTCTGCTACTAAATTCTCACCTTTTGAAATTGTGTATGGCTTTAATCCTTTAACACCCTTGGATTTGTCACCAGTACCTGTTTCCGAGTATACTAACATGGATGGCAAAAACAAAGCTGATTTTGTTAAGCAGATACATGAGAAGACAAGACTCAACATTGAGAAGAGGACGGATCAATATGCCAAACAGGCCAACAAGGGTCGGCGTCAAGTAATCTTCGAACCCGGGGATTGGGTATGGCTACACATGCGTAAGGAAAGATTTCCTGCTCAAAGGCGTTCGAAATTACTTCCAAGAGGAGATGGACCATTTCAAGTGCTTGAACGCATTAACAACAATGCTTACAAATTGGACTTACCCGGTGAGTATAATGTTAGTGCAACTTTCAATGTTTCTGATCTAAGCCCGTTTGACGTAGGTGAAGATTTGAGGACAAATCCTTTTCAAGAGGAGAGGTATGATGAGGACATCCTTAGTTCACAAGCCCTTGACAAAACACAAGTGGATCCATTGCATATGCCACTTGGACCCATTACGAGGACACGAGCTAAACGCTTCAAAGGACTTAACGGGATGATTCATAAATTATGGACCGAGGTTGGATCGAGCATAGAGGTTATAGAGACGGGTTACAAGCACGCGAAGTTCATAAACACATTGGAAGCAAGCATACCCAAACCGACACAAAAGAATCAGCATTTCCGCACTTTTGGACTAGTTTGACATCAGTTCGTATTTTGGCCATAACTTGAGTTTCCAAACTCCAAATGAGGTGATTCAAAAGCTTAAATTCATTAGAAACTCCAGGGCTACAATTTTCATTCTTAGCCCAAGTCCAAATTTGAAATTTATCAGGTGTGAAAATAGCTTGCAATGTGCTGATCAGTTTATAGTTGTCTGATTTGGACTTTTAACACATCACATGTTTTGGATTGTTAAATTCTTTGGGTGGCTGATACATGTGATGTGATTAGTTGTTAGATCTTGACTTATGATGATGGTTTAGCACACCATGAGTTCCTATAAATACCAAGTGATGCTAGGATGTAAAATCATTCATTCATATCAATTTTCAGATTATCAATACTATTGTGAGTTTGTTTCTCTACTTGTGGTTCTTTGAAGAATTCCTAAGTGTTCCTTAGTTCTTCTTTTTAGATTCATAATTGACTTATCATACAACCATTCATAGTTGTGTGTGGCGTCTTCTACCGCATCAATCGTCGATAGTACCGAGATTACCACTTCAATATAAGCGAGGGGTCGAAGTGTCGTTGGTGTTCATCCTCCGCAAATTTCCTAAGCAAGCAATTGTACCAAGATTATCGTCTACATATAGGCGAGGGGTTAAGGTGTTGCAAGCTATCCATCCTATCAACTTGTTAGAAACGATCCGGGCGACGACCACCTCACGCAAGCGTGCCGTGGAGTCTATCACCTTGTTCATGGCTTCAACCATCAACTTCATATCAGCTGACAATGAAGGTTCTGCAAGCGTTCCTTTATCCTTTGAGTTAGACATATTTTATGCAAAACAGTGGTCAATAGCAAAATCTTTTCCTCACCACTCCCTTACGTGTTTCGCTCGATTAATGTTTCACTCGTGTATCACTCAATAGGCTTATCACAAACAACTATAGTAGGTATGAATATAAGTACCAACAATCTCGATTACGGAATTGAAGAAGAAATCTACGAACAAATTGAAATAACCGACATAAAATTTTCTATACTCTTTTTTTTTACTCATAAATCCAACGATACAATAAAGATAGATACTTAGCTAGAAAACGCAACTCTGATACCAAATGATAGACTCCACGACACACTTGCGTGAGGTGGTCGTCGCCCGGATCGTTTCTAGTAAGCAAATTGATCGAACTCTCTCGATACCTTAGCCCAACATCTATTTTTAGACGAGAATCTTGATATATTCGATCAAGCAATTGAATTCTTGTGGGATGGAACACCAACAACACTTAGACCCTCGTTTAGATGGAAAACGATAATCTCCGTATCATTGTATGATGTGATAGAATAATGCCACACACAACTATGGTTGGTTGTATGATAAGTTAATTATGAATCTGAAAGAAAAAACTAAGAATAATTGTAACACCCCCAAATCCGGGTACTTAATTCCCACTGATTTGATGTTCACTATTTCAATCATTCACAACTATCTACCCATAATAAGATTAATTAAATAAACTTAAAGAAATATCTTCCCTCAAATGGGGTTACATCACCAATCTCTAAATGGAACAAGTCCTAGGTTATCTAACCTCTATTACATCAATGCGGAATAAAGAACATAAAATTAAATAAGTCTTGCTACAAATAAACATCAAATAATTAACAACTCTCTTACTACTTTGGCATCTTGCCCTTGCCTTTACTTGTGGACGGCTCATCCGATTTCTCTGTCTTAGCTGCAAAGTTTAATGCAAGAGTGAGCAAACAATTGCCCACAAGTGTGATAACAATAGCAATTGAATAATCAATGAAGTAGATTTCAACTGAGGTATAATAGTTTTTCTGAGTTCAATCAATAACTAGTCAAGATCTGAAAGCTCAATAGAAAGCTTAGCTCAAGAACTGAATATAGATTCAGGATTAAAAATGTATATGAGGGTCACGAGACCTCGAACTGTGTCCTAGGTTAACAAGCATTTCTACCGTAACCTTTAACAGTCTTATAGACTATGGACCATCCATCTCGTACTCAGGGGGATCAACCCTTTTGTACAATATATTGTGCACAAACATTTTAACGTTGTCGCGTAATTAATCTCCTATATTAGGGTTGTTCATCTCAGTTTAGCATCAGAATCCGTACCAAAAAGAACGCTCATCAACTAAGTACTAGCTGAATCAATAAGGGTTCGCTAGTCACTAAAGCATTTGATTCATCAATGAAGTTGTACAATAAAATTTATAATCAAAGTCTGAATAATAATCAATGATCGTATAGCAAATGACTTGAATAATACATAGGTAATTGACTTGATAACAACCTTGCTTGAATAACAATAAGCTAAGGTTAATAAGTTGGCTCAATGAAATTAAACTTGTTTTAAATGAAATAATAAGATTAAGGGAGGAAAAACTTGCTCAACGTAAAAGTAATAAATTGAGATAAGGAACTTGCCTCGTGCGTAGATTACAGATTTAAATAATGCACGTCCCTTAATCACCCTATACATTTTGATTACAAAACGATAACAATAATTAGTTACAAATTCATATACATTTTAGGGTTTGTTCTTATCCCATTTCATTTAATATATCAAATGTCATTTGATATTCATTAAATGTTCGCTTACCACTCATTGTAGTATCTTATTTATTACTAAATAAAATAATCTAAGCTTTAAACATGTACACGACATCATAATAAAATAAAAATAAAAATATCTCAGTTCTGTTCCCTCGCAGGGGCGGAAAATTACTGAACAAAACTCTCGCCGGGGCTGGAATTTTCTTAACAAAAAGCTCGCCGGGGCGAGGATTTCCCTTACAATTTTCTCGCCGGGGCGAGAGACGCGGCAGTCACCTCCTACAGTTCACGAACCAGTGAAAACTTAGGCCAAATTTGGCCAAATTTTCCGAATTCTACCATCCAACACATAATTTAAACATACCCAGATATCAAATATGATATAAAACAATTATCCATCATGTTTCTACACATTCAAACCATTATAAAACACATAATCAACCAATTAGAATCCAAAAATTCACTGTTTATATAACATATTCATATTTTAACCATTTTAATGAAATTAAACACTATGACTTCATCTATCAACCATTTTAATCCATTCTACTTGCATTCTTTTCATTTTTCATCATATTATCATAACCAATTATCAATTAACCGATTAGTAACCAATTTAGGCATCAATTTTCATACATATATACCATACATGAAATAAGACTCTGTAAAAACAAAAACTCAATTTTAAGTAATACTTTCATGGATTAATTCATTCAAATTAGTTTATAATCATCACATGATCTCTAATACATGCTTAGAATCAATTATAATCAAATAATTCATGTATTTAGCATATGAATTCACATACAGTAAAATAGAAATCATATACAGAGAAATAAAGAAATAAGAATATAGTGAAGAACTTTTAAAAAGGATTATACCTTTGAGCTAAACAAGATGATTTCCTAGCTTAGCAATTCTCTTCATTCTCCTTCTCAATTCAAAGAACTCTCAACTCTCAATTTTTTTTCTCTCTCAAAAGTTCTGTTCTTTCTTTTCTATACTTAACAATTAAACTGATGAAACTTACAAATACAAACTAATAAAATATAATCACGTACTTTAATTTTAAAATCATCAGTTACATAATTCAAAAGCCTCTAAGGCTTGTTTGGCAAATACCAAATTAAAAATAACTCATTATTTCCAACCAAAGGTCATAAGGCCTTGTTTGGTTTGATGGAAATAAAAACTCTTTCTATTTATTTTAATACTTATTATATGATATGCTTCAATTGTCACACTTTAATCAATTAAATTGTAACAATATAAATTTAATCATAACTTCTATTTGGCCATCTATAAATTGATCCAAATAATTTAATAAATCATTTTATTCAAATAAATCAATAATCATCTAATTTAATTATTAAATTAGAATAATTATATCAAATCACATACAAATAACATTTAACATAATTACACTTAACATAAACTATTCCACAATAACTTTATTATTTATTTTACTCAATAAATAAATTAATAAAAATATTTATATAATTCAATAAATATTTTTATTAAATCACAAAAATTGCATTCGTTACATCCTTTCCTCCTTAAAGGATTCTGTCCCCAGAATCACAACGCAATTAATTCTCGCCTGTTACAATAATAACTTCGAAATTCCTCAAAGAACTAAAAGTAGAGAATAGTTCTCAATTGTATAAAACTCAGAATAATTGTAATGTGTTCTTGAATTACAAGCATAAAACTTATTTATACTAATTATGAAACCCGAGAATCCAAAAAGGAAATAACAATTGATTTGGAATCAAAATCCTATCTTAAAATATCCTAATTACAATAGAATTATGAAAATATACTGAAATCCCTAAAATTAAGGAAAAGAAATCTGATAAAATCTTCAAAAACAAGTTTTCCTCGAAAAATGTGCCAACCAAATTCGACTGTTCTCGCCGGGGTGAGAAATTTGAACTAGAATTCTCGCTGGGGCGAGAATGGCCAGAGAGGTCTTCACCGGGGCGAACATGGGCGAGAATGGCCAGAGAGGTCTTCGCCGGGGCGACATCATTTCAGGCCGGGGCGAACATGGGCAGAGAGGTTCTCGCCGGGGCGAGATATTTGGCCTTGATGTTCTCGCCGGGGCGAGAACTCTGCAAGTTGGAACTTCTCGTCTTCTCTTGTTTCTATCGTTCCCAACCTTGGCGTGTTTGCTTGGATCATCATGACCAAATGCAAAGCCTTAGAATCCTGCTCCTCGAACTCTACACTTGATCTATACTTGCTCCACATGCCTTGTATCAATCCATTAAGGCCTTCCTTGAATTGTTTAGCCCGAGCTCTTGTTAGAGGCCTATCCAACATGCACATAGGATTCGCTCTATGATTGTCATTCGTTCCCGAACCAAGGATGCCCTCATCACAAAGTATCTCCTTGGAAGGGGAATATCAGATTTGGTAAAAAGGGTAAGTTGAGTCCGCGATTTATTGGACCCTTTGAGGTGTTGAAAAGAGTAGATGAGGTGGCCTATGAGGTAGCTTTATCTCCCGAGTTAAACCACATTCACAATGTTTTCCATATATCGGTGCTACGACCATATAAGCCTGATTATAAACATGTTATAGAATATGAACCAATACAATTTGAAAAAGATTTATCCTATGAAGAGGTTCCTGTACAGATAATTGACAGGAAATAGCAAGTTCTCAGAAATAAAGTTATACCTTCTGTTAAGGTAATTGGAGAAACCACAACGCTGAAGAAGCTACATGGGAACTCAAAGAGAAAATGATGCAAAACTATCCTCAATTATTTGTTTAATCCTTATGTCACGATTCTAGGGACAGAATCCTTGTAAAGAGGGGAGAATGTAACGGACGAATTAATTGCGTTGTGATTCTGGGGACAGAATGTAACAAATATAATTTTTGTGAATAAATAAAATATTTATTGAGTTAAATAAATATTTTTGCTAATTTATTTAGTAAAATAAATAATTGATAAAGTTATTGTGGTGTAATTATGTTAATTGTTATTTGAATGTGATTTGATGTGTTTATTCTAATTTAATTTAATAATTAAATTAGATGATAAAATAATTTATTTGAATAAAATAATTTATTTGGTAATATTGTTATTGGTCAAATAAAAGTTATAATTAAATTAGTAAGGTGTAATTGAATTTATTTAATAATAGGTTTAGTTAAATTGAAAGTGTGACAATTAAACTATATAGTATAATGGGTTATTAAAATAAATGGAAAAATGGTTTTATTTTAACTAAACCAAACAAGGCCTTGTGACCCTTGGTTGGTAAAAATAGTTTATTTTGTTTTTATTCAAGCCAAACAAGGCCTTGAGACTTTTTAAATTTTGTAACAGCTGAGACTTAATATTTGATCAGTTTTTTTTACGTTAAGTGTGCTAAGCCTAAAAACAAAACAAAAACAGAGTTTTGTTGAGAGAAAAGCTTAACAGAGAAGTTGAAGGTGAGAGTGAGAGAGTTCTGTGAATTGAGAGGTGAAGGAAGAGGATTACTAAGCCAGTATAATCATCTTATCATAATCTGAGAAGAATTATCAGGTAATAATCTAATCTAAAACTTTAGTTCTTATTTTCTTCAAGCTAGTTCTCTGTAAAATATTGGTGAACTAAAATTTGCTAGAAATTGTTTATGTGATGATTATGCATGTTAGTATGGGTATATAAACCGTTATATAGCAATTGTAAATGGTTTTCTGTAACTAGAATCCATGAAAACAAGTTTTAAATGGGTTTTGTATTCTTGAGTTTATACATATGAATATGGCTTACTTTGGGTCTAAAATTTGTGTTCAATCCATATAATAATCTGTAAATTGGTTGTTGTTGTTAGTATGTTCAATAACGAAAAGAATGTAAGTGGAATGGATTAAAATGGTTTAGAGATGAATTCATAGTGTTCGATTTCATTAAATGGGCCAAAACATGAATATTTTGTCTTTAATTAGTTGATTATGTGTATTATAATGATTATAATTGTTAGAAACATGTTAGGTATTTATTTTACAACAAGTTTGATGTTTGAGTATGTTTAATTTATGAGTCGGATGGTAGAATTTGGGAAATTTGGTCTAGAATTTCACTGGTTCGCGAACTGCATGAACTGACAGCCGGGTCCACCGCCCCAGTGGTGGAAATATACTAAAGTTAGTGCCCCAGCGGTGTCCCTGCCCTGGCGATATGAATGAACTGGTTTGTCGCCCCGACGGTAGCCTCGCCCCGACGCTGGTCTGATCATTTGTGAGGTTGAAAGCGACGTGCTTGTACTTTCCCCTGAAGATTTTCATTTTGATCGTACATGTATGCATGCAAAAGATGTTATACATGATCTGGCAGATATGTTATGGACAGATGCATGTGCACAACACATGTTTAGATAGAAATGACCCCTGTTCAGTCAAATGATACGATTCGACAGTCGTCGTTGTTTGCCAACATTTGATTGGATCACGCCTCATCGTGAAGTGTAGTTTCTAGACTTCAACATTGGTTTGGTACTCTGCCTGTTCTTGGTCGTCTTCATTTCATCGAGTTGGGGCAGTCTGTTTCGCTCTTTGTGATGATCGACAGCTATGTTGGGCTCTTTGGCCTTTTGATCATTTCTGCTGGCCGATATGTTGTTGTCCTGCATTATATCATCCTTGTATATGCTCATGCACGTGGATCATTTAGATGTCGAGGCAGTGATAGTCAGGATTGGGGAAAGGCCCAATGACGAGGATTTCTGTGCAGCCTCAGCTTCCTTCCATTTCACGATTCTTAACTGCCCCTGCCTTGGCGCGTATTGTTACCAAGAATTTCTATCGAAAACTCGCGATGTTGACTGTGCTGAGTTATCCACAGCTCTGCAAGATCCTGCATATCAGACAACTAACAAATGCCAAAACTTGAAGGCTCGGGCCGTTGGTGTTAGTTCAACACAAAGATATTATAATCTCGACAAAAGAGTAAATGCAGTTAAAGAACATGAAATTGAATATCTGTTGATCGCATAATCTAGCGAGTTGTGAACCGTGAATGTACCAGATTGGAAGTTATTTTTCATCCCTCGTGAGTTGATGATTTTCTACTTGACGAGTTATGAAATCGTAAGAACACCTTCAAGCATTCATGGTCATTGTACGTGAGTAAGGTCGAATTCAAAAGAACTACCTTCCCTCGTCAAAGGTATCCTGTCTCCATTCTCGACAACGTTCTTAGCAGGATTGACGTCATATGACAAATGCACTGTGCGTTGCAGCATTCAGTAGGGGTTTCTCTTCCATGACTTCTTGTTTAAAGGCCGAGAGTTTTTCGTATTATCTTTTCTCTTTATTAGCCCACTTCACTTGTCTCGTTTTCTTAGGCTATTCAAAGTTACCCATTTAACGAGTTTTGGACCAATGACTCCCAAACCAGACGGTTTGGGGCATTAGGTGTAGAGACACCCCTTCGGGTTTATTTACTCGCGTAACAAAGGCCACAGTTCGAGACAAGCTGGTGGTCTGCACCATTCATTCTTTGCTTGACCTTGCGCAAAATTCGTTTTCTTAGGCTTGAGTTACCCATGTAGCGAGTGTTAGGCCGGTGACTCCCAAACTAGACGGCTTTAGGGCACCAGATGCAGAGACACCCCTTAGGCTTAATTACTCGAGTAGCCCATGCCACGATTCGAATCTGCTCGGGCCTCCTCTACTGTAATGCTCGTTTTCTTAGGCTTTGAGTTACCCATGTAACGAGTGTTGGGCCAGCGACTCCCAAACCAGATGGCTTTAGGGCACCAGGTGTAGAGACACCCCTCGGGCTTAATTACTCGAATAACCCAGGCCACGATTCGAGACATT
Organism: Aralia elata; assembly: GCA_034770075.1. Classification (NCBI taxonomy): domain Eukaryota; kingdom Viridiplantae; phylum Streptophyta; class Magnoliopsida; order Apiales; family Araliaceae; genus Aralia; species Aralia elata. The sequence continues at coordinate 251,466 of JAVJAP010000161.1, forward strand.
AGCTTGATAATCATTTATCGTCTGACTTCTTGATATTAGCTTGATAATTATTGGCTGCCTGACTACGTGTTAATTGCCATCAACGTCATCATAGTTTTGTACCCGATCAAAAGGTTGAATAGCTTTCTTCGTCTAATCATACTCACGATCCTGCTCCACGGTTGGTTGTCAGAATTAATCCGATTCCTATCAAGTCAAAAGAAAATCCCCTTTCACGCGGGTCATCGTATCCTGGGAAAACTATGCTTGACAAATGCCAGATGATCGTATCGTTAAACATTGAATTGACATGAGGTAGCATTTGATGATGATGGTGCATGTTGATGGGATTGTTGCATGGGTGCCAATTTGCACGTTATCATTTCCTGGGTAGTTGATAAATGCCCCAGTGTTAAGTTTCTTTTCTTGTGATCTCCCTCGTACTGGTGGCATCGGTATCTCGCTGGGCTAACAAAAGATCCGGTCCTTTGACTTGTTGAAAGGTTTGGGGGATTTTTGACTTTTGAGATTTTTTTTTTATTTTTTTTTAATTTTTTTTTATTGTGGTCGAATTTGCCCCTACTCCAGGTTCTTTGTGATCGCCAGGGGTTCTGATGTTTGATGGCGATGGTTTGGTCTAAGTCAGGTTTGGGTTTATCTTCGACCCATCCTTTGATCTCGTCAGGCGTATTGTCGATATCTGTCTCGTCCTGCTCAATCCCCATCAGATCGAAATCTAGCCCTATACCAAAATCGTGATCCTCCTTCAAATTTGGCCTATCGCTTATCAGGCTAGAATGCCTCAAATCGGGGTACCTGACATAAAACAAAAATTCTTGTCATATATATAAAACATTTCAGCACATGATCTTCTTTTCGGATAACTTGACAAAATGACATGAGCGTGCAGGGATTTGAAATAAAACTCAGAATTTTAAAACCCATTGATCTTCTACTGGCCAGGATTCACTGCCATACTCCTGAATTTACCCCTTCCTGGATATCACCTGCTGCACGGTCCAACTAGCCACGGTGAGGCCAAGCAATAGAGCTCATTAGGAGGTGCATGGATCGCATTGGCATGGATCTGGCATTGATGGCATTTCCTGACATGAGTATCGCAGTCAGCTTTCATGGTTAGCCAGTAGTGACCCGTTCACATGATTTTCTTTGCCAAAAATGTTCTGCTCATATGGGCTCCACACACATCGCCATGTACTTCGTTCATTAATCTGTGGGCTTCTTCGGCTTCCAGATATCTCAGCAGTCCCGTAGCTAGGTCTCATTTATGCAAATCGTCTCCGCTTAGGAAGAATTTCACTACCCATCTTTGGATTCTTTATCCTCGGTCAGATCTGCATTTTCGGGAGAGGCGCTGTCTCGAAGGAACTTTTTACTGTTTTGATACCAAGCCCATTTAGGAGGGGCGTCACTATGGGAGATCTCTCCGATCTGATCCTCATCGGCCGGACAAGTCTGTACCGCAATTTCCCCCTTGAAGCTCGTCTCGTACCGTGATGTGTGAATCAGGGAAGCCAGTGTGGCTAGAGTATCCGCGAAGTCATTTTGATTTCTGGGAACGTGCCGAAAGGCAATATCTTCGAATTGCTTGGCAAGTTTGATGATGTGGCGATGGTAGGGCAATAGCCAAAGCCCTTTGGTGCTGTATATTCCCATGGCCTGCCGGATGGCTAATTCGGAGTCTCCAACTACTATCATCCTTTTGATTCCCATTCCCATGGCTAATCTCAGTCCTAGGATGCCTCCCTCGTATTTGGTCGTATTGTTGGAGTGGCAGAACTGTAACTTCATGGCTACCGGCTTTTGCCATTTGGATGGATGGAGTATGGACTTTACGACCTCTTAATTGGGTCCTAGGGGCAATCTCGCAAAACAAACAAGGGTCGTAGTTTAGTACTGTGCCAGTTACAAGTTGGCAGATGCATGTCAACACTGATGCATGATTATTATATATATATATATATATATACATATATATATTTTTTTAGGTTCTCTAATCTTATCCTGCAAAACAAGGTCAGTGTTTGATGACAGGATAGTATTTAGAAATTTTAGAAAACCTTGGTACGTGGTATGAATTTCCTTCCTACAAAACCATGTCAGTATTCTCTTTATATGTGCAGATGATGTAATCACATGATACAGGACATATTTATTACGATGATGACGGTATGACAGTTGTATGCCATTTACATGACATTTATTTATTTGACTGAACGATAAAAGGGCATGAAGAAGCTTCCCTTTCGCTAGGTTTATCGGAGGCTGACCTACCCTAGGGTTACTCTCGCGAGCTTTTCGGCATGAAGGTCCCCAAATCTTCGCAATCTACTCGTCTGAATCCTTTCGATTGGAGCGGATCTGGGTGGTGCGCTTCCTGAGCCATCTCCGGGGAGCAGCCCCTTCGAGTCCAGTAATAAGTAACTGACGGGTTTGCCTCGAGAGGAGGTACACTCTCAACATACATTCACATTCATCGTCCTCACCGTATGCATATGATTACTTTGAGGTAAATCAATTCCATTTAATCTTTCATTCATTGGACAAAAACACACATTCACACAACAACAAGTAAAACAGGTCAAAATGTCGCACGCACATACACGTTCATAAATTTTAAAGGATAGGACAACATCAAGATTTGAACGCGGCTTAAGCCCTCTAATGTCCCCAGCAGAGTCGCCAGCTGTCGACGCCGGGAGGAATCGCTTCCTTTGTGATTATTACCCCTTCCAATTTTTGCCTTTTCATTAGATGATTTTTTGGAAAAGATCGGCATTAATGTCGACGGGGTTTTGAAAGATCGTTTTTTATGATGAGCCAATTAACTAGAGTCGCCAGTTGGTATATTTGAAATGGATGTACCAACTAATCCGAGTTTCGTTCTTTCATAAATCGCTGGCTCATATGTGACTCCGAATTAATTGGTCTGCGAACCGAGATTCATAGAGTTCGGGGGCTTGCTTAAGCGAGGGGAAGGTGTTAGGCACCCCCCGACTTCCGTGAAACACGGTTACCGCAATCTTGATGCTTTTCTTATCCTTTAATTCTTGAATGTGTGTGTGTATTTGCGCGCGTGTGTGTGTGTGCCTATGTGAATATCGTGGTGAGTTTGCATGAAGAAACCATTTGGGTTTTGATGAAAAGTCGTGCTTTCTTTTGAGAATGCTTTAGAATGTCATTCGGCTTATACGAGAAAGCTTTATGAGAAAGGTTTGATTTTAATTGTCAAAAACTTATGAGATTTTCATTAGGTGTCGTTTTGGCAAAACAAGAGTTTTCTAAACCTTCGTCAAAATAGGACTCGAGATCTATACGTTGCTTTCGTAGCTCAAATGATGGGAAACTTCTAGGATCTCTTTAATCCTATGCACAAAGATTTAATAAAACGTTACTTATTTTTATAAAATCATTTTTGTGATGTTTGAAAACGATTTTTCCTTTAGCCTTCTCGTTAAATAGGAATCGACATTCAAATTGATTTCCAAATTTTAGCCTCGTGGTGCTAATAACCTACTTTGATTGATTTTATAGAAATCTTCATCGTTTAATCTTGAAATCAATTTTTTGTGTCACAAATCAAACCAAACATTAAAATAAGTGGGGGCTATTCATGGGCATGTAAGCCATCCGAATAACCCCAACGCCCACAATCACATATTTCACTATTACGGGGCCTTAAACTCGATTTTCGACTTGATATCGTTTTAAGGCCCGACAATTACATATTTACAATAAAGGGTACATCGACCCTATTACATACATCCACAAATGTCCATCATCGGATTTGGACCACGGGGTCGCGTTCCTAGGCTCACACCCAAAATTGCTACATTACTATAACGAGCTAAACATCATCAAATGGATATCATCGGGCCATTAGGAAGAATTTCGTTCCATTTGGAACCCTCACTAATAGTCCTCAATCCATGGATCCATAACAATATACAAGAAAAACTAATCCTTACAAATGATTAACAAAATGATGTACAAAAATTGCTATAGAAATGGTCTTTTCACCTTGCAAATAATCCTTACAATGTGTATGAACTTGTATATTGAGTAGAGTAGAAAATATATGATATATAATCTTACACAAAAGATATAATTCCTCACTTTTTCCTCTCTTTTCTCCCTATTTTCTTGCAAATTTCTGCTATTCTTCTCTCTTTTCCCGAGCTGCTGCTGCTTATTCTTTTTATTCTCTCCGCCTCCTAACCTCCTGTATGCTTAATGAGGGATGAGCTGAAATAGGCTGGCCAGAGCCAGCCGCAGATGGATCTGCGGCTGGCCGCAGATTGATCTGCGGCTGGCTGGCCGCCCCCCATCCACTCAGCTGATTTTCGGTTTCAGTGTTTCGAGTTCCGTGTTTTCAAAAGGCGCACTTATTGGCCGCAGATCAATCCGCGGCTGGCTGGCTTGACTTTCTCGATTTTCGTGCTACGCCTTGATTCTCGTGTCGTGACATCAGTTTTCGCCAACAGGCTCGTATTTTGCAGTCCGAGAATTACTGGGAGACGTGCCACGTCATTCGGGAATGCTCATTTCGGACGGCCTTGTTGTCACGTCGGTTTTGATTTGCAAATCGTCGCAGTGGCGTCGAGTGTTCGTACTTGCGCCCATCCTTCGCTCTCGTAGGCCGGCTCAATGGACGAATTTGCCCTCCTGTCAGGGTTAGTATACGAAGTGCAAAATTTGGGTGTCTACATTTACCTTAACTTATTATTGTTCAAGCAAGGTTGTTATAATGTCAAGTGCTTATAATTTATTCCAGTCATTTGTTAATCGATCATGAATCGTTATTCAACCTTCGAATATAAATCTTATTGCACAATTTTATTGTTGAATCAAATACTTAAGCGACTAGCAAACCCTTATTGATTCAGCTAGTCCATAGTTGATGAGCATTTTAAAGACTTAGAATATCTTAAAGTTATTCCAAACCAAGTTTCTTTTGGTACGGATTTTGACGTTAAACTGAGATGAACAACCCTAACATAGGGGATTAATTACGTAACAACATTAAAATGTTTGTGCACAATACATTGTACAAAGGGCTGATCCCCCAAAGTACGAGATGGATAGTCCATAGTCTATAAGACTGTTAAAGGTTACAGTAGAGATACTTGTTAACCTAGGACATAGTTCGAGGTCTTATGACCCTGAAGTATACTTTTGATCTTGAAATCTATATTCAATTCTTAAACCGAGTTTTCTATTGAGCTTCCAGTCCTTTGATTGTTGTAGATTGTCTTAAAAAAAACTATTATGTGTCAGTTAAAATCTACTCCATTGATTATTGAATTGTTATTGTTATTATACTTGTGGGCAATTGTTTGCTCACCCTTGCATAAAACATTGCAGCTAAGACTGAGAAGTCAGATGAGCCGTCCACTAGTAAGGGCAAAGGCAAGATGCAAAAGTAGCTCACGAACTATTATTTGTTATGGAGTTTTTGTAATAAGACTTATTTAATATTATGTTTTAATTTTGCAATGATGTAATAAAGGTTAGATGGCCTGGGATTTATTTACTTAAGAGATTAGAGTTGTAACCCCTTTTGTGAGAAGATGATTTATTCAGTTTAATTTCATCATCCTTTATTATGGGTAGTTAGTCATGAAGGTATGGAATAGTGAACACCAAATCAGTGGAATTTATGTACCCGGATTTGGGGGTGTCACATGGTGCGGCTGAGCTGAAGGGTTTAATTGCTGTTGTTTCCAAATAAAGAAATATACTTGCCAATTGAAGCCTGAAGAGTTACAGAGACTACAAAGCTGACTTCAATACAAATATATCCACCTAGGGTTATAAATGTAATATTAATTCTATTAAGGTTAGGTGGAATAACTCCTATAAGTATTCTTATATTATGAGGAGTATGGGGGGACAGAGAGCAATATAGAGGAGGATTTATCAGTAGTTTTAAGATATTAGTTAGGGTGTCAAAGAGGAACCTGAAGGAGGCAAGGCTTGAAGAAAGGAGCGAAGCAAAACTGTGACAGAGTTCATTCTTCCTTCTCAATTTAATTTGTTGTACTTGAGGATGTTTTCTGAACGTATTATATTATTTATTTTGTTATTTAATATGAATTAGTCTTTTCATTAAGGATTCAATGGAACTCGATGATAGTTTAATTTAATATTTATTCTCTCTTTGATTTAAATTGATTATGGGTTGGATTGTTTATTATATCTTGTGTTGGTTATTATAATTGCGTAATTAACAATTATCAGATGGATTTAAATAAAATCTGACGATAAATTCTAAATTAAGATCTGAGTATAGTAACTTGTGATTAGTAATTCTTTTCAGTAATAGAGATTGCTAATTGAATGCTAATTTTGTGGACGGGATAGGAATATAGCTGAATACCGCAAGCAACGGGTGAAAAATAATTCTTTATGAATCTATTATTATTGTTTCTCATAGGAATATAGGGAAATTGATAATAATAGGTATGCCATATAATTATTCGAAAGATGGTTATATTAACTATTAATGATTTTCCATTGATAATTCAAAATAACCGATTTAATAAGAGGAGAATGATATTAATTAAGTGATTCATCGGGGGAAATTGAGTTCTTAATATTTTCTTTTATTTATTGAATTCATCTTTCTTTAGTTATTTCTTTATTAATTAATTCACTTGAGATTTCAATTGTTTATATAGAATCGAATTGATTACAAATTAGTATTTGGAATAATTATTTGTTACTATTCCTCATGGGATCGACACTCCTTATCACTTTATTACTTGATTGACCGTGTATACTTGCACGTAAATTACTAGTATAGATTTAGCCCATCAAGTTTTTGGTGCCGTTGCCAGGGAATAGTTAATAATTATTGTTCCAATATTAGTTTACGTCGATTTGATTTTAGTTTAAACGTTTCTTTTTATTTTTGTTTTAATCATGTTTTTCCAAGATACGCAGGTACAGGAACCTATGGCATATTATAATGATCAGTGGTCTATGGCAAGGATGAATCAGTTGAAAGCAGTAGAGATGAATGAAAGCAACGTATTATATGCATTGGCTGTACAAATAGAAATGTTGTCGAATAAGGTGGATGCCTTTGTAGCACAACGTATTCAGAACGCTTAATTGATTTGTTATCTTTGTCGTGGAAAGCATCCAAGCCATCAGTGTAACTTCAATTCCGAAACAGTACCGTATGGTGGTAATTTCGGCAACTACCCCAACGAGTACATCTACCACAATAATTACACTCAAGATTGGGGGAATCACCCGAAGTATTTATGGAGCGATAATAATCAAGTTCCAACTTTTGCTCCATGCCAAACATACAATATGGAAGTTCAGGTTCATGCTTCTCCTCAGCAGTAAATGGAATCAAAATTCAAAGAACTTATATCCAAGTACATAACTGAGAGCGAGGAAAGGATGCAAAAGATCGAAAATTAAGTGAATCAGTTAGTCAAATCCATTGACAATCACCCTCAAGATATTTTACCAAGCAATATGGTTTCCAAGAGTGATAGAGGAGCCACAATATTGTTACAAACTGTCATGGAAAATGATAAAGACGCTGTAATGAAGGAGGTAAAAAGTGAGAAACCGGTAAAGAATGAAATAGAATATCTCGATTCGAGTACTGATACAGGGACTCAGATCCATATGTTGAACCCGGTGCCTTCACCGAAGCGTATTGAAGAAAGGAAGCTGGATGAGCAAGTGTCAGAGTACTTTAAATCAGTTAAGAAACTTCCCGTCATCATCGTACTTGTGGAATCCTGGGAACAACTGCCTAGCTCCGTGGAGTTCATGAAGATTAGTTTATTTGAAAAGAGCAAGCTAGGCGAATTTGAAGTATTAACTCGTTTGAAGGAGAAGCATACAAATGTTACTTTGCTACCGATGGACGTGTCAATCACATTTCGATTGGAAATTGGATAAAAAATGAAGAAGTTGATGAGTGGGTTTTATACCTACGAATCGGATACCAATATACGCGAATTATTACTTAGTTCCATGGTTTTCAGTTACTTTTCATGTATTTTGTGTGTTTTTGTAGGTTGCACATGTTGGGATTGCATTGGGCGAGAATTGGACGTTCGAGTGGATGAAGTTGTTGTTGTAGCTGATGTTGCAGGATTTCAGAGCAGCGCGGCCGCGCCCAAAATGAACTAGGTAGCAGCGCGACCGCGCGTGATGTCAGAGTTAGAAAAAAAATTTGCTGCCAGAGTGGCGCGACCGCGCGCCTTGCAAGCTTAATCCAGGCGCGGCCGCGCCGGTTCGAGTGAGGGTAAAGTTGACTTTTTAGTTGTTTTAATTGGATTTGATTTGATCTTGGATTTGAAACGTTGTAATTAATTAGGGGTTTTATTAGTTATTATAAATAGGTGTTTTCTAGTTGGTAATTGATATCTATTATTAGCAAACCCTAGTTTGGAGCAATTGGAGAAGACTTGAAGCAAGTTGATAGCAAGGAGAAAGCAAGGAGGAGCAGGACAGAGATTGAAGGATTGCTTACAGTGTTTCTTCTCTTTTCTCTCTATTCCAAACTTTTTGATGTTATTAAACTTGTGGATTATGAATTCTAGTTTATTTATGAACTAAATTTCTTTTAAGGCTATAATGGATCTTAATGTGTAGTTTTGAATAGCATGCTCTTTGAATATTATGATTAGCTATTTTTGGCTTGTCTATTATGGTTTGTACTAAATTGTTTAATTATCTGGCCAATAATTACCGAGATAATCTATATGAATTCGAGAGATGAAGTATAGATTCAGATCTGACCATAATAGCATGTGATTGTGTATTCTGCTGTTGATGGAATTCATAATTTGTGATTAGGTTAGAGATATACTTATTCACCACATGTAATCAAAATAGGGAACTTGGGCTTTAAATCTTTTTTAATTGTAATTCACATAGAAATATAGTGAGTTAGTTATCTAGGGTGATTAACTTGAATCTATCAATAGTGGATTTAAGTTAAGTTGTTTATGAAACGTTGAAAGATGATCATAAATAGTGATGAGTTCCTGGTTAACAATCCAGAATAACTAGCATAATCCAAAGGGGAGCATGTTAAGTAAAATAAAGCATTAAGTGAAGTTATAGTCTTAAGTCTTTAAAAATCTGTTTTGAAACTAGCGTTAATAATTTAATTTAGAATTAATTAGTTAAATTCAAAACCTCAGAAATCATAAATCATTTGTTTACTAAAAATTGATTTGATTTAAATTTGGAATTTGTCATTATAGAATCAATTCTTCTCTATGGGACGATACTCTACTTTCACTTTATTACTTGTGGACTACGTATACTTGCGTATTTTTGCTAGTATAGATTTTGGCAAACAAGTTTTTGGCGCCGTTGCCGGAGAACAATTGTGTCTATAATTTCAAGTTTTAATTTAATTAATTCAGTTTTAGTTAACATTGTTTTTCGTGTTACTTCCTGTTTCAGGTGATCTCGGTTTGTTTATGCAAACACGATCCAAGCAGCCGGAACTTGTGCAGAGTGAAGACGATCTTGAAAACAAGTTACGTAAGTTGAGAAAGTTTTGCCGTGAGACCATCGAGAAAGAAAAAATGGCTAATGAAGAACAGAAATCATTGAGGGAATATGCCATGCCTAAGCTTGATGAAATCAGGTCAAGCATCACGAGGCCAGCCATCACGGCTAATTCCTTTGAGATCAAGTCGGGTACAATTCAGATGATTCAGAATGCGGTACAGTTTGGGGGATTAGCCAACGATGATCCTAATGAACACTTGGTTAGCTTTCTTGAGATTTGTGATACATTCAAATATCCCAATGTATCTGACGATGCGGTGAGACTACGTCTGTTTCCGTTTTCGCTAAGGGATAAAGCAAAGAGTTGGTTGCACTCACTTCCACCGGGGTCCATCACAACTTGGGATGACTTGGCTCAGAAATTCCTAGCAAAATTCTTTCTGCCGGCTAAGTCTGCTAAGTTGAGAAACGATATTTCCACTTTTGAACAAAGTCATGGAGAGACACTGTATGAGGCTTGGGAAAGGTTCAAAGAGTTATTGAGAAGATGTCCACATCATGCATTACCCAAGTGGCTGCAAGTCCAGACATTTTACAATGGGCTGAGTAGTAATACTCGAACAATTATAGATGCAGCTGCGGGGGGAGCACTTATGGATAAAAATTTTGATGAAGCTTTCACCTTGTTAGAAACTATGGCTGCAAATAACTATCAATGGCCGACATCGAGGATGCCACACCAAAAGGTAGCTGGAGTTTTGGAAGTAGATGCGGTCACTGCACTAACAGCCCCGATGGCAGCCATGTCTAAGAAAATTGAAGCTTTGGCGGAGTCGAAGGTCCAGCAAGCAGCTTATGTGTGTGAGCTATGTGCAGGGGCACATCCGACGGAATATTGTACTATTAATCTGGAATCTGTACAGTACTTGGGGAGTTACAACCGACCACAACAACCATACCAGAATGCATATAATCCGGGGTGGAAGAATCATCCGGGTTTCTCATGGAGCAATAACTCTCAAGTTCAAAATCCCGCTCCAAGATCACAGAATCCCCCGGGTTTTCAGAACCAAGCTCCACAACAGGCAGAGAGAAAACCCAATTTAGAAGAATCTTTGGCAAGATTTATCACAGCATCGGAGAAAAGAATGAATGAGCAAGATAAGCTATTAAATCAGGTAGACTTGAATGTGAAGAGCCAAGCGGTGTCAATTCAGAATCTAGAAAATCAACTCGGTCAGTTGGCTCAAGTCTTGAACGATCGACCATAAGGAACACTTCCAAGTGATACAGAGGTTAACCCCAAGAGAGATGGTAAGGAACAATGTCAAGCTGTAACACTTCGAAGCGGGAAGCAACTCCAGCAGACCAGCGCGGCCGCGCCTGAAATACAAAGGGAGGCAGCGCGGCCGCGCCCATCCCCAATCCCAGCTCCTGTAGAGAACTTGGTAGAAAAAGATAAGGAGACGGAGAATGAGGAAAAAGACAAGGAGCATAAAAAGCAAGCAGAAGTATACCCTCCTGTTCCATATCCTCAGAGATTTCACAAGCAGAAAATAGACAAACAATTCTCCAGATTTCTGGAAATCTTTAAAAAGCTGCAAATCAATATACCGTTTGCCGAGGCTTTAGAGCAGATGTCAAGCTACGCCAAGTTTATGAAAGGAATTTTGTCAAGGAAGAAAAAGCTGGAGGACTATGAAACAGTAGCATTGACTGAAGAGTGTAGTGCGATATTGCAGAAGAAGTTGCCATCGAAGTTGAAGGATCCGGGTAGTTTCACTATCCCTTGCACTATTGGCAACTTATCAATCAGCAGATGTTTGTGTGATTTAGGTGCGAACATCAACCTTATGCCGTTATCGATATATGTTCAGCTGGGTCTACCTGCACCGAAACCGACTAACATCTCTCTTTAGCTAGCTGACAGGTCGGTTACATATCCTAGAGGTATTGTGGAAGACATCTTGGTAAAAGTGGATAAATTCATATTCCCAACCGATTTCATTATTTTGGACTATGAGGAGGACAAAAACATTCCTATCATACTTGGGAGACCTTTCTTGGCAACGGGAAGAACACTTATAGATGTGCAAAAAGGGGAATTAACTATGAGGGTGCAAGACCAAGAAGTGACATTTAATGTGTTCAAGACCATGAAATTTCCTACGGATGAGGAAGAGTGTTTCCGGTTGGACTTGGTAGAAAAAGTGGTGGAAGACGAGTTTTTGAGGAAATTGACTGAGGATCCGTTGGAATCTGTTTTATTAGGGGAGGCTGACATGGATGACCTAGAGATGATGGAGTTTCTTCACATTTTAGATACAGTGCCGAGAGTACGCAAATTTCAGATCCCCTATGAACCTTTGGAACTTACTGACAAATCCTTAGAGCGCTTGAAGCCATCTCTTGAAATACCTCCTACTCTTGAACTTAAACCTTTACCGAGCCATCTGAGGTATGCTTATTTGGGTGAATCATCTACTTTACTTGTTATTATTGCATCTGTACTCAACGAATTGCAGGAAAGTAAGTTGATTCGAGTTCTCCGGGAATACAAGTCAGCCATTGGTTGGACCATCGGCGACATAAAAGGAATTAGCCCATCCTTCTGTATGCACAAGATCCTTTTGGAAGACGATGCCAAACCAACGATAGAGCAACAAAGGAGGCTGAACCCGATCATGAAAGAGGTGGTGAAAAAAGAAATTTTGAAGTGGCTTGATGCAGGTATCATTTACCCCATCTCCGATAGTAGTTGGGTGAGTCCAGTCCAGTGTGTGCCTAAAAAGGGTGGTATGACGGTTGTAGAAAACGAGAATAATGAATTGATATCGACAAGGATAGTGACTAGATGGAGGGTTTGTATGGATTACAAGAAATTAAACAAGGCAACCCGCAAGGATCACTTTCCTCTACCCTTTATTGATCAAATGTTAGATAGACTGGCTGGGCACGAGTTCTATTGCTTATTGGATGGCTACTCAGGTTATAATCAGATAGTGATTGCCCCCGAAGATCAGGAAAAGACCACATTCACGTTGTAGACACCCAAATTTTGCACTTCGGATACTAACCCTCACAGGAGGGAAAAATCGGGAAATGAACTGGCCTGCGAGAGCAAAGGATGGACGAGTGCGAACAATCGACGCCACCGCGATGATTTGCAAATCAAAACCGACGGGACAACAAGGCCGACCGAAATGAGAATTCCCAAAGGATGTGGCACGTCTCCCAGTAATTCCCGGACTGCAAAATACGAGTCTGTCGGCGAAAACCGACGTCATGACACGAGAACCGAGGTGCAGCCTGAAAATCGAGAAAATCAGCCCACCCAGCCGCGGATTGATCAGCGGCCAATGATTAAAATAATTGAAGTGTGCGGCGGGCGACTGAGCGGCTGAAGTGCGCGGCGGGCACGGAGAAACCGAGGCCGGCCGCAGATTGATCTGCGGCCAGCCGCAGATCAATCTGCGGCTACCTCTAGATGGCTTTATCAGTCCAGTTGTTCATCCAGCAGAAAAACAGTAGCATTTGGAGAAGAAAAAGAAGGGAAAAACAGCAGCAAAAGAGCTCGGGAAAGGAGAGAAAAGAGGGAAAAAGGAGAGGAATTAAACTCTTTTGATTAGATTGTATAACATACAACTCCTACACTTTTCAATATACGAATTTTATACGCATCGTGGTGTCATTTGCAAGGTGAAAAACCCTCTTTTATAGCATTTTTGTTATATCATTTTGTTAATCTTCTTGTCAATTGGGTTATGTGAAATGTAGTTTTTCTTGTATATTGTTGTGGATCCATGGTTTGAGGACTATTAGTGAGGGTTCCAATTGGAACGAAATTCTTCCTAATGGCCCGATGATATCCATTTGATGATGTTTAGCTCGTTATAGTGATGAAGCAATTTTGGATGTGAGCCTATTAACGCGACCCCGTGGTCCAAATCCGATGATGGACATTTTTGGATGTATGTAATAGGGCCGATGTACCCTTCATTGTAAATATGTAATTGTCGGGCCTTAAAACGATATCAAGTCGAAAAATCGGGTTTAAGGCCGCGTAATAGTGAAATATGTGATTGTGGGCGTTGGGGTTATTCGGATGGCTTACATGCCCATGAATAGCCCCCACGCATTTTAATGCTTGATTTGATTTATAACACGAAATTGATTTCAAAGCTAAATGATAAGATTTTCATAAAATCAATCAAACTAGGCTATTAGCACCACGAGGCTAAAATTTGGAAATGCTAATGAATGTCGATTCCTATTTAACGAGAAGATTAAAGGAAAAATCATGTTCAAACATCACAAAAAATGATTTTATAAAAATAAGTAACGTTTTATTAAATCTTTGTGCATAGGGTTAAAGAGGTCCTAGAAGTTGCCCACCGTGCTATTTACGAAAGCAACATATAGATCTCGATTTCTATTTTGACGAAGGTTTAGAAAACTCTTGTTTTTGCCAAAACGACACCTAATGAAAATCTCATAAGTTTTTGACAATTAAAATCAAACCTTTCTCATAAAGCTTTCTCGTTAAGCCAAATGACATTCTAAAGCATTCTCAAAAGAAAGCACGACTTTTCATCAAAACCCAAATGGTTTCTTCATGCAAACTCACCACGACATTCACATAGGCACACACACACACGCGCACATACACACACACATTCAAGAATTAAATGATAGGAAAAGCATCAAGATTGCGGTAACCGTGTTTCACGGAAGTCGGGGGGTGCCTAACACCTTCCCCTCGCTTAAGCAAGCCCCCGAACTCTATGAATCTCGGTTCGCAGACCAATTAATTCGGAGTCACATATGAGCCAGCGATTTACAAAAAAATGAAATCCGGATGAGTTGGTACATCCATTTCAAAAATACCAACTGGCGACTCTGGTCAAATTGGCTCATCATAAAAAACGATCTTTCAAAACCCCGTCGACGCTCAAAGCCGACCTTTTCCAGAAAATCATCTAATCAAGAGGCTAAAATTGGAAAGGGTAATAATCATCAAAGGAGCGACAATTCCCGGCGTCGACAGCTGGCGACTCCGCTGGAGAACATTAGAGGGCTTAAGCCGCGTTCAAATCTTCATGTTGTTCTATCCTTTAAAAATTATGAATGTGTATGTGCGTGCGACATTTTGACCTGTTTTACTTGTTGTTCTGTGAATGTGTGTTTTGTCCAAAGAATGAATGATTGAATGGAATTGCTTTACTTCAAAGTAATCGTATGCATACGGTGAGGACGATGAATGTGAATGTATGTTGAGAGTGTACCTCCTCTTGAGGCGAACCCGTCGGTTGCTTATTACTGGACTCGAAGGGCCTGCTCCCCGGAGATGGCTCAGGAAACGCACCACCCAGATCCGCTCTAATCGAAAGGATTCAGACGAGTAGATTGCGAAGATTTGGGGACCTTCATGCCGAAAAGCCTGCGAGAGTAACCCTAGGGTAGGTCAGCCTCTGATAAACCTAACGAAAGGGAAGCTTCTTCATGCCCTTTTATCGTTCAGTCAAATAAATAAATGTCATGTAAATGACATACAACTGTCATACCGGCATCATCGTAATAAATATGTCTTGTATCATGTGATTACATCACCTACGCATATAAAGAGAATACTGACATGGTTTTGCAAGAAGGCAATCCGTGCCACGTACCAGGGTTTTCTAAAAACTTCTAAATACTATCCTGTCATCAAACAGTGACCTTGTTTTGCAGGATAAGATTAGAGAACCGTGAAAGCGTGGCATAACGATCACAAAGAACCCGGAGTAGGGGCATATTCGACCACAAAATAATAATAATAATAATAATAATAATAATAATAATAATAATAATCATGCATCAGTGTTGACGTGCATCTGCCAACTTGTAACTGGCACAGTACTAAACTACGGTCTTTGTTTGTTTTGCGAGATTGCCCCTACGACCCAACTAAGAGGCCGTAAAGTCCATACTCCATCCATCCAAATGGCAGAGGCCGATAGCCATGAAATTACAGTTCTGCCACTCCAACAATACGGTCGAATACGAGGGATTCATCCTAGGACTGAGATTAGCCCTGGGAATGGGAATCAAAAAGATGATAGTAGTTGGAGACTCGAATTGGTCATCCGGCAGGCCATGGGAATATACAGCACCAAAGGGCATAAATGGGACCTAGCTACGGGACTGCTGAGATATCTGGAAACCGAAGAAGCCTACAGACAAATGAACGAAGTACATGGCGATGTGTGCAGAGCCCATATGAGCAGAACATTTTTGGCAAAGAAAATCATGTGGACGGGTCACTACTGGCTAATCATGAAAACTGACTGTGATGCTCATGTCAGGAATTGCCATCACTGCCAGATCCATGCCAATGCGATCCATGCATCTCCTAATGAGCTACATTGCTTGACCTCACCGTGGCCAGTTGGACCGTGCAGCTGGTGATATCTAGGAAGGGGTAAATCCAGGAGTATGGCAGTGAATCCCAGCCAGTAGAAGATCAATGGGTTTTTAAATTCTGAGTTTTATTTCAAATCCTTGCACGCTCGTGTCATTTTGTCATGTTATCCAAAAAAAAAAAAAGATCATGTGCTGAAATGTTTTATATATATGACAAGCATTTTTGTTTTATGTCAGGTACCCCGATTTGAGGCATTCTAGCCTGACAAGCGATAGGCCAAATTTGAAGGAGGATCACGATTTTGGTATAGAGCTAGATTTCGATCTGATGGGGATTGAGCAGGACGAGACAGATATCGATAATACGCCTGACGAGATCAAAGGAGGGGTCGAAGGCAAACCCAAACCCGACTTAGGCCAAACCATCGCCATCAAACATCAGAACCCCTAACGATCATAAAGAACCCGGAGTAGGGGCAAATTCGACCCAAAAAAAAATAGCCGAGTTGTTGAGCCTGTATGGAGATATGTTCGCTTGGTCCCGTGGCGACGTGATTGGATTGTCCACAGACGTTATAGGACATCGACTGCCCATCAAGGAGGGTTCCGACCAATTAAGCAAAAGTTGAGAACATTGAAGCCTGAATGGAGGTTGAAAGTAAAGGACGAGATTATCAAGCGGTTTAAAGCAGGAATCATCACGGTGTCTATTTACCCTGAATGGCTTTCCGACAGAATCCCAGTACCACAGCCTGGAGGAAAAGTAAGGGGCCGCATCGACTATAGAAATCTGAATGATGCCCTCAAGGAGGAGATATACGACAAATTCAAGATCAAACATTTTGATTCAGTCATTTACCGGCCCAAAATGAATGGGGCAGTGGGGGCTGCAAATAAAACACAAAGACGATCATGCGAAGAATGTCCGCCAATCATCAGGGATGGCCGGATTTATTGTCGCTCACCCTGTTTGCCTATCGAACCTCAGTTCGCACATTTGCAGGGGCAGCCCCTTACGCATCTCCCGGGCATACGGTGAGAGGGTACGATCCCAGAAATTCAAAATAAATGATTTAGTCCTCAAAAGGATCGCGCCCTGCCAAGACGAAGCTATGGGGAATTTCGCTCTAAATTAAAAGGAGCCGTCACAGAAAAAAAAATAATCCTCTCTGGGGGAACCCTCATCTTACAAGGAATGGACGGGAAGGCGTTCCCCAGCCCGTTAATTCTGACTCTATGAAACAACTCTGTGATCTAAAAAAAATAAAAAATCCCCCAAACCTTTCAACAGGTCAAAGGACCGGATCTTTTGTCAGCCCGGCGAGATACCGATGCAACCAGTACGAGGGAGATCACAAGAAAAGCAACTTAACACTGGGGCATTTAGCAACTACCCAGGAAATGATGACGTGCAAATTGGCACCCATGCAACAAACCCATCAACATGCACCATCATCATCCGATGCTACCTCATTTCAATTCAATATTCAACGATACAATCATCTAGCATTTGTCAAGCATAGTTTTCCCGGGATACGATGATCCGCGTGAAAGGGGATTTTATTTGGCTTGATAGGAATCGGATTAATTCTGACAAGCAACCGTGGAGCACGATCATGAGTGTGATTAGATGAAGAAGGATATTCAACCTTTTGATCGGGTACAAAGCCTTAATTCAAAGCAACGTTTGCGACAGAATCGACCTCATGTGACAGCCTTCACTTTGCATTTGCATAAACTTTCAGTTGTGGGGTATAAAACTATGACGACGTTGATGGCGATTAACACGTAGTCAGACAGTCAATAATTATCAAGCTAAAATCAAGAAGTCAGACGATAAATGATCATCAAGCTAATGTCTCGAATCGTGGCCTGGGTTATTCGAGTAATTAAGCCCGAGGGGTGTCTCTACACCTGGTGCCCTAAAGCCATCTGGTTTGGGAGTCGCTGGCCCAACACTCGTTACATGGGTAACTCAGAGCCTAAGAAAACGAGCATTACAGTAGAGGAGGCCCGAGCAGATTCGAATCGTGGCATGGGCTACTCGAGTAATTAAGCCTAAGGGGTGTCTCTGCATCTGGTGCCCTAAAGCCGTCTGGTTTGGGAGTCACCGGCCTAACACTCGCTACATGGGTAACTCAAGCCTAAGAAAACGAATCTTACGCAAGGTCAAGCAAAGAATGAATGGTGCAGACCACCAGCTTGTCTCGAACCGTGGCCTTTGTTACTCGAGTAAATAAACCCGAAGGGGTGTCTGTACACCTAATGCCCCAAAACCGTCTGGTTTGGGAGTCATTGGTCCAAAGCTCGTTAAATGGGTAATTTTGAATAGCCTAAGAAAACGAGACAAGTGAAGTGGGCAAATAAAGAGAAAAGATAATACGAAAAACTCTCGGCCTTAAACAAGAAGTCATGGAAGAGAAACCCATACTGAATGCTGCAACGCACCGTGCATTTGTCATATGACGTCAACCCTGCTAAGAATGTTGTCGAGAATGGAGACAAAGTACCTTTGACGAGGGAAAGTAGTTCTTTTGAATCCGACCTTACTCACGTACAATGACCATGAATGCTTTCATGAATGCTTGAAGGTGTTCTTACGATTTCATAACTCGTTAAATAGAAAATCATCAACTCACGAGGGATTGAAAATAACTTCCAATCTAGTACATGCACAGTTCACAACTTGCTAGATTGTGCGATCAACAGATATTCAATTTCATGTGCTTTAACTGCATTTACTCTTTTGTCGAGATTATAATATCTTTGTGTTGAACTAACACTAACGGCCCGAGCCTTCAAGTTTGGCATTTGTTAGTTATCTGATATGCAGGATCTTGCAGAGCTGTGGATAACTCAGCACGGTCAACATCGCGAGTTTTCGATAGAAATTCTTGGTAGCGACACGCGCCAAGGCAGGAGCAGTTAAGAATCATGAAATGGAAGGAAGCTGAGGCTGCACAGAACTTCTCGTCATTGGGCCTATCCCCAATCCTGACTATCACTGCCTCGACATCCAATTGATCCACGTGCATGAGCATATACAAGGGTGATATAATGCAGGACAACAACATATCGGCCATCAGAAATGATCAAAAGGCCAAGGAGCCAACATAGCTGTCGATCATCACAGAGAGCGAAACAGACTTCCTTAACTCGATGAAATGAAGACGACCAAGAACAGACAAAGTACCAGACCAGGGTTGAAGTCTAGAAACTACACTTCACGACGAGGCGTGATCCAATCAAATGTTGGCAAACAACGACGACTGTCGAATCGTATCATTTGACTGAACATGGGTCATTTCTATCTAAACATATGTTGTGCACATGCATCTGTACATAACATATCTGCCAGATCATGCATAACATCTTTTTCATGCATACAGGTACGATCAAAATGAAAATCTTCAGGAAAGTACAAGCACGTCGCTTTCAATCTCACGAATGATCAGACTGTGATGGCTTTTGCGGCATGGTACGTGGACGATGTTGGTGGGAGATCCAGGACATGAAGCCGATCACACATCCCATTTTAAAAAAATCACTCAAATCAACGACCCCTGGGAAGGGCTGGTATCCAACCAATCAATAACTCCTGGGAAGGGCTGGTATCCAACCAATCAAGGACCCCTGGGAAGGGCTGGTATCCAACCAATCAACGACCCCTAGGAAGGGCTGGTATCCAACCAATCAATGACCCCTGGGAAGGGCTGATATCCAACCAATCAACGACCCCTGGGAAGGGCTGGTATCCAAAATAATCAATGATCCCTGGGAAGGGCTGGTATCCAAGCAATCAACGACCCCTGGGAAGGGATGGTATCCAAACAATCAATGATCCCTGGGAAGGGCTGGTATCCAAACAAGGAGTGAACCTGGGAAGGCATCCAAGCAAACCACAATAAGGTGCTGAGCAAACCTGGGAAAGCATCCAAGCAAACCACAACAAGGTGGTGAGCAAACCTGGGAAGGCATCCAAGCAAGCCACAACAAGGTGGTGAGCAAACCTGGGAAGGCATCCAAGCAAACCACAACAAGGTGGTGAGCAAACCTGGGAAGGCATCCAAGCAAACCACAACAGGGTGGTGAGCAAACCCTGGAAGGCATCCAAGCAAACCACAACATGGTGGTGAGTGAACCTGGGAAGGCATCCAAGCAAACCACAACAAGGTGGTGAGCAAACCTGGGAAGGCATCCAAGCAAACCACAACAAGGTGGTGAGCAAACCTGGGAAGGCATCTAAGCAAACCACAACAAGGTGGTGAACAAACCTGGGAAGGCATCCAAGCAAACCACAACAAGGTGGTGAGCAAACCTGGGAAGGCATCCAAGCAAACCACAACAGGGTGGTGAGCAAACCTGGGAAGGCATCCAAGCAAACCACAACAAGGTGGTGAGCAAACTTGGGAAGGCATCCAAGCAAACCACAACAGGGTGGTGAGTGAACCTGGGAAGGCATCCAAGCAAACCATAATAAGGTGGTGAGTGAACCTGGGAAGGAATCCAAGCAAACCACAACAAGATGGTGTGCACCCTGGGAAGGGCTGAGATCCAAACATTAACACCTTGGGAAGGGCTGAGATCCAAACAAACCAACACCCTGGGAAGGGCTGAGATCCAAACACTAACACCCTGGGAAGGGCTGAGATCCAAACAACTAACACCTTGGGAAGGGCTGAGATCCAAACACTAACACCCTGGGAAGGGCTGAGATCCAAACACTAATACCCTGGGAAGGGCTGAGATCCAAACAACTAACACCCTGGGAAGGGTTGAGATCCAAACAACTAACACCCTGGGAAGGGCTGAGATCCAAACAACTAACACCCTGGGAAGGGCTGAGATCCAAACAACTAACACCCTGAGAAGGGCTGAGATTCAAACAACTAACACCCTGGGAAGGGATGAGATCCAGACGATCGACCGGCGATGATAACCGGCGATTACGAGATGGGTGACCGACGACGAAACCCGGCCCCAACAAGACGATCGACCGGCGACGATAATCGGCGATTACGAGATGGGTGACCGGCGACGAAACCCGGCCCCAACAAGACGATCAACCAGCGATAATAACCAGCGATTGCGAGATGGGTGACCGGCGACGAAACCCGGCCCCGACAAGACGATCGACCGGTGACAATAACCGGCGATTGCGAGATGGGTGACCGGCGACGAAACCCTGCCCCGACAAGACGATCGACCGACGACGATAACCGGTGATTACGAGATGGGTGACTGGCGACGAAACCCGGCCCCGACAAGACGATCGACCGGCGACGATAACCGGCGATTACGAGATGGGTGACCGGCGACGAAACCCAGCCCCGACAAGACGATCGACCGGCGAAGATAACCGGCGATTACGAGATGGGTGACCGACGACGAAACCCGTCCCCGATAAGACGATCGACCGGCGACGATAATCGGCGATTACGACCGAGCGACCGGAGACAAGACCCGGCACTCACAAGACAATCGACCGGAGACGAGACCCGGCGATTACGACCGAGCGATCGGAGACGAGACCCGGCACTCACAAGACAATCGACCAGAGACAAGACCCGGCGATTACGACCGAGCGACCGGAGATGAAACCCGGCACTCACCAGACGATCGACCGGAGAAGGGACCCGGTGATCACAAGATTGGCGACCGGATACGAGACCCGGCGCTAACGATACGATCGATTGGAAGACGAAACCCGACGACTAACAATGCGGTTAGGGATTGATGCATCGACACCTTTACGAATGTTTTGCATGCCTTACATCTCGCATCGCATCATAAGTTGTATGTGTTGCATCATGCATGTATTGTCATTTTTTGTGCACTGTCATTCATGCATCGGGTGTTTATTTCTTTATCTTGTTCATTTCATTCAACATTTCATAAACATGATAAAGAGGGGCAGCTATAGACACCCAAATTTTGCACTTCGGATACTAACCCTGACAGGAGGGAAAAATCGGGAAATGAACCGGCCTGCGAGAGCAAAGGATGGACGAGTGCGAACAATCGACGCCACCGCGACGATTTGCAAATCAAAACCGACGGGACAACAAGGCCGTCCGAAATGAGCATTCCCAAAGGATGTGGCATGTCTCCCAGTAATTCCCGGACTGCAAAATATGAGTCTGTCGGCAAAAACTGACGTCACGACACGAGAACCGAGGTGCAGCCCGAAAATTGAGAAAATCAGCCCACCCAGCCGCGGATTGATCTGCAGCCAATGATTAAAATAATTGAAGTGCGCGGCGGGCGATTGAGCGGCTGAAGTGCGCGGCGGGCGCGGAGAAACCGAGGCCGGACGCAGATCAGTCCAGTTCTTCATCCAGCAGAAAAATAGTAGCATTTGGAGAAGAAAAAGAAGGGAAAAACAGCAGCAAAAGAGCTCGGGAAAGGAGAGAAAAGAGGGAAAAAAGAGAGGAATTAAACTCTTTTGATTAGATTGTATAACATACAACTCCTACACTTTTCAATATACGAATTTTATACGCATCGTGGTGTCATTTGCAAGGTGAAAAACCCTCTTTTATAGCATTTTTCTTATATCATTTTGTTAATCTTCTTGTCAATTGGGTTATGTGAAATGTAGTTTTTCTTGTATATTGTTGTGGATCCATGGATTGAGGACTATTAGTGAGGGTTCCAATTGGAACGAAATTCTTCCTAATGGCCCGATGATATCCATTTGATGATTTTTAGCTCGTTATAGTGATGTAGCAATTTTGGATGTGAGCCTAGGAACGCGACCCCGTGGTCCAAATCCGATGATGGATATTTTTGGATGTATGTAATAGGGCCGATGTACCCTTCATTGTAAATATGTAATTGTCGGGCCTTAAAACGATATCAAGTCAAAAAATCGGGTTTAAGGCCCCGTAATAGTGAAATATGTGATTGTGGGCGTTGGGGTTATTCGGATGGCTTACATGCCCTTGAATAGCCCCCACGCATTTTAATGCTTGATTTGATTTATGACACGAAATTGATTTCAAAGCTAAATGATAAGATTTTCATAAAATCAATCAAACTAGGCTATTAGCACCACGAGGCTAAAATTTGGAAATGCTAATGAATGTCGATTCCTATTTAACGAGAAGGCTAAAGGAAAAATCGTGTTCAAACATCACAAAAAATGATTTTATAAAAATAAGTAACGTTTTATTAAATCTTTGTTCATAGGGTTAAAGAGGTCCTAGAAGTTGCCCACTGTGCTATTTACGAAAGCAACGTATAGATCTCGATTCCTATTTTGACGAAGGTTTAGAAAACTCTTGTTTTTGCCAAAACGACACCTAATGAAAATCTCATAAGTTTTTGACAATTAAAATCAAACATTTCTCATAAAGCTTTCTCGTTAAGCCAAATGACATTCTAAAGCATTCTCAAAAGAAAGCACGACTTTTTATCAAAACCCAAATGGTTTCTTCATGCAAACTCACCACGACATTCACATAGGCACACACACACACACACGCACATACACACACACATTCAAGAATTAAAGGATAGGAAAAGCATCAAGATTGCGGTAACCGTGTTTCACAGAAGTCGGGGGGTGCCTAACACCTTCCCCTCGCTGAAGCAAGCCCCCGAACTCTATAAATCTCGGTTCGCAGACCAATTAATTCGGACTCATATATGAGCCAGCAATTTACAAAAAAACGAAATCCGGATGAGTTGGTATATCCATTTCAAAAATACCAACTGGCGACTCTGGTCAAATTGGCTCATCATAAAAAACGATCTTTCAAAACCCCGTCGACGCTCAAAGCCGACCTTTTCCAGAAAATCATCTAATCAAAAGGCTAAAATTGGAAAGGGTAATAATCATCAAAGGAGCGACAATTCCCGGCGTCGACACACGTGTCCTTATGGCACTTTCGCTTTTCGGAGGATGTCTTTTGGATTATGCAATGCACCAGCGACGTTCCAAAGATGCATGATGGCTATTTTCTCAGATATGGTTGAACGTAACATGGAGGTATTCATGGACGATTTTTCAGTGATTGGTGATACATTCGATAGTTGCTTGGAAAATCTGGTCCTGGTTTTGAAAAGATGCGTGGAGACCAACTTAGTGCTCAACTGGGAAAAATGCCACTTTATGGTGCAAGAGGGGATAATTCTTGGGCACAAGGTGTCGTCAAACGGGTTAGAGGTAGATCGAGCCAAGCTGGAGACAATAGAAAATCTACCTCCACCAACTACAGTCAAGGGAATACGGAGTTTCTTGGGACATGTCGGATTTTATAGAAGATTCATAACAAATTCATCGACTAATCAATTAATTCAACAATCAAATCGTCGAAAAATATTTATTCAATCAATAAATATTCAAATTAAGTTACAAAATTCTCGTTTGTCACAGAATTCAAAAAGAACCTATAAGAGAATATTAGAGCGGTAAAAGGCAAGAATGTGAGAATAATTGAGGGCAAAAGCCAATTGAGTGATACACGAGCGTTTTTCATAATTGTGGGATATATTATTTGAGCGAAACACGTAAGGGAGTGTGTGAGGAAAATTTTAATCTACTAGTACCTTTGTTTTGCAGCAAATATGTATGGTTATAATTATGAAAGTTCTTATGGGTCTCGAAGGAATTCTTTCCAAGGCAAGAATGATCCTGAAGCGAATTTGAGATGGGAGAAAAATATGGATAAGTTTGAACATCAAGATTATTTTGAGCATGAGAAGGTCAAACTAGCGATTCAAGACTTTTCCGATCATGCAGTTACATGGTGGGATCAATGTGTACGTAGCAGACAAAGATGTGGAAAGTGTCCGGTCGAGACAAGGGCAGAATTGAAAGCCGTGATGAGAAAGCGGTTTGTTCCGGTATAGCCTAGTAGAGGGAGGAATATGCATCTTCACGATATGTGGATCAACCTTCAAGGCGTTCAAATTGGGATGATGAAAGGAAGGATCATAGGCATGGAGATTCGCATCAAAGACAACCACGAGAAACTCCTAAGGCGTATAGGGAATCGGTATCAATTGAGGACATCATGAGAACATACAATGAGATAAGGGACGAGCATTTGAAGCGACATCAAAACATCTCTAAGGCACAAAAGGAGCATGATCAGTCAAAGGAGGACGAAGAATATGCGATCCAAGGAGAGCTGTTAGATTTCAGTGTTCAAGAAGAAGTCCATAATAATGTAATATCTTTAGAAAGTACTTGTAAATTTGAACGACAAAAAGAAATTGAAAAAAAAGATTTGAGTGTGAAAAAGAAAAGAGTGAAATAGAGAATGAAAATAAACGAGAAAGAAACAGTGGAGAGTAAGAGTGAAAAAAGAGAGGAGAGTGAGTTGGAAAGTAAGTTGTATTTTGAAAAGCCAATGACTGTACATTTGTACAAGACGGTGCTTTTGAATACTAACAAGATTAACTCTTCTTTGTCTAGTTCTATTTTATCTCTTGTACAGGTTGTTGATGTTATACCCTGAGCTATCATTCCATATCAGCCAGCTTGTAGTATTCCCAAGGAGACGACGGAGTTACCAAGGCGGGTTGGAGAGTTGATGGAGCCCAACTTAATCAAAGCGGGTATCATGGGAGAAATCATTAGTGCATGTGCTATTCATGAGATCATACTACCTAAGGAAGATAGAATGCCGAGCTTGTTCATTGATTTCGAATTGGTAAACAAGTATCGATATGTTTTTCTTTGCTTAGATAATATGTTTGATAAATTGCATAGTACTTGTGTTTTATCTACATGTGTTGATGACCATGTGATGATATTGCCTAGTCAGTTAGCTTAAGAGAATGTGATGGATGGAAAATTGTGTTAACATGTGATTTGTATAGGTGGTTAGTTGTTTCGGTTAGATTAAGTGATGCATCTAGTATTTTCATGAGTTTATTAAAACATGTTTTGCATGCTTCCATTGATAGGTTTGTTGTTAGCTATTTTGATTGTAAAATCGTCTTTATCATAAACTATGGAGGATATTTGATATTTGTCGAGTTAGTTTATGAGCATGCATTATATTCTCGTTCTCAATATTCCTACTATCATTTGGTAAATTCTCATTGTCTAAGTGCATATCTTTGTAGAATTTATTCTAGTGATTATTGTGGGTATTCTCGTTTTCAATGTTTGTATTTGCATGAAATTCATTCTAGGGTTTTTCATTCACGTGTTGAATTAGGTTGTGATGCTAATCAATCTTTACATGGCATGTCGTTAATTGATAATGGTAGTGATCATGATTCTTCAGTAGAGAAATCTACATTGTATGATTTATTATCATTTGGTAATGTCTTTCCTTTTTTTTTTTGCTAAGTTTAAAATGTATAAAAAAAAAGGGGAAAATGTACAAACAACATGGGAAAAAACCCAAGCAAAAAGCAAAGGAGTGTCATCATAAGACAGGCCCTAAGATGACACGACAAACAAATTAATACAAAGCGTGAAACCGAACCAGCCCCAAACAGTGAAGCCCAACAAATGCCAAAATAAAAAGACAAATACAATACAAAACAATACAACACAAACCGATACAAAACAATACAAAAGGCCAAGCAGCCCGAGCCAAAAAACTAAGCAGCCTAGCTTCAAAAACCAAGCAGCCTGCCCACAAAGGACACACCAGCAGTAGCACCAATCAGGAAAAAACAGCGGACCAAAACTGGCAGCAGCAACAATTATGCAGAACCCGCAACGACCAAAACAAAATCCCAGCCAGTTGAGTAGCAAAGCACCCAGGCGCACCAGCAGCGACGGAAACAGCGGCAAACCAAGGCAGGCTCCAGCAGCAACGCCAAAAAGCCCAGACGCAGCCAAGGCTGACCAACAAAGCACAGCAAGAAGTAGCAAGAAAACTGCAGCTAGAGCCACACCAGCCAAACACAGCCAAAACCAGCACACCCAGCAAACCCAAAACCAAACATAGCAAAACCTATAACACGCAGCATCATCAAAACCAAAAAACCCACAAGCAATAAACAGCAGCAAGAAGAAAACCCGCACAGCACCCAAAAAGGATATCAGCGGCAAGAAAAAACCAGCAACAGCCCAGACAGCTGCTGCACTCGCAAAGCTCCAAGATGCTGCAAGAACAGCAGCAGACTAAAAAGCCCACAAGCAACAAACCATAAATTCAAAACTAGCCCAGCAGTAGCACAAAGCCATAGGAAAGCAGAAACACAGCAGGCAAGACTACATCCGACCCACAACAAAGGAACCCCAAAGCCAGGGATCATGTTATGCACAAACAGCAGCACTAACAGAAACCACAGCGACAAAACAAAAACCCCAAGCCCAGAAGCAACAAAATCCGACTCAACCCACCAGCAGACCCAACAAAAGAAACATTAAGGACCCAAACAACTAACGCAACAACAATCCAGACCACAGCTGCACAAAATAGGGCCAACAACAAGACAACCCAAAACTAACAGCCAAAACAACCCGCAGCAGAAGCCAGCCAACCCACAGAAACCGACAAGTTCCTGAAATAGAACCAACCAGCAGCAGAAGGGGAAAAATGGAAGCCAAAAGCAATTAACACCCAAACAGAATCAGAACTCCAGTAACTGCGGTAAAGAGCAGCAATCAAATAAGGTTATCGATCAACATATGGGAGCAATTAGTAGAGGCGGCATACTTCCTAAACTTGTTTGAACTATGGAGCCTACACTTAACCATATGAACAATTTCACGGCCTAAGGAAGCAGCAGTTTTATTGTTATTATGAGAACCGTGCATACGAGCATTCCTCTCCCGCCAAATATGATAAACAACAGCAGCAAAACCCAAGGAAATACCAGAAAGCTTGATAGGGGAGCACTTTAGATGAATGACATAGTTTGTGACAGAATCCCAATCTCTAAGAAAGCCCCTCCAACCACAGAACCTCATAACATAAAAAAGGACCTGAAAGGAGTACTGGCAGCTGAAGAAAAGGTGATGAAAACTCTCATTCTGAGAAGAACAAAGGAGGCAGTCAGCTACAACATCAAAGCCATACCTTAGAAGAACATCTTTGGTCCGAAAACCTTTATGGAATGCAAGCCATAAAATGAAGGAGAACCACGGAACCGTGTTTTTGTGTCAAACCATTTTCCACCACAAAATTTCGTGACTACGTTTACGGATAGAACTCCATATAAAAGTAGCAGAAACAAGGGGGGACGACTCCCAAAGAAGCTGGTCAGGTTTAGTGGTGTCGAAGGATCGAGAAAAATCAAAAGCAGCTCGAAAACCCATTACCCGCACATGGTTCGAAGTTGGAAGATGCCAACCAAGCTCATCCAAAATATCAGCAACCCGAGCATGAGGGCTCAAGCCAGAGTTTGTGATAAGAGCAGAGTGGGCAGAGGTTGCAAGAGGATATTGGTCGGACCAAGGATCAAACCATAAACTGACTTTTGAACCATTGCCAATATTGTATTTAATGAACTTAACAGTAGTGCTCCGAAGCTGAAGGACCTTCCTCCATATCCAAGAACAGTCAGAGGGAATAGGAATGCACCAGAAATATCTATCCTTAATAACAGTGTTCTGAATCCATGTTGCCCACAAGGAGGAGCTTTGCAAGTTAATGACATTCCACAGTTGGAAGAGAATGCAGGCATTGTTCCAATCATCAAGTTGTTTCAAATTTAAGCCACCTTCCGAAAAAGGGAGAGCAGCTTTATTCCAAGCCACCTTAACACCATGTTTTTGCAAAGAAGACCATTTCCATAGAAATCTAGAGAGAATAGATTTAATATTTTTAATAATAGACGATGGCAAAATGAAGAAAGAAGACCAATAAGCTTGAATGGCAAAAATAACAGACCGGATCAGTTGGAGCCGACCCGAGTAGGGGAGAAATTTATTAGCCCAAGAAGTGACTCTCGTAGTTATACGATCCAGAAGGGGTTTATAGTCCAGAGCAGATAACTTTGTAGAGATAAGAGGAACACCAAGGAACTTTGTAGGGGTAAAACCCCTATCAAAATGAAGCATATCCAAGATAGCAGAAGCCTCCTCAGGAGGAACATTAGCGAGAAAACACTGGCTTTTGGCGACATTAGGTTGGAGACCCGAAAGATTGGA
Organism: Aralia elata; assembly: GCA_034770075.1. NCBI lineage: Eukaryota > Viridiplantae > Streptophyta > Magnoliopsida > Apiales > Araliaceae > Aralia > Aralia elata. The sequence goes on from JAVJAP010000161.1 coordinate 280,438, forward strand.
GAAAATGGATATGCAGGATGAGAAGGTGGAAACTAAGAGCCGATCCACATGGCAAAAGAGCATAAGATCATCGGCAAAACAAAGGTTAGTAATCCCAGTTTGAGCAGCCCTCCAGTGAAATTTAAAAGGGAGGTTCTGAATTTGATCAGCAATAATCAAAGAGAGTCTCCATAATAATCACAAACAGATAAGGAAATAGAGGATCCCCCTGACGAAGACCTCTAGCCCCATGGAAAAAACCACAAAGGGCTCCATTAATATTTACCGAGAATTTGGCAGTAGAAACACAGGCCTTAATCCAGGAAATAAACTTAGGAGGGAAATTGAGGTGAGATAGCACATCAAAAAGAAAGTCCCATCTAACAATATCAAAAGCTTTTTTCAGGTCAATCTTGAGAGTGAATCTAGGAGGACCAGAATTCCTATGGTAATTCCTCATAAGCTCTTGGGTAAGCAGAATATTGTCTCCAATCCTTCTACCCAGAACAAAGGCGGCTTGAGTTGGAGAGATGAGGTAAGATAAAGTGCTCTTTAACCTACTAGAAATAATTTTGGAGATGCATTTATAGGTAGTATTACAACAGGAAATGGGTCAAAAGTCCCCCATAGAAGATGGGTTTGGCACCTTTGGAATAAGGGCAATAGCTGTAGCATTAGTACCTTTAAGGAGGCAACCCTGATCAAAAAAAGATTTAATAGCGGCAAGGAAGTCCTTACCAACAATTTCCCAATTTTGAGTGAAGAAATTAACATTAAAACCATCAGGTCTTGGGCTTTTATTCTTCCGCATAGACTTTAAAGAGGTCATAATTTCCTCCTCAAAGACATCTTTTTCCAAAATGAGGGCCTGGTCAGAGGACAAAGTCCTAGTGAAAATATGACCCCAATCATTCAGCCCCGAATAGGCAGAAGAGGGAGGGGAGCCCAGAACCTTGGAGAAATAGTCAACGGCGACACGCTGGACCTGGTCATGCCCATGCACCACAAGACCATTCTCATCCTCAACAGACATGATTTTGTTCCTATTCCAACTACTTTTGATTATACCATGGAAGAAACTGGAGTTAGAATCCCCTTCTTTGAGCCAAAGTACTCTAGATTTCTGTCTAAGGAGGGATTCCTCTAAGACCATTGCATCCCACAGTTTAGCAGAGAGATCCCTTTGAATTCTAATCAGCTGTACATCCCCAGGCCTGATAGTAAGCTCAAGCTGAACATTGTGCAGAAGATTTCTAGCTTGAATAACATTATTAGACACATTACCAACAGTCTTATTCAAGACACAAATCGCCTTTTTAGACCTTTTAAGTTTTTCAGCAAGCACAAACAGCGGGTCCCCATAAATGTGATAGTTCCAAGCATTAGTAAGAGTTTCTTTAAAGCCTTCCAGCTTAAGCATGAAGTTGAAGAATTGGAAGGGCTTTGGGATCCTGGGCAAAGCAAGACCAGAGCTAAGAAAGGCAGGGCAGTGATCAGAAAGCCCCATCGTTCCAAAGTGAGCAGAGAAGGAGCCAAGCAAAGATAACCAGCCACTATTAACCAAGATACGATCCAGTTTTTTGTAAGTAGGGCTATCATCCTACGAGTCCCACCAAGTAAAAAGAGCGCCAGTAAATCTAAGGTCCTCAACCGAAATAGCCTCAAGGTAGGCTTTAAATTCATCATTGCCATGATCCCAATTAACAGCACCACCCATGACCTCATCTAGGCTGATGGTTTCATTGAAATCCCCCAGTAAAGTCCATGGAGAATTCATAGTAACAACAATGGAGTTTAAGTCCTTCTAGAGGTCTCTGCGTTCAACATGAGTATGTAGAGCATAAATAATAGAGACATAAAATTGAGTTTTTAGAGCGGTAGAGATGACAGCGCAATGGATAACTTGCGATGACTTGAACAGAATACTAACATCCCAAATATTGGGGTCCCAACCGATCCAAATTCTGCCATTAGCATGGTGTTCGTAATTAAATTCCCAATTCCTCCTGCTACAAATCCTATGAGAAATAGATTGGGCTTTGTGAGCCTTCACCTTAGTTTCAATAAGCCCAACAAACGAGAGCTGGTTTGAGAGCAAGAAATCATGGAAAGAAGTCTGCTTAGGTCCTAAATTCAGTCCTCTGATATTATAGGAGCACAAATTAACCATCAAAAAATAGGAGGGATAGGTGGGGACCATTTTCCCCTGCTACAATTGTTATCCTTTGGAGCAATAAGCTCGTCCAAATCAGGTCTGGCTATGGGTTTTTGATCCTTTCCTTCCTTTTTGTCAACTAATTTTAGCTTGCAAACTAGGGGGTTTGGTAAGGGAGTATCATCAGTGCTGGATGGAGAAAAAGGAACCACCTCAGAAGAGCTAGGGAGCATCGAGAAGGAGTTAGAAATAGAGGTGGAGGGGGAACCGACCGAATGTGAATAGGCATAGGAGGCACCCCTGCCTCTATTGACAGTAGTCCATGGGGGGCCGGATCATTAGCATCTAATGGGACGTTTGAAAAAGCATGAGATGTAGGAGTAGCAAGAGCCAAGGATAAAACAGTAGCAGCAGTTGAGTCATTAGTAGCAACAGCAGCAGAGGGTGCATAGGCAGTAGCAACAGAGGGAACATGATGAGTAGGTTTTAACCTACGAGTTTGATACATCTTTGGCTTAATTCTTTACAGTCTTTAACTGTTTTTAGTATCTTTTTATTTGTTTTCGTATTACTTTTGTAGGTAGAGGCTGGTTGCAGGTTAGAAGAAGAAAAAGTAGCTGGGTGCAGGGCAACCTCGTCGGGGCGAGAATTCATGGGCAATTTTTCTCGTCGGGGCGAGACCTCGCCAGGGCGAGGACTTTTGTGAAGAACTTCTCGCCGGGGCGAGAATGCGGCTGATGGAAATTAAAGGCTTGTCAGCAATCAGTTATTTTGAAAAGGTTGAAGCTAACAAGGATTCTATCTACCATTCTGATGAGGAGGCTTGTGAGGATATAAATAGGAGATAACACACTGGATAAAGGGAGGACATACACGGAGATTGAGTTTTCAAAGCTGAGCAAGGAGATTAAAGTTCAAGTCAAGCATCGTGAGGAATTTAGATTGGAGGACTAGAGATAACATTGAGTTTTCTATTAATCTTTTATCCTTAATTTGTAATTAATTATGATGACTTATTTTGGAATTCTAGTTTTTATTGTCAGTATTAATTAAGGCTACAATTGAACCAGTTACATTTATGAATTAATTATCTATTTAATTCCAGTTATTCATTCAATTTGAGTTGTCTATCTTATTCTATGCTTATTGATTAATTGTTTGGCTGACAATTAGCGGAATATTCTAGGTGAATTCGGGAGATGCAATCTAGGGTTAGAACTGGATGAGATAGCATGTATTCTTAATTATTTGCATGTGTTGAATAATTAGGATTGTGAAGTGAATATGGATATTTCTTTGCTGCATGTAACAACTGGAAATTGAAGCATAATGAATTTAATCCTTTAGTTTTGCATAGGAATATCGCAGAGTTAATTGGATTAGATAGATTTATTTGATCACTTGGAAAAGGACTTATAAATACAATTGAATTTCTGTTAACAACTCCATTGAAGTGAATAATTGGAATGTGTAGATAGATTGGTTCATGATATATAATTGGGGATATTGTAGTCTTAATCTTTTTAAATCTGAATTTCAACCTTTGTGATTATTGTCAGTGTTAGTGTTAATTAAATTAGTTTCAATCAATATTCAAATTGCTATTGCTTAATAGAATAGCCATAATCTAAATTGACAGTTGGAGATATTAAGCATAATAATTCCTGTGGGTTCGACATTCTATCTTATCACTTTATTACTTTTTGATCGTGTATACTTGCACGTAATTGTTGATTGTGAAATCGGGCAACACGTTTTTGGCGCCATTGCCGGGGATTATTTGTGTTTATAATTTTCAATTTCAGTTTAATTAAGTCTGTTCTAATTAAGCAAACCTATTTTTCTTTTATTTTTTTTGTTTAAGGTGTCTTTTGATTCGTTTATGCAAACGCGATCAAAACAACCGAAACTCGTGCAGTGTGAGGATCATCTTGAGAAAAAGCTACGTCAGTTGAGAAAATTCTATCAGGAAACAATTGTGAAAGAGAATATGGCTAACGAAGAACAGAAGTCATTGAGGGAATATGATATGCCTAAGATAGACGAGATCAAATCAAGCATCACGAGACCAGCTATCACCGCTAATTCCTTTGAGATCAAGTTGGGAACAATTCATATGATTCAGAATGCGGTACAGTTTGGGGGATTAGCTAACGACGATCTGAATGAACATTTGGTTAGCTTTTTAGAGATCTGTGATACATTTAAATATCCCAATGTGACAGATGATGCAGTGAGATTACGTCTGTTTCCGTTCACACTAAGAGATAAAGCAAGGAGTTGGTTGCATTCACTTCCGCCAGGGTCCATCACAACTTGGGATGATCTAGCTCAGAAATTCCTAGCGAAATTCTTCTCGCCAGCTAAGTCGGCTAAGTTGAGAAACGAGATTTCTACATTTGGGCAACAGCATGGAGAGTCACTATACGAGGCTTGGGAAAGATTCAAGGAGTTATTGAGAAAATGTCCACATCATGGGCTACCCAAGTGGCTACAAGTTCAGACATTCTACAATGGGTTGAATAGTGACACTCGAACATGCATTGATGCAGCTGCGGGAGGAGCACTTTTGGTTAAAAATTTTGAGGAAACTTTCACTTTGTTAGAGACTATGGCTGCAAATAACTATCAATGGCCGACTTCCACAATGAATCAACAAAAGGTAGCTGGAGTATTGGAAGTAGATGCGGTCACGACACTAACAGCTCAGATAGCAGTCATGTCTAAGAAGATTGAAGCTTTGGCAGAATCGAAAGTCCAGCAAGTAGCCTATATGTGTGAGCTATGTGCAGGTGCACATCCGACGGAGTATTATGCCATTAATCTGGAATCGGTACAGTATTTGGGGAGTTATAACAGACCGCAACAGCCATATCAGAATGCTTATAATCCGGGGTGGAAGAATCATTCGGGTTTCTCTTGGAGCAATAACACTCAGACTCAAAATCCAGCTTCAAGATCACAGAATCCCCCAGGTTTTCAGAACCAAGTTCCACAGCATGCAGAAAGAAAACCGAGTTTAGAAGAATCATTGGCAAGATTCACCATAGCGTCTGAGAAAAGAACGAATGATCAAGATAAGTTGTTAACTCAGTTAGATTTGAATGTGAAAAGCCAGGCAGTGTCAATTAGGAACTTGGAAAATTAGCTGGGACAGTTGGCTCACGTCTTGAACAATCGACCACAAGGAGCATTTCCAAGCGATACAGAGGTTAACCCAAGAACGGATGAAAAAGAACATTGCAAGGCTGTCACTTTAAGGAGTGGAAAAGAGCTTCCGGATACGGTAAAAGGAAATTCTAAACTAGAAACAGTTGTGGAGAATGAAGATGAGGTAACCCCGATGAAAAGTAAGGCGAACGAACCAGAAAAGGTGAAGGATACAGATTCGGAGGCAAAGTCAAAAGAATTCAAGCCAGATAGTATAGTGACTCCCGTACCATTCCCTCAAAGATTGCAGAAAGCTAAGTTAGATAAGTAATTCTCCATATTCTTAGATGTTTTCAAGAAACTGCACATTAACATACCATTTGCAGAAGCCCTGGAATAGATGCCCAGTTATGCAAAATTCATGAAGGAGGTTTTGTCAAAGAAGAGAAAACTGGGAGAATTCGAGACGGTGGCATTAACCGAGGAATGCAGTGCAATTTTGCAGAACAAATTGCCACCCAAACTAAAGGATCCAGGAAGCTTCAATATTCCATGTGTAATTGGTAACCAGTTCTCTAGAAGGGCATTGTGTGACTTAGGAGCTAGCATCAATTTAATGCCGTTATCAGTTTACACTCAACTTGGGCTAAAGGCACCAAAACCGACAAACATCAGCTTGCAGTTGGCAGACAGGTCAGTGACATATCCAAGGGGTATTGTGGAAGATATCTTGGTTAAGGTTGATAAATTCATCTTCCCGGTTGACTTCATCATTTTGGATTACGAATAGGATAAAGAAATCCCCATCATATTAGGTCGTCCATTCTTAGCAACAGTGAGAACGTTGATAGATGTACAAAAAGGTGAATTGACAATGAGAGTTCAAGATCAGGAAGTCACCTTCAACGTGTTTAAATCAATGAAATTCCCTAAGGAAGGCGAGGAATGCTCACGGATAGACCTACTAGACGAAATCGTGCATGAACGAACCCATGCAAGTTATTGTGAAGATCCATTAGAAGCTACTCTGGTTGGGATAGACACGTTTGATGATTTTGATGAGTGGGATTATGTCAAGGTTTTAAACGCGTTACCTATTTCTCAGAAATTCAGCAGGCAATTTGATACACTTGACCGGCCAAAAGGAGAAAAGAGGTCCAAACCATCAGTAGAAGAACCGCCTATGCTTGAACTCAAAACTCTTCCATCTCGCCTAAGATATGCTTACTTAGGAGACTCGGACACGCTACCTGTAATAGTTTCTGCTCATTTGAATGAATCTCAAGAAGAAAAATTATTAAGGGTTTTGCGTGAGTATAAAACAACAATTGGGTGGACATTAGCAGACATCAAGGGAATCAGCCCGTCGTTTTGCATGCACAAAATTCTGCTTGAAGAAGGAGCAAAACCGGTTATTGAGCAACAAAGAAGATTGAATCCGATCATGAAGGACGTAGTGAAGAAGGAAATCATTAAGTGGTTAGATGCCGGTATTATTTACCCGATTTCAGACAGTTCTTGGGTAAGTCTTGTACAGTGTGTGCCTAAAAAGGGGGGAATGACAGTGGTTGAGAACGAAAATAATAAACTCATTCCTACAAGAACAGTTACAGGTTGGCGAGTATGTATGGATTACCGCAAGTTGAACAAAGCGACGCGCAAAGATCACTTTCCACTGCCATTTATTGATCAGATGTTGGATAGGTTGTCCGGTCATCAGTTCTACTGCTTTCTTGACGGATACTCAGGATATAACAAAATAGTAATAGCTCTGGAGGACCAAGAGAAAATGACTGTTATATGCCCTTAAGGAACGTTTGCATTCCGGAGAATGTCTTTCGGGTTATGTAATGCACCGGCTACATTTCAGCGATGCATGATGGCTATCTTCTCAGATATGGTTGAGCAGAATTTGGATGTATTCATGGATGATTTTTTTGTATTCAGTGATAGTTTTGATCTGTATCTTAGCAATCTCATCTTAGTGTTGAAGCGTTGTGTGGAGACAAATCTGGTGCTTAACTAGGAAAAATGCCACTTTGTGGTGCAAGAAGGAATTATTCTGGGGCACAAAGTGTCTGAAGCAGGCTTAGAGGTGGATAGAGCAAAGATCGAAACCATTGAAAAGCTACCTCCCCCGTCATCTATGAAAGGCATTAGAAGTTTTCTCGGACATGCAGGATTCTACCGTTGATTCATCAAGGATTTCTCAAAAATTTCAAAACTATTGTGTTCACTCCCTGAGAAAGATGTTCCCTTCAAGATGGATCAATCCTGCATCGAAGCCTTTGAAGTGCTGAAAAAGAAGTTAGTCACAACCCCGATCATAGTTGCTCCCGATTGGACTTTACCTTTTGAGTTGATGTGTGACGCAAGTGATTATGCAGTGGGAGCTGTGTTGCGTCAGCGAAGGGATAAGATTTGTCACACCATTTATTACTCAAGTAAGACACTCACTGATGCACAATTGAATTACACTACTACAGAAAAAGAGTTACTTGCAGTAGTATTTGCCTTTGATAAATTTCGAGCATATTTGATTGGAACTAAGCTACACTGATCATTCAGCCATCAAATACTTGATTGCAAAGAAAGATGCCAAACCAAGGTTGATTCGATGGGTCCTCCTGTTGCAAGAATTTGACTTAGAAATTCGAGATAGGAAAGGTACGGAGAATCAGGTGGCTGATCATCTTTCGAGGCTAGAGGATGCCGACATTCATAAAAAGGATGATGTGGTAATTAATGAGTCGTTTCCGGATGAGCAGCTATTTAGTATCACCACCGAAGTCCTTTGGTATGTAATTACGTGAACTACCTAGTCAGTAACGTACTTCCGCAAGATTTCAATTCTCAACAAAGAAAGAAATTTCTCCATGATATCAAGCAGTACCTCTGGGATGAACAATTTCTTTTCAAAACTTGTGCGGATCAAATGATAAGACGTTGTGTGCCATAGGAAGAAATGGAAAGCATATTGACTCGATGCCATTCGTCAGAGTATGGAGGACATTAGGATGTGTCTTTACACTTAGCGCCCTAAAATCGTCTGGTTTGGGAGTCATTGGTTGAAAGTTCGTTACACGGGTGACATTGAATAGCCTAATAAAGATGAACATTGCACTAGTTGAGATGTATGACGAGATGGAGCATAAAACGCACTCAGTAAAAAAAAACAGAAAGAAAAATGTGAAGACAAGTGGATAACAGTTGAGTTTGAACGTAAAATCTGTGAACTTGTCTTTATCTGAGCGTTGTGATACTAAGAGTTGAATTCATATTCTGATTGGTTTGATATATTTTGCACACACTTATGGAAGGGTTGAGAGTAAGTCATAACTGATAATAGTTGGCTTGTGGATGGTGCACGAGGTTGAAGTTCTGTTGAATTGGTAGTTACTAATTTTTGAGGCCGGATTTTTATGATGTCTGTTGATTATTTGCTTGAGTATGGACAGTCATGCATATGCATTCATGTAGGTTGTTAGTTTAGATGTTATTATGGTTTGTTTTGTGTTTTTGCTTGAGGACAAGCAAAGTTTCGAGTTTGGGGGTATTTGATGAGTAGGTTTTAACCTACGAATTTGATACGTCTTTGGCTTAATTCTTTACAGTCTTTAAGTGTTTTTAGTATCTTTTTATTTGTTTTCGTACTGCTTTTGTAGGTAGAGGCTGGCTGCAGGTTAGAAGAAGAAAAAGTAGCTAGGTGTAGGGCAACCTCGCCGGGGCGAGAATTCATGGGCAATTTTTCTCGTCGGGGCGAGGACTTTTGTGAAGAACTTCTCGCCGGGGCGAGAATGCGGCTTATGGAAATTAAAGGCTTGTCAGCAATCTGTTATTTTGAAAAGGTTGAAGCTAACAAGGATTCTATCTACCATTCTGATGAGGAGGCTTATGAGGATATAAATAGGAGATAACACACTGGATAAAGGGAGGACATACACGGAGATTGAGTTTTCAGAGCTGAGCAAGGAGATTGAAGTTCAAGTCAAGCATCGTGAGGAATTCAGATTGGAGGACTAGAGATTACATTGAGTTTTCTTTTAATCTTTTATCCTTAATTTGTAATTAATTATGATGACTTATTTTGGAATTCTAGTTTTTATTGTCAGTATGAACTAAACCCTTAATTAAGGCTACAATTGAACTAGTTACATTTATTAATTAATTATCTATTTAATTCAAGTTATTCATTCAATTTGAGTTGTCTATCTTATTCTATACTTATTGATTAATTGTTTGGCCGACAATTAGCAGAATATTCTAGGTGAATTCGGGAGATGCAATCTAGGGTTTGAACTGAATGAGATAGCATGTATTCTTAATTATTTGCATGTGTTTAATAATTAGGATTGTGAAGTGAATAGGAATATTTCTTTGCTGCATGTAACAATTGGAAATTGAAGCATAATGAATTTAATCCTTTAGTTTTGCATAGGAATATCGCAGAGTTAATTGGATTAGATAGATTTATTTGATCACTTGGAAAAGGACTTATAAATACAATTGAATTCCTGTTAACAACTCTATTGAAGTGAATAATTGGAATGTGTAGATAGATTGGTTCATGATATATAATTGGGGATATTGTAGTCTTAATCTTTTTAAATCTGAATTTCAACCTTTGTAATTATTGTCAGTGTTAGTGTTAATTAAATTAGTTTCAATCAATATTCAAATTGCGATTGTTTAATAGAATAGCCATAATCTAAATTGACAGTTGGAGATATTAAGCATCATAATTCCTGTGGGTTCGACACTCTATCTTATCACTTTGTTACTTGTTGATCGTGTATACTTGCACGTAATTGTTGATTGTGAAATCGGGCAACAGAACATTTGCAACAACATTTACAGAATCAATAGAGGGTAGCTTAGCATGAGAGTCAGTAACGACAAAGGGAATAGGAACCAGCTCAGGAACATTGACCTTTTTAACCCATTTGGGCTTGGTTTAGGACATTTAATAGCGGAGTGACCAAAAATATTACACAAGGAGCAAGAGATGGGCTTATTTTGATATTCCACCTTTATTTCAATATCCTTGTCACTTCCAACAATTTCATCAAAAACAGTCACCATTATGTGATCGCGCAGCACAGAAGAAATCCCAATTTCAAGGCAAACTCGAGCAAAATTCATAGGCTCCATTTTTCCAGTGAAGTCATCCACATATAACGGCTCACCAATCCCACTAGCAATATAACTTAGCCCGTCATTAGTCAAATAAGATAGGGGGACATTTTGGAATTTGACCCAAATAGGGATTTTGGTACATGAATTATTATGGAAGTTAATCCCTTCTTTCCATGGTGAAAGGGTAATGAGCTTGTTGGCTATATACCAGGGTCCCAAGGCCAGGACATTGTCCCTATCGAATTCATTTGGGAATTTGAAAACGAAGTAACTGTTACCATGAAGGAAAACCTTCTGTAGACCATACTTGCCCCCAAATTTTGAAAGCAGTCTCTTCTACCACTTTAAACGGCAGCCGGGAATATTGGAAATAGCCAACCAGGCTAGATGACCACAAGCAACGACCCTTTTTTAGGATATCCGGAGGAGGCTTTATGAAAACTTCACCGTCAATAATAGTAGGCTGGTGGAAAGAAAGCTTGCAACCTTTTTTGGTTTTTGCCCCTGTAACAACAGCACTCCAGGAAGGTGGTGCCACACGAACCGACTGAGCCTGTTCAGCGGAGGGGGAGGAGGAGGAGGGGAATTCGCCTTCTTCAACCTCCAGACCAAGGCCATTATCTAAATTTGGAACCCTAGTATGAGACCTAGGACCATTTTGACGAAAGACAGCATCCTTAGCAGAAGAAGAAACATTAAAGGGGTGAGGGGAAGCCTCGCCTCTAAGGGGACTATCAACAAGCAGGTTGCGTGCATAATCCACCCGTGCTATAGTTCCATTCTGAACATAGGCATTAATATCCTTAATAGATATGCCATGGGCAGCTAGACAATCCATAAGCTCGAGATTTCTCTTTCGTTCTGCAATAGCATCGAAACGATCCCGGCGAGATAATTGCATAGCAGCCGATACCAAATCCTGACTTGGAGAGTTATGGCCTAGACTTTGTATGTCATCAGAGTCCCTAATAGCAGCGAAAGATAACTCCAGCGGAGAAGGCTTTGGTTCCACAGAGTTGGATGAGGGAGCCAAGACCCCAAAATCCTCAGAGATGACTGCAACAATAGGGTGAACTGCGGACAAAATAGCCATGAAAGAGGAAAGGGGAGAAAGAGGCAGCAAGAGAAGACGATGAGAAGAGAATAAGAGGGAAGAGGAGGGGTACCAGCGATGATTGAGAGAGTGCCGCCCAGGGAACAGTGGTCGGAAAAGACCAAAATCAGTTTGAAGTGAGATATGGTTTATATGCATGTTTAGTTAAGTCTTTTGGATTAGCTGTTGCGTTAAAGATTTTCATATTAAACCATGTTTTGCATTCATACATGGGAAAAATTGATAATATTTGTTTTGATGATATTCCTAGTTTTGTCAACACTTGGAAAAATTCTTTAGCACTTGTTGAATTTGTAAGTGATCATCATAGTGTTAAGTGTGCTAGTGAGTTTTCATCTTGTAAAGTGGGATGTGATATTTCTTTTCCGTTGATGCACCTAATTGATCTTGGATGTTTTAATGTCAATGGGAAGAGAAAGGTTGAGTTTGTTTTGTAGGTTCGAGATGGGTTTATACTCGTCGAGAGGGGAAATATAAGTTGTGGTGCAAAACAATTCGAGCAATGCATGGAAAGTCTAAAGGGAAGTGTTTTGAATTTTGTTTTAATAGACTTTGCATGTGATTCTGAGTTATTTGATTTCTTCGTGATTATACAAAAGAAACTTGTTGATTTGTTAAGTTTTGTGTTTAATCCAGGAATTTAAGAGTGTTTACAATTGCGCCATGGAAAGTTTCAAAGATTGTTATTTGATCCAGGTGCAATGGAATGGATGTTAGTACGAATGATCGAGATCATAGGGTTTACTTTTGATCCGGGAATTCGTCATTGGAAGTATTTGCGAATGCACGAGATCATCACGTTGGTTTTTGATCCGGGAATTCGTGGATGGAAGTTGATGAAGTGTCTGTTAGGTTTGTATATAGCGCGAACATGCAATCAAATTATATAAATAGTGCGGAAGCGCGATAAAACGGATTCTAAAATTTTTTATACAAACCATCACCAAGATCAATCTATGTGCTCAATTAACGATATAAACGAAAGAGATAGAGATTAAGAAATTATACCCTCGTAGAACCGTGCTTCCTCGGGTACAAGTTCAACTCCAATACCTTCGCGTTCTCCTTGAATTTCACGGATGAGATTCCTTCCTTTGATCAACGTTAGCCACCCAAGTGTTTGGCCTCTAGAGGTGATCCACCAAGGAAGAATAGTTATTCAAGAAGTTGGGTATTGGCAAAACCGTAGTTTCTATCTCTATAGAAATTGTAAGTACTTTCCACAATCTAATGCAAGAGTGTGTAACCCTAATCTATGATAAGACTCCTCTTATTTATAGATGTAGGAATAACCCTTCCCTAAACTATTTAGGATTAGGGTTTCTATTATAATTAAACTCCTTTAATTAATTATGCTCCTAATCCAACTAGGAATTCATGGGAGAGTACTTCTATTAATTAATTCTCAATCCCTATTAGGAATTAAATAATAGTAATAGTAATAATAATAATAAGACTCTTCTTATTAATTTATATTTAATATTTTCAAAATATTAAATAATAAATTTTAAGCTATTTAATTTATTCTATCTCCATAGATTAAATTAAATACACTTAACTTATTATTACAATTATGCCATTTACTTCTTAAATAAATATTTTTCTTTTGCGATGTGACCCTTTAGATTCTCCATATTAAACCGGTTGTGAATAAATCAATTAGAACAATTCTAATTTTATTTAAATAAATAAATTAAACTATTTAATTCATTTAAATAAATAATATTTATTCTACAATAAGGGTAAGCCCCCTTAGCGATCAAGGACTTTCCAGATAATATAGATTTCAACATTAATCACAAAAAGTACCTTTCAGTGAATAGTTACCGTACAATTCAATCCTTCTACCATACAATTTCCCAATTAAATATAAGACATGGATTTACTGTCAAGTCTTATTTTATTTAATTATATGTATTTCGATTCCCAAATGCATAACTCTAAATAATTTCATTCTGCCTTGGCCAAAGACTACTGAGTTGTCATTTATCGAATCACATAGGACATTCACATCTTTTACTAGACGTGGTAGATTCTTTGTTGATCATTCACCTATCTCTATGCACAACTTATTATACCCAATCATACCCTTTGATATACCCCAAAGGTCTTAAGGAATATGTCAAAGTATAACTCATCATACACAAGATACTATGATCATCTCAAGTCTAAGGATCACTTGTACTACTATCACTAGAGGAATTCTTATTGACAGGCAAGTAAAACTCCATTAGGTATTCCTTAGCGAGCCACGTTCAGTGAACTTATTCTCCAATAAGCACCTATATACTTGCTTTAGTCTCTCCACACAAATGATTATGAGATCAATCATCCTCTTCTTAAGAGCAAGCAACGTATGTACTAATCTATCCGGATTCACTAATCCCCTTTTTAGTAATCCAACGATTAGGAACAATTTTAGTTTGTGAGCTATCTAGAATTTAGATCTCATTAGCATGATCACCATCATGATTCTAAAAGCATTGCTCAAAACTATGGGTTTATCATATTTAATAAAACAGCACTATGTAGATAATATAAAATGCCTTTTAAGAAAATTAATTCTTTTATTAATAAATGAATAAGATTACAAAGTATATGTTACATCATATCAAATATGATTGGCTTGTGTGCATACTACTTTCAATCTCCCACTTGCACTAAAGCCAATCGCCATGGTATCTAATACCCATCTTCTCTAAGTGACGATTAAACTGTTGTTGTGTTAAAGCTTTAGTAAATGGATCTGCAATGTTGTCTTGAGAGTCCACACGCTCCAGGGTGACATCTCCTCTTTCAATGATCTCTTTAATCAAATGAAACCGCCGCAGTACGTGTTTAGATTTCTAATGAGACCTGGGTTACTTAGCCTGTGCAACAGCTCCGTTGTTGCCACAAAATAAAGGTACAGCTCCTCTAATGCTAGGAACCACTCCAAGTTCAGTTATGAACTTCTTCATCCAAACAGCTTCCTTTGCAGCTTCACTTGCAGCTATGTACTCTGCCTCTGTCACTGAATCAGCAACTGTTTGCTGCTTGGAAGTCTTCCAACTCACCGCACCACCGTTTAAGGTAAACACATACCCTAAAAAGAATTTACTGTCATATTGGTCCGTTTGAAAACTTAAGTCTGTATAGCCCTCTAGTTTCAATTCAGACCCACCGTAGACAAGAAATACATCCTTAATTCTTCTTAAGTACTTTAGGATATTTTTCACTGCCTTCCAGTGCTCTTCTCCTGGATTCGACTGATATCTGCTCGTTACACTAAGTGCATAAGCGACATCTGGTCTAGTACATATCATACCGTACATGATAGATCCTATTGCGGAAGCATAAGGAATCTTACTCATACGGTCTCTCTCCTCAGGTGTCTTTGGGGCCTGTTTCTTAGAGAGATGTATTCTATGGCTCATCGGCATGAGACCTCTCTTGGAATCTTCCATGCTAACCTTCTTTAGCATCGAGTCAATGTACTTTCCTTGGGTCAAGCCCAGAATCCTTTTAGATCTATCTCTATAGATCTTTATCCCTAAAATATAGGATGCCTCACCCAAGTCCTTCATGGAGAAGTGTTTAGATAACCAAAATTTGATCGACTGTAGCACAGGAACATCATTCCCTATGAGTAATATATCATCAACATATAATACAAGGAATGAAACAGCGCTCCCACTAACCTTCTTGTACATACAAGGTTCATCCTCATTTTTGATAAAATCAAACCTTTTGATTATCTCATCAAAACGGATGTTTCATCTTCGAGAAGCTTGCTTCAATCCATAAATGGATCGTTGTAGCTTACAGACTTGGTTTGTTCCAACCGTTGAAACAAAACCCTCTAGCTGTATCATATATACATTTTCCTCAAGATCTCCATTGAGGAAGGCCGTTTTCACGTCCATTTGCCAGATCTCGTAGTCATAATAAGCTGCAATTGCAAGCAAAATCCGAATAGACTTCAGCATAGCTACTGGTGAGAAGGTTTCATAATAGTCAACTCCTTGTCTTTGTTTAAAACCTTTTGCAACCAGTCGGGCCTTATAGGTCTCTACCTTGCCATCTACTCCAGTCTTTCTCTTAAAGACCCATTTACACCCAATAGGCTTAATGCCCTCAGGTGGTGAAACCAAAGTCCATACTTGGTTTTTATACATGGAGTCCATCTCGGATTTCATGGCTTCTAGCCATTTCTCTGAGTCTTCACTACTCATAGCCTCTTTGTAAGTCAATGGATCATCATCATCTATGATGCGTACCTCATCATCATCCTCTATGATGAATCCATACCTATCAGGTATCTTTGGTACTCTTCCAGATTTACGAATAGGTAGTGATACAGTAGGTTCTTCTACTTGGTTAGGCACCTGACTTTGATTCGTAGTATTTTGTGATTCTTGAACTTTTTCAAGATATATCTTACTCCCACTGACCCCTTCAAGGATAAACTCCTCTTCCAAGAAGGCAGCGTGTTTCGCAACAAACACCTTTTGATCAGTAGGATGATAGAAATAATATCCTAATGTTTCTTTAGGGTATCTCATGAATCTACATTTGTCGGATCTAGTCTTCAGCTTATTATGTTCAAACCTTTTGACATAAGCTGGACAACCCCAAGTCTTAACATGCTTAAGATTTGGTTTCCTCCCTGTCCATATCTCATATGGGGTCTTTGGGACGGATTTGGTAGGTACCTTGTTAAGTAGGTATGCAGCCGATTCCAGGGCATAACCCAAGAAGGATACTGGAAGGTCGGTAAAACTCATCATGGAACGAACCATGTCCAACAATGTTCGATTTCTCCTTTCAGATACACCATTCAACTGTGGCGTCCCTGGTGGAGTCCATTGTGAGATTATACCTTTTTCTTTGAGACAATTGAGAAACTCATTGGTTAAGTATTCCCCTCCTCGATCCGATCGAAGAATCTTAATACTCTTACCAGTTTGCTTCTCTACTTCACTTCTGAATTTTTGAACTTTTCAAATGATTCAGATTTGTATTTCATTAAATACATATATCCAAATCTAGAATGAATAATCATCAGTGAAAGTAATAAAATAAGAATACCCTCCTCGTGCATTCGTTGTCATAGGTCCACACACGTCTGTGTGTACCAACGCTAACAACTCTGTAACTCTTTCTCCTTTTCCAGTAAAAGGAGATTTAGTCATTTTACCCATGAGACAAGATTCACAAGTTGGATATGATTCGTAATCAGATACCTCTAAAAGCCCATCTTTATGCAACTTGGATAATCTTGTTTCATTGATATGACCGAGTCTACAGTGCCACATAAAGGTATAATTAATATCATCTCTTTTTCTTTTCTTAGTTTGTTCAATTTAAAGTATATTTTCATGCAAGTCAAGTATGTAAAGTCCATTCAGTAGATTGCCAACACCATATAAAACATTTTTATTATAAATAGAACAACTATTGTTCTTTATTATAATATCAAAACCATCCATATCCAATACAGAAATTGAAATAATGTTTCTAATGAGTGTCGGAACATAATAACAATTATTTAAACTAATGAACTTGCTCGAAGGCAGTGCTAAACAATAAGTCCCTACAGCTAATGCAGCAACCTTTGCTCTATTTTCCACTCGTAGGACAACTTCATCCTTGTTCAGCTTTCTACTTCTGCTTAGTCCCTGCATATTATTACATATGTGAGAACTACAGCCGGTATCCAATACCCAAGTAGAATTTTGACTTTCAGAAAAATTAATTTCAATCATGAACAAACCTAGATCGGAAGTCGAAGCTTCTCCAAGCTTCTTCTGGTCCGCAAGATACTCCTTGCAGTTCCTCTTCCAGTGTCCCGGCTTATTGCAATGGTAGCAAATTCCTTTGCTATCTGGATCAGGTTTCTTTTTATCCTTTCTCTTCGCCTTGCCCTTAGTCTTCTTGTTTTTCTTCTTTTCAGAAGATACCTTGGGCCTCTTCCTTTTCTTGGAAGAATCATCCACTAGTAAGACTTGGTTCTTGTTGAATGAGAAGTGACCTTCAGTAGTTTTCAGCATGTTAAGTAGCTCAGGCAAGCTGACGTCCAACTTATTTATGTGAAAATTCACAACAAATTGTGAGAAAAGGTGTCCGGGAGTGACTGCAAGATCAAATCTTGACTTAACTCCCCATCCATCACGAACCCAAGCTGTCCAAGTTGTTCAATCAGATTGATCATCTTAAGGACATGAGTCTCAACACTAGTGCCCTCGGTCATACGAGATTGGAAGAGCTCCTTAGATATCTGATATCTAGCAGTCCTACTTTGCTATGCAACTCCTTGAGGTGCAGCAATATAGTTGGAGCATCCATAGTTTCGTGCTGACGCTGAAGCTCGTTACTCATGGATGCAAGCATGATGCATTGAGCCAAGATTGCATCATCTTGCCACTTTCTGAAAGTAGCAATCTCTTCCTCAGAGGCTGTTTCTGCAACATTTGCAGGGACTGACGAATTTAGGACATAAGAAATCTTTTCAGTAGTGAGAACAATTCTCAGATTCCTTAACAGTCCGTGTAATTCGGTCCGGTCAGTTTGTTAGCATCAAGTATGCTACGCAGTGATAGTGAGTTTGACATTTTTAAATTCTGCATGTGAAATAGACAATATTTTAGCATACATTCATTTAATTAATTACCAAAATAAATTAGGTCTTTATTTAAATTGGTATCTCCCACTATTTTCATCAAACTATATTACCCTCATTATATAGTTCGACAATTCTAATTAAAGATTTGCTAGTGAGATTAAGGATCCCATTTCAAATGTATATAGCCTTGTGGTGAAACAACAAACGATATATAAATAAATAGGTAGACAACTATTGTCAATTACATCACTATGTAACTCTTTTTATTTTGCCTCTTAGATTATTTTGATCAAGTGGTGACACATCCGAATCAAAATTATCCAAGTTAAGTCCAACCTAGCACTTCCATATATTCGAAAGAAAAACACTGTCCTTGTGGTGACACAACAAAACAGCATCGTTCAGTCTATTTATAAGTATCAAATGTGATAAAGCAACATCTTAAATATTTAATACTCTATTGCTTTACCATGCTAGAAAGCGACGTTCAATATTCCAAATATCTTTGAATGCTTAGGACTTAATATAATTTCTTTAAGGTGTTTTTTATTATTAGTCTCATCTTGTTTAGCGCGCATGCACACATATATATAAAATACGTGTCATATTATTAAACATGCAAAGCATGTTGTATAATATATAATATATACATAGTAAGCATGCACATATAGAATACTATATTCAACCCGGACTGATTATGGACTTTTATTCTAGTTTGGTTCACTAGAGCCACCAAGTGAACCAAAAGGTCAAACCTAGGGTGCAAGAATAAAATTTAAATATAAGTATTACATTTAAACCCGGGCTCCAATACAAACGGGTCTTCAAGCGCTCCTTGCTCCTTTGTCTCCAATTCTTCAAAATTAATTCTAACTAGTCCTATTACATAAACTATTTACAATAAATAGAAACCTTGATCAACAGTCAAGTGGAAGTACATAGAAGGGAGATAGAATTTACATTAAGAAAAATTAGAGAAGACGAGGTACGCAGACCCCATTTATAAAACCCATACATTCAAGCATCTACTAAAATAAATCCAATCACACATTGGTCAATAGTCTATAATCAATCCCTATTTATTATCATACATATCTCTATATGTATCAATAAATAACATTCACCCCAGGAATTATAAAACCATTCCATATATGCATTGATATCAATTAATGAGCAAAAGTTTTGCTAATATTTAGTTTTGAAACAAAATAAACTCTTTTATTTTAATCAAAAACCAAATCCAAATTAAACTCCTTTAATTTTAGCAATCTGAAATCCTATTCCAGATAAAATAAACATCTTTATTTTAAACTTATATCAATTAAATAAATAATTTATTTTAATTGAAGGAAAAATATATTTTCGGATTCTGCTGTCCGGCGCAGCTGCGCCCAGAATGAACTGGGAATCAGCGTAGCTGCGCTGAACCCCAGAAACGATTTTTCTGGGTTTGGGCGCAGCTGCGCTCCAGAATGAACTGGAGTCGGCGTAGCTGCGTCGCGCAGCAGATTCGGAAAAAATGAATTCTGCCCAAAAATTTCGATCCAATCGCATACCATACACACATGGAATCATCAAAATCGATAATTAGCACAAGATTAGGCTCTGATACCACTGTTAGGTTTGTATATAGCGTGGACATGCAATCAAATTACATAAATATTGCGGAAGCGTGATAAAACGGATTCTAAAATTTTTTATACAAACCATCACCAAGATCAATCTATGTGCTCAATTAACGATATAAACGAAAGAGATAGAGATTAAGAAATTATACCCTCGTAGAACCGTGCTTCCTCGGGTACAAGTTCAACTCCAATT
The DNA here is from genome assembly GCA_034770075.1 of Aralia elata. NCBI lineage: Eukaryota > Viridiplantae > Streptophyta > Magnoliopsida > Apiales > Araliaceae > Aralia > Aralia elata. Next base: position 300,397 of record JAVJAP010000161.1, read on the forward strand.
CCTTCGCGTTTTCCTTGAATTTCACGGATGAGATTCCTTCCTTTGATCAACGTTAGCTACCCAAGTGTTTGGCCTCTAGAGGTGATCCACCAAGGAAGAATAGTTATTCAAGAAGTTGGGTATTGGCAAAACCGTAGTTTCTATCTCTATAGAAATTGTAAGTACTCTCCACAATCTAATGAAAGAGTGTGTAACCCTAATCTATGATAAGACTCCTCTTATTTATACATATAGGAATAACCCTTCCCTAAACTATTTAGGATTAGGGTTTCTATTATAATTAAACTCCTCTAATTAATTATGCTCCTAATCCAATTAGGAATTCATGGGAGAGTACTTCTATTAATTAATTCTCAATCCCTATTAGAAATTAAATAATAGTAATAGTAATAATAATAATAAGACTCTTCTTATTAATTTATATTTAATATTTTCAAAATATTAAATAATAAATATTAAGCTATTTAATTCATTCTATCTCTATAGATTAAATTAAATACACTTAACTTATTATTACAATTATGCCATTTACTTCTTAAATAAATGTTTTCCTTTTGCGGTGTGACCCTTTAGGTTCTCCATATTAAACCGGTTGTGAATAAATCAATTAGAACAATTCTAATTTTATTTAAATAAATAAATTAAACTATTTAATTTATTTAAATAAATAATATTTATTCTACAATAAGGGTAAGCCCCTTAGCGATCAACGACTTTCCAGATAATATAGATTTCAACATTAATCACAAAAGAACCTTTTTAGTGAATAGTTACCGTATAATTCAATCCTTCTACCATACAATGTCCCAATTAAATATAAGACATGGATTTACTGTCAAGTCTTATTTTATTTAATTATATGTATTTCGTTTCCCAAATGCACAACTCTAAATAATGCAAATTAGAAACCCTTCTAATTTCATTCTGCCTTGGTCAAGGACTACTGAGTTGTCATTTATCAAATCACATAGGACATTCACATCTTTTACTAGACGTGGTAGATTCTTTGTTGATCATTCACCTATCTCTATGCACAACTTATTATACCTAATCATACCCTTTGATATACCCCAAAGGTCTTAAGGGACATGTCAAAGTATAACTCATCATACACAAGATACTATGATGATCTCAAGTCCAAGGATCACTTGTACTACTATCACTAGAGGAATTCCTATTGACAGGCGAGTAAAACTCCATTAGGTATTCCTTAGCGAGCCACGTTCAGTGAACTTATTCTCCAATAAGCACCTACATACTTGCTTTAGTGTCTCCACATAAATGATTATGAGATTAATCATCCTCTTCTTAAGAGTAAGCAACGTATATACTAATATATCCGGATTCACTAATCTCCTTTTTAGTAATCCAACGATTGAACAATTTTAGTTTGTGAGCTATCTAGAATTTAGATCTCATTAGCATGATCACCATCATGATTCTAAAAGTATTGCTCAAAACTATGGGTTTATCACATTTAATAAAACAGCACTATGTAGATAATATAAAATGCCTTTTAAGAAAATCAATTCTTTTATTAATAAATGAATAAGATTACAAAGTATATGCTACATCATATCAAATATGATTGACTTGTGTGCATACTACTTTCAGTGTGAAGGGTTCTACATACTGATATTTGATCCAGGAGGAGATAGAGCTTTTCATAATTTTAGTTGCATTTATTTTATTGTTTTTATGTTTATGTCGTTAGGTAGAAACTTTGATTGTGTTTTTGTTTTAGTTGCTAATTTAGTTGGTTTTGTTTTAGTTAGCATTTTGGAAGAATTTGGTTTACATGTGGAAAAGCATCGTGTTGATGTGGACAAGTTCTTGAGTAAAAGAGATCGAAAGATTAAGTTTTCAAGTTGTATTACGAGGAGCTTGCAGGGTGTTATGCTGATTCGATCACTGCTTGGAAAGAGAAGTTTACAAGTTGTTCATGTCGATACGTGGGAGTTGCCAGATATTTCTATGTCCTTTGCAGGAGTTGGAGTTTTTGATGACAATTTCCATATTTTTACTTGCATTGTTGATGTTGCTTTCATATTTCTTTTGCAAGTTGAGATTTGGGAGTATGTTTTGTTTGATGCTACTAATTTGGTTTGTTTTTATGTAGGATCAGATTTGTGGGTAAATCCTTTTTAAGAGGAGGGGATGTCAGATTTGAGGACAAATCCTTTTCAAGAGGAGGGGAATGATACAATCCTGACCAGGCTCGCATCGAACAACATTCACTCAACTCGAGTTCAAGAGGTTCATCATTTAGTCGCGAGTGATTGGATTGAAATCCATTCAAGGATGCGTACATTGGAGCTAAATTCATATGAATGGCGAGGAGATGATCAATCATGTGATTTGGGATTACTAGATACCATCTATTTAGTAAGGCCGAATCAACGCAAGCCAAGACATCATGCAATGTACGGAACAATGGAAGTTGGTTCAAGGATGGTTGGAATGGAGATTGAGGAGTTTGGAGATGTCATTTACATAGCAGTCACTTCGGGTCCAATTTCGATCTTTCTCCATCCCGTATCTCTGAACACTCAACGAATGAAAGTTGTAGATCTCATCGAGATCTTCGATTTGATAGGTGGCAAGTTTCGTAACTCTTCCCGAATCAAAAGTTATTACCATTTTTCCAAAGGACGTCGTAGCAGAAAATTTGAGCGCGACCAGCGCTGAAAATGCTTGATTTGAGCGCGGCCGGCACTGAAGCCTCTGTAGTTGAGCGTGGCCAGCACTGGTTCCTTTGTGTTTGAGCGCTGCCGGCGCTGAAGCCTGGCACAATTTTCGAGGACGCGGTTTTTGACGCGTTTTTGACCAGATTTTGAAGATTTTTGAAGATTTTTGAAGATTTTTTTGAGTTCTATTATAATTAGGATATTTCTTAGTTAGAGTTTACTTCCTAATTGGTTGATAATTAGTATTTCTTATTCCTTATGGAATTAGGGTTTATTGTTATTAGTATAAATAGAATACATGGGTTATGTATTAGACATTAAGAAATAAGATTACTTTTGATTAATAAAAATTCTTGTGAGATTTTTCTCATCTTTTGGTTCTTTGAGAATTCCTAGATTAATTTCTTAGTTTTCTTGAGATTCAATTATCGACTTATCATTCAACTATACATAGTTGTTTGTGGTGTTTACTACTATGTATTAAGCGTCGATTGTACTTTTGGTTCTTGTCTCTTTATAGACATTGGGTCAAGGTGTCATTGGTGTTCCATTCAGTGCAAGCTTCCTAGCGCAGAGCAATTATACCAAGGTTCTCGTCTCGATATAGGCAAAGGGTTGAGGTGTTATGAGCGTTCCACCTTCATAACTTGCTGGAAACGATCCGGGCGACGACCACCTCACGCAAACGTGTCGTGGAGTCTATTAGCGTCAACATGAAACTATGGATTCTCCTACTATATTGCTGCACCTCAAAGAGTTGTATGGTGAGCAAAGTAGGACTGCTAGATATCAGATATCTAAGGAGCTCTTCCGATCTCGTATGACCGAGGGCACTACTGTTGAGACTCATGTCCTTAAGATGATCAATCTGATTGAACAACTTGGACGCTTGGGTTCGTGATGGATGGGGAGTTAAGTCAAGATTTGATCTTGCAGTCACTCCTGGACACCTTCTCACAATTTGTTGTGAATTTTCACATGAATAAGTTGGACGTCAGCTTGCCTGAGTTACTTAACATGCTGAAAACTGCTGAAGGTCACTTCTCATCCAACAAGAACCAAGTCTTACTAGTGGATGATTCTTCCAAGAAAAGGAAGAGGCCCAAGGTATCTTCTGAAAAGAAGAAAAACAAAAAGGCTAAGGGCAAGGCGGAAAGAAAGGATAAAAAGAATCCTGATCCAGATAGCAAAAGAATTTGCTACCATTGTAATAAGCCGGGACACTGGAAGAGGAACTGCAAGGAGTATCTTACAGACCAAAAGAAGCTTGGAGAAGATTCAACTTCCGATCTAGGTTTGTTCATGATTGAAATTAATTTTTCTGAAAGTCAAAATTCTACTTGGGTATTGGATACTGGCTGTAGTTCTCACATATGTAATAATATGCAGTGACTAAGCAGAAGTAGAAAGCTAAATAAGGATGAAGTCGTCCTACGAGTGGGAAATGGAACAAAGGTTACTGCATTAGCTGTAGGAACTTATTGTTTAGCACTGCCTACGGGAAAGTTCATTAGTTTAAATAATTGTTATTATGTTTCAACACTCATTAGAAACATTATTTCAATTTCTGTATTGGATATGGATGGTTTTGATGTTATAATAAAGAACAACAGTTGTTCTATTTATAATAAAAATGTTTTATATGGTGCTGGCAATCTACTGAATGGACTTTACATACTTGACTTACATGAAAATATACTTCAAATTGAACAAACTAAGAAAAGAAAAAGAGATAGTGTTAATTATACCTTTATGTGGCACTGTAGACTCGGTCATATCAATGAAACAAGATTAACCAAGTTGCATAAAGATGGGCTTTTAAAGCTATCTGATTGCGAATCATATCCAACTTGTGAATCTTGTCTCATGGGTAAGATGACTAAATCTCCTTTTAGTGGAAAAGGAGAAAGAGTTACATAGTTGTTAGCGTTAGTACACACAGACGTATGTAGACCTATGACAACGAATGCACGAGGAGGGTATTCTTATTTTATTACTTTCACTGATGATCATTCTAGATTTGGATATGTGTATTTAATGAAATACAAATCTGAATCATTTGAAAAGTTCAAAGAATTCAGAAGTGAAGTAGAGAAGCAAACTGGTAAGAGTATTAAGATTCTTTGATTAGATTGAGGAGGAGAATACTTAACCAATGAGTTTCTCAATTGTCTCAAATAAAATGGTATAATCTCACAATGGACTCCACCAGGGACGCCACAGTTAAATGGTGTATCTGAAAGGAGAAATCGAACATTATTGGACATGGTTCGTTCCATGATGAGTTTTACCGATCTTCCAATATCCTTCTAGGGTTATGCCCTAGAAACGTCTGCATATCTACTTAACAAGGTACCTACCAAATCCGTCCCAAAGACCCCATATGAATTATGGACAAGGAGGAGACCAAATCTTAAGTATGTTAAGACTTGGGGTTGTCCAGCTTATGTCAAAAGGTTTGAGCATGATAAGCTAAAGACTATATCCAACAAGTGTAGATTTGTGGGATACCCTAAAAAAACTGTAGGGTATTATTTCTATCATCACAATGATCAAAAGGTCTTTGTTACGAAACACGCTGCCTTCTTTGAAAAAAAGTTTATCCTTGAAGGGGTCAGTGAGAGTAAGATATATCTTGAAGAAATTCAAGAACCACAAAATACTACGGATCAAAGTCAGGTACCTGACCAAGTAGAAGAACCTACTGTACCACAACCTATTCATAAATCTGGAAGAGTACCGAAGATACCTGATAGGTATGGATTCATCATAGAGGATGATGATGAGGTACGCATCATAAATGATGATGATCCATTGACTTACGAAGAGGCTATGAGTAGTAAAGACTCAGAGGCTATGAGTAGTAAAGACTCAGAGAAATAGCTAGAAGCCATGAAATCCGAGATGGACTCCATGTATGAAAACCAAGTATGGACTTTGGTTTCACCACCTGAGGGCATTAAGTCTATTGGGTGTAAATGGGTCTTTAAGAAAAAGACTAGAGCGGATGGCAAGGTAGAGACCTATAAGGCCCGACTGGTTGCAAAAGGTTTCAAATAAAGACAAGGAGTTGACTATGATGAGACCTTCTCACCAGTAGCTATGCTAAAGTCCATTCGGATTTTGCTTGCAATTGCAGCTTATTATGACTACGAGATCTGGCAAATTGACGTGAAAATGGCCTTCCTCAATGGAGAGCTTGAGGAAAATGTATATATGATACAGCTAGAGGGTTTTTTTCAACGGTTGGAACAAACCAAGTCTGTAAGCTACAACGATCCATTTATGGATTGAAGCAAGCTTCTCGAAGATGAAACATCCGTTTTGATGAGATAATTAAAAGGTTTGATTTTATCAAAAATGAGGATGAACCTTGTGTGTACAAGAAGGTTAGTGGGAGCGCTGTTTCATTCCTTGTATTATATATTGATAATATATTACTAATAGGGAATGATGTTCATATGCTACGGTCGATCAAAATTTGGTTATCTTTCACTTCTCCATGAAGGACTTGGGTGATGCATCCTATATTTTGGGGATAAAGATCTATAGAGATAGATCTAAAAGGATGCTTGGCTTAACCCAAGGAAAGTATATTGACTCGATGTTAAAGAAGTTTCGCATAGAAGATTGCAAGAGAGGTCTCATGCCGATGAGCCATGGAATACATCTCTCTAAAATACAGGCCCCAAAGACACCTGAGGAGAGAGACCGTATGAGTAAGATTCCTTATGCTTCAACAATAGGATCTATCATATATGATATGATATATACTAGACCAGATGTCGCTCATGCACTTAGTGTAACAAGCAGATATCAGTCGAATCTAGGAGAAGAGCACTAAAAGGCAGTGAAAAACATCCTAAAGTACTTGAGAAGAACTAAGGATGTATTTCTTGTCTACGGTGGGTCTGAATTGAAACTAGAGGGCTATACAGACTCAAGTTTTCAAACGGCTCAAGATGACAGTAAATCCGTTTCAAGGTACATGTTTACCTTAAACGGTGGCACAGTGAGTTGAAAAAGTTCCAAGCAGCAAACAATTGTTGATTCAGTGACAGAGGCATAGCTGCAAGTGAAGCTACAAAGGAAGCTGTTTGGATAAAGAAGTTCATAACTGAACTTGGAGTGGTTCCTAGCATAGAGGAGTTGTACCTTTATTCTGCGACAACACCAGAGCTGTTGCGCAGGCTAAAGAACCCAGGTCTCATCAGAAATCCAAACACGTGTTGCGGCGGTTTCATTTGATATGATATTTGTAATATAAGAATTCGATATTTTTAAGTAAACAAAGAAATATTAAGATTAAAACTTTATGGAAATATCATTGAATGGGTAATAATAATTATTTTAAGCATTAATAAATGATTAAGATATTATTAAAATGCCTAATAATATTAGATTAAAATATTATTAATGATATGAGAATTAAAATATTATTAAGAGATTAATAATATTAGATTAAAGTATTATTGGATGATTAAAATATTATTAAGATGTTAATAATATTAGTAAACGAATAAAAGTGTTATTAGTGGACTAATAATACTAAGAGGTGAATTAAATATTATCAGGATTAATTATATTAAGTGTCTTATAGGATTTACGATAGTTTATTAACTTATGTGTGCTATGTGATTTGCTTAATTATTAAATAAATAGCATAAGTAAGCGTATCGATATACAACTACGTAGTACTAATTGGTAGATCGACGTTATCAATGTTAGGTTCTTCAAGGCCAATTAGTTAAAGCTAGAATTATTTGTAGCTGAGCAGACATGCAAGTTCCCTAACTCAAACTCTAGTTATGATTTTTGAAGCATGTTAGTGAATAATTATTGTTGATTATTCACATCTATACTGGTTATTGAGATTCGCACCTTGTGTAATTGAATTCCTATTCTATTGTTATTGAATTGTGAATTAGATTAAAGTTCTTTCAAGCATGAACTGTTTATGAGATAGATCTATGCTATTTGTATCAGCTAGATCAAGTATGTCTAAATTTATGAAATTAAATGTATTTTAAAAGTTGTTCTTATTAATTTGCTATAGTAAGAACTCTTGGCTGAGAAAAGAATAAATTTGATTAAGGCATGGTATCAATGCTGGTTTATTAAGTGTTTATGCATAAATCACGGGGTATGAAAGGCTAATCCCCTTGATTACCAAAACATATTAAGAGGTCCAGTTTAAATGCTGAGAACCTTGGAAAATGTCTATGGTTATTTTCAACCACTCAGTAACTGTCATTCAATTATTTAAATATTCAATTGTCGACTATTAATTCATGTTTCTTCACAATTTTATACTGATGTTGAACATTGAAAGCGAAACTTCCTTCTATTCATGATATATCTCCCTTGTGTATAAACTTTCTAAGCAAATTAGTTGCTTACCCTTGCTATATCTTGATCTTTATTTCAGCTAAGGCAGAAACGTCTAAAGGGGACAAAGGAAAAGGGAAGGTGCAAGAGTAGTTGCGTGATATGGCTTATGTACTAGTTTATCTTAAATGTTATTTGGTTATGTGAACTCTTATTGTATTAAGGGTATGTTTTAAGTTAAGGTTAAAGAACCTTGGGACCATGATTGTAAGATTTTATTACTATTTCGATAGACATTGTATGTTTATTATTCCGCATTAGTTAGAAAGTATGTTTGTTATTGAGTATCGTGAACACCGAATTCGAGGTTAGGAAACCCGGATTTGGGGGTGTCACAAGTTGGTATCAAAGCTATAGGTTATAACCCTTAGGAGAAAGAGTCCTTAGGCTATAACCTGAGAGAATGTAGAGGAATAGAAGGGGATATAACTCATATAAAGTTATTTTTGGGTAAAAATTTATTATGATCTTAAAATTGAGGATTTGGATCATACATTGGTGTTATTAAGCTTGTGGATAATTTGAGGAATGTGTATTGATGAGATAATATGGTAAAGTGAAGACCATTAAGTATGGACGATCCATTGTAAACTGGAGTTATAGATATTCGAGGTAATTAGATTAATCATTTGATGCTATTGATCAATTCTGTGGCTATTGATCAATTTTTGTGGCTATTCATTAGATAAGATATTGGTACGGAGTTTCTTTGTGATGAAAAGAGGGTACCTTAGAATCTGTTGGGTTAAGGTTTACAAGAAGGAAATGATTGATTCGATAAATAATGAATATATCGATATTTTGAAGTGTTAGTTAAGTTATTAAGCTTTATGGTGGAATGCCAGGTGAGACAAAGGTAATGAACTCATATAGAGTTGTTAAGCAAAAGTTGAGAGTATTGAGATGAATGATGTTATATGCAAAAAAAAAAATTTAAGAGATGACTGATGGCAATTTAGATTGTTTTGATGATTAGAAAGGAGAGACAACGGAGAGATTATAAGAAATGAACCAAGGGTACATTTAGTGTTTGATATGGAAAAAGTATCTAGAGATGGAACTGAATGATGAGATAATGGAAATCCCTAAGGAGGATCAATTAGAGCCCGATATAAGGAATAGATAGAGGAAATGAAAGAAAGAAAGGTTAAGTCTGAGAGTTAAAAGACCTTTGTGAGTCGTAATGAATGAAGAATAGTGGTCAATGTATATGTACTAGTATATCTATGCATGTAAGAAATGTGAATCTCAGTTTTTGTACAACTAGCAGTATATCTGTTGTAAGTCCCAACTTTGTGTAAGTTGTGGAGTAGTTATGTGAATCCCATCTTGTTGTTAGTAACAGAGGGATAAATGGATATCAGGAATGCTATATGATGTAAGTAGTACGAGGTACTAAGATGAGCTTATTAGTATTTACTAAAGGTGCCTTGAGTTGATATGATGATGATACATCCCCACTTTTCAGATCTAGGGGAATGAAGTTCTTATTAATCCCATCTTTTGTGTCTTAATGGGATAGTTAACATTTATAGGAATATACCAGAATTATAAGTGTTTGACACACTCAGGGGTGTATGAATATAAATGTGGTATTATTATTACATAATTGATTGTGATCGATTTGTGCCTTTGACTCTTAAATGATAACATCAGTAGAATTTTGCACAATGTGTAAAACAAGAAGGATTTATGTAAGGTTTTTTTAGAACAAACAATGCCGTCAAGGAGACAACCCCGATACACGAGGGTGGAAGAGTCAGTGAATAACGAGGACGGTCAGACTGACCCCAAAAGGACCTTTGCGAACTTGTTAGAGGACACGATGCAAGGCAGACTAGCCATTGCGGTTGTTCGGCCATAAAGTCACATGGCGAACTTTACGGGTTTCAAATTACTAGGACCACCGGAGTTTCGTGGGAATACAGATTCGAGTGAAGCCCAGACATGGGTAGAAGAAATAGAGAAAGTTTTCAAGGTCGCAAGAGTGACCGAGGAACAGAAGACTTCGTTTGCCACTTTCATGAGGATGGGTGAGTCAGATTACTGGTGGAAGGCGAATAGAAGCCGAGCTGGGGAAGGCACAACTGCGTGGACTCGTTTTAAGGAGCTGTTTTTTTCGAAAAATTTCTTTCTAGAAAGCACGTAGGCAAGTATGGAGATAAAGTTCTTGGATCTGAAGCAAGATGATATGTCGGTAACAGAGTACGCAACGAAGTTTAACAAACTAGCTAGGTTTGCTCCACACCAAGTGGACACCAGAGCTAGGCGAGCGAAGAGATTTGAACAAGGGTTGAAGCCCTGGGCATATAGTAAGGTTGTGGTTTTGCAGATCAACACATTTCCTACGTTACTTAAGGAAGTAATCGTTGCCGAGGAGGAAATGAAGCGTTGACAAAGCACAACCAAGATCAGAAAAGCCATGATGGTCACAAGGAAGGTAGTCGTGGGGGAAGTAACCCGAATAAAAGGAAAGGGATCGATAGCCAATCTTACGGAGGCAACAAGTCTGGAGGAGAGGTTAAGAAGGATATTTTCGTCCGAGTGTATCTACGCGGGGAGTGCCAGTTCTGTTCGTAAAGAAGAAGGATGGAGCGTTAAGGCTCAGTATCGATTACAGGGAATTGAACAAGGTTACAATTAAGAACAGGTACCCGCTACCAAGAATAGACGATCTGTTTGATCAACTCAAGGGAGCGAAATACTTTTCAAAGATTGATTTAAGGACAGGCTACCATCAGCTAAGGGTGAGATAGGAGGATATCCCGAAGATGACATTCAGAACTCGTTATGGACATTTCGAGTTTCTAGTAATGTCATTTGGACTAACAAATGCACCAGCGGCATTCATGGATATGATGAACAGAGTGTTCAAGCAGTACTTGGACAAGTTCGTGGTAGTATTCATCGATGACATCTTGGTGTATTCAGTGACAGAGGAAGAACATGCTGAACAACTAAGGATTGCTTTAGAGGCATTAAGAAGGGAGAAGTTGTACGCGAAGTTTTCAAAGTGTGAATTTTGGTTGCAAAGAGTGCAGTTTCTTGGACACGTCATTGATAGGAATGGTGTTTCGATAGACCCAGCAAACGTGGAAGCCATTATCAACTAGAAGCAGTCGAAGACGCCAATGGAGATCAAGAGTTTCTTAGGGTTAGCGGGATACTATCGGAGGTTCATCCAGGATTTCTCGAAGATAGTATCAACGTTGACCAATCTAACCAGAAAGACGGTAAAGTTCCTTTGGACGGAGAAGTGCGAGGAGAGTTTCATAGAATTGAAGAAGAGACTTAGCCAAGCACCAGTGTTGACTTTACCGGACGACACTGGAGGTTTTGTTGTATACAATGATGCGTCACACAAAGGTCTTGATTGTGTACTAATGCAGCATGGCAAGGTCATTGCGTACGCTTCACGTCAGCTGAAGGACTATGAGAAGGGATACCCGACTCATGACCTGGAGTTAGCAGCAGTAGTATTCGCTTTGATGATTTGGAGGCACTACTTATATGGAGAGAGGTGTGAGATATATATACAGATCACAAAAGTCTGAAATATATCTTCACTCAGAAGGAGCTAAATATGAGGCTGCGCCGATGGTTAGAATTGATCAAGGATTACGACTGTGAGATTCTGTACCATCCAGGCAAAGCAAATATAGTGGCAGATGCCTTGAGTAGGAAAGGCAGAGAGAAATTGATGAGACTTACAACTCAGGCGGAGTTGATAAAGGAGTTTGAACGTCTAGAATTGGAGGTTAAGTATCCGATGGAGACGGACGAGAAATTGTTCACAGTGACAGTGAGCCCAACCCTATTAGATCAAATTAAGGAGGCTCAAGAAAAGGATGAGGATTGTGATTCAATAAAGAAGCGAATTGCCGAAGGCGAGGAGCTTAAGTATAAGATTGATAGCATCGGGTTGCTAAGGTTTGAAGGGAGGGTCTAGGTACCGTTGGATCTGGAATTGAGGGAAGAAATCCTTCAGGAAGCTCACAGCACGAAGTACTCAGTACATCCCGGGAGCACAAAAATATATCAGGATTTGCGGCGGAATTTTTGGTGGCCGAATATGAAACGAGAAGTGGCAGAGTGCGTCAGCCGATGTCTGACATGTCAGCGAATTAAAGCAGAGCACCAACGACCGAGCGGACTATTTCAACCACTAGAGATTCCGGAGTGGAAGTGGGAGCACATCACAATGGACTTTGTGGTGGGAATGCCACCAACTCAATATAGGTTTAGACGCCATCTTGGTAATTGTGGATCGTCTAACCAAGTCTACTCATTTTGTAATGCCCGTGAATTTTGAACGTCCTTATTAATTAAATCTAATTTAATTTAATGAGTTAACGTTGTGTTCTATTTAAACCAACTTAGGTTAATTGGTGGGAGATGTATATGATGTGTCTATACTTGTATTGACAGGTATGATATAACTATGGTTAAGAAATAACCATATGTGAGTCAAGTGTAGGAATTGGTGTGTAATGGCTAAAATGGCCAAGAGTGGTTAATAACCAAGGTAATTATGAAGGGGCAATAACCATTGTATATCCAAGTGGTTAATAACCAATGTAATTATGCTGGGATAATAACCATTGTGTTTAAACAATGTAATTATGGCAAGATAATAACCAATGTCTAATAACCAATGAAGAATGGTTAATAACTAATGAATAATTAAGATTTTGCGAAAAGACTATTTTAACCTTAAAAGAAGTTGGGTAATGATTAAAATACCCTTGAGGAAGTTGCTAGGAAGCTTTCTATTATTGATGAAGTGATCAAATTGCCCTTGCCTAGTCATGATTAATGACTATTTTGCCCAGGGTCTCTACTTTCCTATAAATAGGACCCCTCACCAATGATAGTAGGGGTTGGTTCATTTATTATTCACCAAGTATAGAGAGTAAGAGCTTAGAGAGAAAAAGAGAGTGAGATTAGCATAGTTCATGCATCTCAAGTTCATCACATACTTTGGTAGATCAAGGAGAGTAGCTACAAGATCAAGGTGAAACCCTAAACCATTTCCTTCTTTCTTACTTTGTTTTATTTTCATAGTTTTTGAGAGATTTTGTTCTAAGACTCAAGAATCATTAGATCTTCATGCTTCATATATAGATCTAATCCTCTCGAGTGTTAGAATGGAGATTCAAAGGAAGAAAAGGAACTTATGTTCTTAAAGGGTAAAAACCCTAGCTTTTCTTCACTTGGATCACCCATAACTTGAGATCTACAACTTGGATTTGTGATCCGTTGAAAGGGGGTGCTAGGTACATGAGTTAGCTAGTAAACCCAAGTGGTAGAACATAAATCCAATAATTTTTGAAGCCTTGGGGGCTATTTTCCCAAAACAGTCCAGCTATAAAACTTAAAGCTTTAAAACCCTAAAAGCTTGCTGTCCTCGTTTTTCCAAAGGTTGTTTCGGCCAGTTATAAATCTGTTAAACATCTGGGAAAAATCACAGAGGTACCTTAAGAAGTTATCTACAAGTAGCAAAAAGAATGAACACGTTTCGATGTGTACATTTTGTGAAATGACTTTTACCGTGAAGGACTCCTAAATCGTCATACCCGGTTTTCTCACTGTGTGTACTTTTAAAACATATTAAATTTTTACAGTATGTTTATGCATATTATGAGAGTGTACCCTGAAAATTTCAGAATTGTCGGAGCAAAACTTGATTTATGAAAAATGTAACAAGATTCAGAGGTTTTGAGTACTTTAAAAATAGTAAATCACTTTCTAAAATTCCAGGAAAATTTGTGGGTCATTGTTGGATCATATACTATCCAGATCCAGAGGATAATAATTTTTAGAACCTATTTGCTATTTTTCATAATAATGTTATAGTTATGGTTAAAAGAAAATAAATGGTTAAATGATGTCATAAATAAGGAAAATGTGATTTTTAAGCTTGGATACTCCTAATATTATATATTATGACTATTGAGGGGTATTTTGTTAATATTTAATGAGAAATAATATTTATGACCTTTTATGGGTAGTAAAGGAGTTGTTTAATAAAGGGTAAAACAATTAGAATAAATTGTTTATTCGCCTAATAACTTATTAAAATATTACTATGATATTTGTAATATAAGAATTCGATATTTTTAAGTAAAGAAAGAAATATTAAGATTAAAACTTTATGAAAATATTATTGAATGGGTAATAATATTTGTTTTAAGCATTAATAAATGATTAAGATATTATTAAAATGGCTAATAATATTAGATTAAAATATTATTAATGATATGAGAATTAAAATATTATTAAGAGATTAATAATATTAGATTAAAGTATTATTGGATGATTAAAATATTATTAAGATGTTAATAATATTAGTAAACGAATAAAAGTGTTATTAGTGGACTAATAATACTAAGAGGTGAATTAAATATTATTAGGATTGATAATATTAAGTATCTTATAGGATTTACGATAGTCTATTTGCTTATGCGTGCTATGTGATTGGCTTAATTGTTAAATAAATAGCATAAGTAAGCGTGTCGATATACAACTACGTAGTACTAATTGATAGATCGACATTATCATTGTTAGGTTCTTCAAGGCCAATTAGTTAAAGCTAGATTATTTGTAGCTGAGCAGACATGCAAGTTCCCTAACTCAAACTGGAGTTATGATTTTTGAAGCATGTTAGTGAATAATTATTGTTGATTATTCACATCTATACTGGTTATTGAGATTCGCACCTTGTGCAATTGAATTCATATTCTATTGTTATTGAATTGTGAATTAGATTAAAGTTCTTTCAAGCATGAACTGTTTATGAGATAGATCTATGCTATTTGTATCAGCTAGATACAAATAGCATAGATCAAGCATGTCTAAATTTGTGAAATCAAATGTATTTTAAAAGCTGTTCTTATTAATTTGCTATAGTAAGAACTCTTGGCTGAGAAAAGGATAAATTTGATTAAGGCATGATATCAATGCTGGTTTATTAAGTGTTTATGCATAAATCACGGGGTATGAAAGGCTGATCCCCTTGATTACCAAAACTTTTTAAGAGGTCCAGTTTAAATGCTGAGAACCTTGGCAAATGTCTATGGTTATTTCCAACCACTCAGTAATTGTCATTCAATTATTCGAATATTCAATTGTTGACTATTAATTCATATTTCTTCACAATTTTATACTGTTGTTGAACATTGAAAGCGAAATTTCCTTCTATTCATGATATATCTCCCTTGTGTATAAACTTGCTAAGCAAATTAGTTGTTTACCCTTGCTATATCATGATCTTTATTTCTGCTAAGGCAGAAACGTCTAAAGGGGACAAAGGAAAAAGGGAAGGTGCAAGAGTAGTTGCCCGATATGGCTTATGTACTAGTTTATCTTAAATGTTATTTGGTTATGTGAACTCTTATTGTATTAAGGGTATGTTTTAAGTTAAGGTTAAAGAACCTCGGGACCATGATTGTAAGACTTTATTACTATTTCGATAAACAATGTATGTTTATTATTCCGCATCAGTTAGAAAGTATGTTTGTTGTTGAGTATCGTGAACACCGAATTCGAGGTTAGGAAACCCGAATTTGGGGGTGTCACAGGTTGGTATCAGAGCTATAGGTTATAACCCTTAGGAGAAAGAGTCCTTAGGCTATAACCTGGGAGAATGTAGAGGAATAAAAGGGGATAGAACTCATATAGAGTTAATAAAAGGGGATAGAACTCATATAGAGTTATTTTTGGGTAGAAATTTATTATGATCTTAGAATTGAGGATTTGGATCATACGTTGGTGTTATTAAGCTTGTGGATAATTTGAGGAATGTGTATTGATGAGATAATTGTTAGGTTTGTACATAGCGCGAATATGCAATCAAATTACATAAATAGTGCGGAAGCGCGATAAAATCAGATTTTAAAATTTTATACAAACCATCACCATGATCTTTCTTTATGCACAATTATTAATTAAACGAAAGAGATGGAGAATAAGAATTATACCCTTGTAGAATTCTAGCTTCCTCAGGTACAAGTTCACCTCCAATTCCTTCACGTTCTCCTTGAATTCCACCGATTAAATTCCTTCCTTTGATCAACGTTAGCCACCCAAGTGTTTGGCCTCTAGAGGTGATCCACCAAGGAATAATACTTGTTCAAGAAGATGGGTGTTGGCAAAACCCTAGTTTCTATCTCTATAGAAATTGTAAGTACTCTCTACAATTCTTATGCAAGAGTGTGTAACCTCCAATCTATGATAAGACTTCTCTTATTTATAGATGTAGGAAAACCCTTTCCTAAACTATTTAGGATTAGGGTTTCTATTCTAATTAAACTCCTTTAATTAAATTAAACTCCTAATCCAATTAGGAATTAATGTGAGAGTACTTCTATTAATTAATTTTCAATCCCTATTAGGAATTAAATAATAGTAATAGTAATAATAATAATAAGACTCCTCTTATTAATTTATATTTAATATTTCTAAAATATTAAATAATAAATATTAAGCTATTTAATTTATTCTATCTCCATAGACCTAAATTAAATACACTTAACTTATTATTACAATTATGCCATTTACTTCTTAAATAAATATTTTCCTTTTGCGGTGTGACCCTTTAGGTTCTCCATATTAAACCGGTTGTGAATAAATCAATTAGAACAATTCTAATCTTATTTAAATAAATAAATTAAACTATTTAATTCATTTAAATAAATAATATTTATTCTACAATAAGGGTAAGCCCCCTTAGCGATCAACGACTTTCCAGATAATATAGATTTCAACATTAATCATAAAAGAAACCTTTCAGTGCATAGTTACCGTACAATTCAAATCCTTCTACCATACAATGTCCCAATTAAATATAAGACATGGAATTACTGTCAAGTCTTATTTTATTTAATTATATGTATTTCGATTCTGAAATGCACAACTCTGATTAATGCAAATTAGAAACTCCTTTCTAATTTCATTCTGCTTTGGCCAAAGACTTCTGAGTCGTCATTTATCGAATCACATAGGACATTCACCAATCCTTTTACTAGAAGTGTTAGATTCTTTGTTGATCATTCACCTATCTCCCATGTATAACTTATTATACCCAATCATACCCTTTGATATACCCTAAAGGTCTTAAGGGACATGTCAAAGTATAACTCATCATACACAAGATACTATGATGATCTCAAGTCCAAGGATCACTTGTACTACTATCACTAGAGGAATTCCTATTGACAGGCGAATAAAACTCCATTAGGTATTCCTTAGCGAGCCACGTTCAGTGAACTTATTCTCTAATAAGCACCTACATACTTGCTTTAGTGTCTCCACACAAATGATTATGAGATCAATCATCCTCTTCACAAGAGCAAGCAACGTATGTACTAATCTATCCGGATTCACTAATCCCCTTTTTTAGTAATCCAACGATTAGGAAACGATTTTAGTTTGTGAGCTATCTTGAATTTAGATCTCATTAGCATGATCACCATCATGATTCTAAAAGCATTGCTCAAAACTATGGGTTTTATCACATTTAATATAACAGCACTATGTAGATAAAGTAAAATGCCTTTAATAGACGAATAAGATTACAAAGTATATGCTACATCATATCAAATATGATTGGCTTGTGTGCATACTACTTTCAATCTCCCA
The DNA here is from genome assembly GCA_034770075.1 of Aralia elata. NCBI lineage: Eukaryota > Viridiplantae > Streptophyta > Magnoliopsida > Apiales > Araliaceae > Aralia > Aralia elata. The sequence goes on from JAVJAP010000161.1 coordinate 318,111, forward strand.
CTTGCACTAAAGCCAATCGTCATGGTATCTAATACTCTTCTTCTCTAAGTGACGATCATCCTGCTGTTTGGATAAAGCTTCAGTAGATGGATATGCAATGTTGTTCTTGAGAGTCCACTATCTCTATAGTGACTTCTTCTCTTTCAATGATTCTACTAATCAAATGAAAGTGCCGCAACACATGTTTGAATCCAAGATGAGACTTAGGAACTATTCCTAGTTCTGTGATGAACTTTTCATCCAAACAATCAACTTGCAGCTTCATTTACAGCTATATACTCTTGTCTTTGTCACTAAACCAGCAACTCTTTGCTGTTTGGAACCTTTCTAATTCACTGCACCACCTTTCAAGGTAACGATTTACCTTAAAGTGGATTTGTTATCGTCTTGGTCAGTCTGAAAAAACTTGAGTCTGTTTAGCCCTCTAGTTTTAATTCAAACCTACCATGAATTATGATTACATCTTCAATACCGGTTAAGTACTTAAAGATGTTTATCACTGTCTTACAGTGATCTTCTCCAGAATATGACTGATCAACATCAAGCCCGGTATATTCATTGCATACATGATAGTAACTCATGTGATCTTTCTTTCAATTGGGGACAATTTTAGAGAGATACACTCCATGGCTCATCATCATGAGACCTCTCTTGGAGTTTGCCATGCTAAACGCCTTTAGCATCAAATGAATATACGTTCCTTGGGTCAAGCCGAACATCCTTTTAAATCTATATATATAGACTTATATCCCCAATTTATAGGATGCTCCTCCCAAGTCATTCATGGAGGAATGTTTTAGACAATTTTTATCTTTACTGATTGTAGCATTGGTGTGTTATTCCTTGTCAGTAGTATATCAACATATAATACCAAGAATGTCACAGCGCTCCCACTGACCCTTTTGTATACACTAGGTTCATTCCCGTTTTTGATAAAATCAAACTCTTTTGATTGTCTCATCAAAATGAATGTTCCATCTTTGAGAAGCTTGCTTCAATCCATCAATGGATCATTGTAGCTTAAAACACGATTTGCTTCAACCTTTGAAACAAATTCCTCTGGCTGTATCATACATATATTCTCCTCAAGTTTTCATTGAGGAAGGACGTCTCCACATCCATTTTGTCAGATTTTGTAATAAGCTGCAATCGCAAGTAAAATCCAAATGGACTTGAGCATTACCCGGTAATAAGGTTTTATCACAGTCAACTCCTTGACTTGAAAAACCTTTTAAACAGGTCTGGTCTTATAGGTCTCTACCTTGCCATTTGCCCCAGTCTTTCTCTTAAAAGAACCCATATTTCACACTCTAAAGCTCTAAGCCCTTATGTGGAGTAACCAGAGTCTATACTTGGTTCTCATACATGGAGTCCATTTCGGATTTTCATGGCCATCTACCATTTCTCTGAGTATCTTATTACTCATAGCCTTATCGTATATAACTGGATCATCATCCTCTATGATGCGTACCTCATCATCATCCTCTATGATGAATCCATACCTCCCAGGTATCTTTGGTACTCTTCCAGATTTACGATTCGGTTGTGGTACAATAGGTCTATCTATAGGTTCCTCGGTTCGACTTAAAGTGCTTTGTGGTTCTTGAACTCCTTCAAGATCTATTCCTCCCACTAGCTTCTTCAATGATAAAAACCTTTATCTAAGAAGGTAGCGTGTAGGATTATAGTAATAATACCCTAAACTTTCTTTAGGATATCCCACAAATCTGCACTTGTCAGATTTTGTCCCAAACTTATCTTTGAAACCTTTTCACATAAGTTGGACAACCCCTTATCTTAACATACTTAAGAATAGGAATCCTCCCTATCCATAACCTTTATGGAGTATTGGGGCCAGATTTTTGAGGTTGCCTTATTTTGTAGATATGCAGCCGTTTCTAGGGCATAACCCCAGATGGATACTAGAATGTCGGTAAAAATCATTATGGACTGCACCATGTCCAACAAGGTACAATTTCTCCTTTTAGATACACCAATCAATTATTGCGTATCATGAGGTTTCCATTATGAGAAAATACCATTTTGAGATGATCTAGAAACTCATTGCTCAAGTATTCTTTCTCTCGATCTGATCAAAGAATCTTAATACTTTGTCAATTTGTTTCACTTCTGAATTCTTTGAACATTTCAAATGATTCAAGACTTGTTATTTCATCAAATACACACATTCAACTCTTTGAATGACCATCTCCTTTTTCTTTTATTAGTTTGTTCAATTTGTAAAATATTTTTCATGTAAGTCAAGTTTACAAAGTCTATCAAGTGATCTTTCAGTTTCAAACAAAACATTATCATTATAAATAGAACAACAATTGTTCTTAAATATAATACCAAAACCTTCCTTGTCCAACAACTGAAGTAATAATGTTTCTAAAGAGAACTGGAACATAATAACAACTTATTAACTTAATAGACTTGCCCGTAGGCACTGCTAAACAATAAGTTCCTATGGTTAATGTAGCAACCTTTGCTCCATTACAACACATAAGATTACTACTTTGTTTAGCTTTCTACTTCTGCTTAGTCTCTGCATTGGATTGTATACGTGAGAACTACGGCCGGTATCCAATACCCAAGTAGAACCTTGACTTATAGAAAAATTTATTTTTTTAATCATGAACAAATCTATATCTGTAACCGAAGCTTCATTAAGCTTCTTCTGGTTAGCCTCTGTAAGATTCTCCTTGCAGTTTTCCTTTCCAGTATCCAGGCTTATTGCAGTGGAAGCAAACTCCTTTGCTATCTGCATCAGTCTTGTTCTTATTATCCTTTGTTTTTGCCTTTCCATTTACCTTCTTGAATTGTTCTTCTTTTAAGAAGATCCTTTGGCCCTCTTCCGCTTCCTGGAAGAAACATCTACCAGTAAAGATTTGGTCTTTCTTGGTTGGAAAAGTGACTCTTACAGTTTTCAAACATGTTTTAAGCAACTCAGGCAGGCTGGACATATAGCTTGTTCATGTGAAAATTCACAACAATTTATGAGAAAAGAGTCTGGAAGTGATTGCAAGATCAAATCTTGGATCAACTCTCCATCCATTAAAACCCAGTTGTCCCAATTGTTCCAATCAGATTGATCATTTTAGGACATATATCTGTACTGTAGTGCCATCGGTCATTCTAGATCGGAAGAGCTCCTTAGATATCTGATATCTAATAGTCCTACTTTCCTCACCCTTCAACTCCTTGAAGGTGCAGGAGTATAGTAGGAGCATCCATAGTTTCATGCTGACGCTGAAGCTCGTTACTCATGGATGCGAGCATGATGCATTGAGCCAACTGTGCATCATCTTGCCACTTTCTAAAAGTAGCAATCTCTTCCTCTGAGGCATTGTCTGCAACCATTGCATGGATAGGCATATTAAGGACATAAGATAGCTTTTCAGCCTTGAGAACTATTCTCAAATTCTTTAAACCAGACCTTTTAATACGGTCCGATTAATTAGCATCTAATATGCTCCACAGTGATAGTGAATTTAGACATTGTAAAATTCTATAAATGAATTTGTAATTTAACAACATTTTAGCATACATTCATTTATTGATTAATTACCAAAATAAATTAGGTCTTTATTTTAAATTGGTATCTCCCACTATTTTCATCAAACTATATTACCCTCAATATACAGTTCGGCAAATCTAATTAAAGATTTGCTAGTGAGAATAAGGATCCCATTTCAAATGTATATAGCCTTGTGTGACACAACAAACGATATATAAATAAATAGGTAGACAACTTTTGTCAATTACATCACTATGTAACTCCTTTCTAATTTGCCTCTTAGATTATTTTGATCAAGTGTGACACATCCGAATCAAAATTATCCAAGTTAAGTCCAACCTAGCACTTCCATATATTCGAAAGAAAAACACTGTCCTTGTGTGACACAACAAAACAGCATCGTTCAGTCTATGTATAAGCATCAAATGTGATAAAGCAACATCTTAAATATTTAATACTTGCCTTGTGTGACACAACAAACTCATATTAAATATTTTAATACTCTTATTGCTTTACCATGCTAGAAGGGCGACGTTCGATATTCCAAATATCTTTGAACGCTTAGGACTTAATATTATTGCTTTGAGGGGTTTGTTATTATTTGTCTCATCTTGTTTAGCGCGCATGCACATATATATATAAAATACGCGTCATATTATTTTAACATGCGAAGCATGTTTGTATAATATATAATATATACATAGCAAGCATGCACATATAGAATACTATATTCTACCCGGATTGATTATGGACTTTTATTCTAGTTTAGTTCACTAGAGCCACCAAGTGAACCAAAAGGTCAAACCTAGGGTGCAAGAATTAAATTTAAATATAACTATTACATTTAAACCCGGGCTCCATTAACAAACGGGTCTTCAAAGCGCTCCTTGCTCCTTTGTCTTCAATTCTTCAAAATTAATTCTAACTAATCCTATTACAAAAACTATTTACAATAAATAGAAACCTTGATCAGCAGTCAAGGGGAAGTACATAGGAGGGAGATATAATTTACATTAAGAAAAAATTAGAGAAGACGAGGTACGCAGACCCCATTTATAAAAACCCATACATTCAAGCATCCACTAAAATAAATCCAATCACACATTGGTCAATAGTCCATAATCAATCCCTATTTATTATCATACATATCTCTATATGTATCAATAAATAACATTCATCCCATGAATAATAAAACCATTCCATATATGCATTGATATCATTTAATGGGCAATATTAGTTAGTATAAAATTCAATTTCAACTCCAATTAGTTATCATGGAATCCAATTTCAATTAAAATAAACTTCTTTATTTTAATCATATTCCAAATCAAAATAAACTCTTTTATTTTAATTTATTCAATTTTTTTTTTGAATAAAAATAAACTCCTTTATTTTTAATCAAATTCCAAATCAAAATAAACTCCTTTATTTTAATTAATATGGAAACCAATTTCAAGTTTAAAATAAACACCTTTATTTTTAACTTAAAATTGTTGGAAAATAAAATATGTTGAATCCTATTCCTTATCAAAATAAACATCTTTATTTTTTAAGGAAACATGGAATCCTATTCCATATGTGAATAAACTCCTTTATTCTAGGAAACATGGAATCCTATTCCATATGTGAATAAACTCCTTTATTCTAGGAAATATGGAATCCTATTCCATATGTGAATAAACTCCTTTATTCTAGGAAACATGGAATCCTATTCCATATATGAATAAACTCCTTTATTCTAGTTAACGTAGAATCCAATTCCAAGTTCAAATAAAACTTTTAATTTTAATTATATTCCAATTCAAAATAAACCTTTTATCTTAATTGAAAATAAATAAAATCAAAATAAATAAATAAAAAAATAAATAAAATAATTTTACACAAACAATTATGCCCAATTAAATTGTTCTTAACACATATCAATGTATATACAGAATCAAAACAATTAATAATTCGCATAAAGTTTGGCTCTAATACCACTGTTAGGTTTGTACATAGCGCGAATATGCAATCAAATTACATAAATAGTGCGGAAGCGCGATAAAATCAGATTTTAAAATTTTATACAAACCATCACCATGATCTTTCTTTATGCCCAATTATTAAATAAACGACAGAGATGGAGAATAAGAATTAGACCCTTGTAGAATTCTAGCTTCCTCAGGTACACGTTCACCTCCAATTCCTTCACGTTCTCCTTGAATTCCACCGATTTAAATTCCTTCCTTTGATCAACGTTAGCCACCCAAGTGTTTGGCCTCTAGAGGTGATCCACCAAGGAATAATACTTGTTCAAGAAGATGGGTGTTGGCAAAACCCTAGTTTCTATCTCTATAGAAATTGTAAGTACTCTCTACAATTCTTATGCAAGAGTGTGTAACCTCCAATCTATGATAAGACTTCTCTTATTTATAGATGTAGGAAAACCCTTTCCTAAACTATTTAGGATTAGGGTTTCTATTCTAATTAAACTCCTTTAATTAAATTAAACTCCTAATCCAATTAGGAATTAATGTGAGAGTACTTCTATTAATTAATTTTCAATCCCTATTAGGAATTAAATAATAGTAATAGTAATAATAATAATAAGACTCCTCTTATTAATTTATATTTAATATTTCTAAAATATTAAATAATAAATATTAAGCTATTTAATTTATTCTATCTCCATAGACTAAATTAAATACACTTAACTTATTATTACAATTATGCCATTTACTTCTTAAATAAATATTTTCCTTTTGCGGTGTGACCCTTTAGGTTCTCCATATTAAACCGGTTGTGAATAAATCAATTAGAACAATTCTAATCTTATTTTAAATAAATAAATTAAACTATTTAATTCATTTTAAAATAAATAATATTTATTCTACAATAAGGGTAAGCCCCCTTAGCGATCAACGACTTTCCAGATTAATATAGATTTCCAACATTAATCATAAAAGAACCTTTCAGTGCATAGTTTACCGTACAATTCAATCCTTCTACCATACAATGTCCCAATTAAATATAAGACATGGAATTACTGTCAAGTCTTATTTTATTTAATTATATGTATTTCGATTCTGAAATGCACAACTCTGATTAATGCAAAATTAGAAACTCCTTTCTAATTTCATTCTGCTTTGGCCAAAGACTTCTGAGTCGTCATTTAATCGAATCACATAGGACATTCACTCCTTTTACTAGAAGTGTTAGATTCTTTGTTGATCATTCACCTATCTCCATGTATAACTTATTATACCCAATCATACCCTTTGATATACCCTAAAGGTCTTTAAGGGACATGTCAAAGGTATAACTCATCATACACAAGATACTATGATGATCTCAAGTCCAAGGATCACTTGTACTACTATCACTAGAGGAATTCCTATTGACAGGCGAATAAAACTCCATTAGGTATTCCTTAGCGAGCCACGTTCAGTGAACTTATTCTCTAAATAAGCACCTACATACTTGCTTTAGTGTCTCCACACAAATGATTATGAGATCAATCATCCTCTTCACAAGAGCAAGCAACGTATGTACTAATCTATCCGGATTCACTAATCCCCTTTTTAGTAATCCAACGATTAGGAACGATTTTTAGTTTGTGAGCTATCTTGAAATTTAGATCTCATTAGCATGATCACCATCATGATTCTAAAAGCATTGCTCAAAACTATGGGTTTATCACATTTAATATAACAGCACTATGTAGATAAAGTAAAAATGCCTTTAATAGACGAATAAGATTACAAAGTATTATGCTACATCATATCAAATATGATTGGCTTGTGTGCATACTACTTTCAATCTCCCACTTGCACTAAAGCCAATCGTCATGGTATCTAATACTCTTCTTCTCTAAGTGACGATCATCCTGCTGTTTGGATAAAGCTTCAGTAGATGGATTATGCAATGTTGTTCTTGAGAGTCCACTATCTCTATAGTGACTTCTTCTCTTTCAATGATTCTACTAATCAAATGAAAGTGCCGCAACACATGTTTGAATCCAAGATGAGACTTAGGAACTATTCCTAGTTCTGTGATGAACTTTTCATCCAAACAATCAACTTGCAGCTTCATTTACAGCTATATACTTTGTCTTTGTCACTAAAACCAGCAACTCTTTGCTGTTTGGAACCTTTCTAATTCACTGCACCACCTTTCAAGGTAACGATTTGCCTTAAAGTGGATTTGTTATCGTCTTGGTCAGTCTGAAAAAACTTGAGTCTGTTTAGCCCTCTAGTTTTAATTCAAACCTACCATGACTTATGATTTACATCTTCAATACCGGTTAAGTACTTAAAGATGTTTATCACTGTCTTACAGTGATCTTCTCCAGAATATGATCTGATCAACATCAAGCCCGGTATATTCATTGCATACATGATAGTAACTCATGTGATCTTTCTTTCAATTTGGGGACAATTTTAGAGAGGATACACTCCATGGCTCATCATCATGAGACCTCTCTTGGGAGTTTGCCATGCTAAACGCCTTTAGCATCAAATGAATATACGTTCCTTGGGCTCAAGCCGAACATCCTTTTAAATCTATCTATATAGACTTATATCCCCAATTTATAGGATGCTCCTCCCAAGTCATTCATGGAGGAATGTTTAGACAATTTTATCTTTACTGATTGTAGCATTGGTGTGTTATTCCTTGTCAGTAGTATATCAAACATATAATAACCAAGAATGTCACAGCGCTCCCACTGACCCTTTTGTATACACTAGGTTCATTTCCCGTTTTTGATAAAATCAAACTCTTTTGATTGTCTCATCAAAATGAATGTTCCATCTTTGAGAAGCTTGCTTCAATCCATCAATGGATCATTGTAGCTTAAAACACGATTTGCTTCAACCTTTGAAACAAATTCCTCTGGCTGTATCATACATATATTCTCCTCAAGTTTTCATTGAGGAAGGACGTCTCCACATCCATTTTGTCAGATTTTGTAATAAGCTGCAATCGCAAGTAAAATCCAAATGGACTTGAGCATTACCCGGTAATAAGGTTTTATCACAGTCAACTCCTTGACTTGAAAAACCTTTTAAACAGGTCTGGTCTTATAGGTCTCTACCTTGCCATTTGCCCCAGTCTTTCTCTTAAAAGACCCATATTCACACTCTAAGCTCTAAGCCCTTATGTGGAGTAACCAGAGTCTATACTTGGTTCTCATACATGGAGTCCATTTCGGATTTCATGGCCATCTACCATTTCTCTGAGTATCTTATACTCATAGCCTTATCGTATATAACTGGATCATCATCCTCTATGATGCGTACCTCATCATCATCCTCTATGATGAATCCATACCTCCCAGGTATCTTTGGTACTCTTCCAGATTTACGATTCGGTTGTGGTACAATAGGTCTATCTATAGGTTCCTCGGTTCGACTTAAAGTGCTTTGTGGTTCTTGAACTCCTTCAAGATCTATTCCTCCCACTAGCTTCTTCAATGATAAAAACCTTTATCTAAGAAGGTAGCGTGTAGGATTATAGTAATAATACCCTAAACTTTCTTTAGGATATCCCACAAATCTGCACTTGTTCAAGATTTTGTCCCAAAACTTAATCTTTGAAACCTTTTCACATAAGTTGGACAACCCCTTATCTTAACATACTTAAGAATAGGAATCCTCCCTATCCATAACCTTTATGGAGTATTGGGGCCAGATTTTTGAGGTTAGCCTTATTTTGTAGATATGCAAGCCGTTTCTTCTAGGGCATAACCCCAGATGGATACTAGAATGTCGGGTAAAAATCATTATGGACTGCAACCATGTCCAACAAGGTACAATTTCTCCTTTTAGATACCAACCAATCCAATTATTTGCGTATCATGAGGTTTCCATTATGAGAAAATACCATTTTGAGATGATCTAGAAACTCATTGCTCAAGTATTCTTTCTTCGATCTGATCAAAGAATCTTAATACTTTGTCAATTTTGTTTCACTTCTGAATTCTTTGAACATTTCAAATGATTCAGACTTTGTATTTCATCAATACACACATTCAACTCTTTGAATGACCATCTCCTTTTTCTTTTATTAGTTTGTCAATTTGTAAAATATTTTTTCATGTAAGTCAAGTTTACAAAGTCTATCAAGTGATCTTTCAGTTTCAAACAAAACATTATCATTATAAATAGAACAACAATTGTTTCTTAAATATAATACCAAAACCTTCCTTGTCCAAACAACTGAAGTAATAATGTTTCTAAAGAGAACTGGAACATAATAACAACTTATTAACTTAATAGACTTGCACCGTAGGCACTACTGCTAAACAATAAGTTCCTATGGTTAATGTAGCAACCTTTGCTCCATTACAACACATAAGATTACTACTTTGTTTAGCTTTTCTTTCTACTTCTGCTTAGTCTCTGCATTGGATTGTATATGTGAGAACTACGGCCGGTATCCAATACCCAAGTAGAACCTTGACTTATAGAAAAATTTATTTTTAATCATGAACAAATCTTATATCTGTAACCGTAGCTTCATTAAGCTTCTTCTGGTTAGCCTCTGTCCATTCTCCTTACAGTTTTCCTTATCCAGTTTATCCAGGGCTTATTGCATGTGGAAGCCAAACTCCTTTGCTATATGCATCAGTCTTGTTCTTATTATCCTTTGTTTTTGCCTTTCCATTTACCTTCTTGAATTGTTCTTCTTTTAAGGAAGATCCTTTGGTCTTCTTTCACCTTCCCTGGAAGAAACATTCTACCAGTAAGATTTTGGTCTTTCTTGGTTGGAAAGTGACTCTTAACAGTTTTTCAACATGTTTAAGCAACTCAGGCTGGCTGACATATAGCTTGTTCATGTGAAAATTCACAACAATTTATGAAGAAAAGAGTCTGGAAGTGATTGCAAGATCAAAATCTTGGATCAACTCTCCATCCATTAAAACCCAGTTGTCCCAATTGTTCCAATCAGATTGATCATTTTGAGGACATATCTCGTACTGTAGTGCCATCGGTCATTCTAGATCGGAAGAGCTCCTTAGATTATCTGATATCTAATAGTCCTACTTTCCTCACCCTTCAACTCCTTGAAGGTGCAGGAGTATAGTAGGAGCATCCATAGTTTCATGCTGACGCTGAAGCTCGTTACTCATGGATGCGAGCATGATGCATTGAGCCAACTGTGCATCATCTTGCCACTTTCTAAAAAGTAGCAATCTCTTCCTCTGAGGCATTGTCTGCAACCATTGCATGGATAGGCATATTAAGGACATAAGATAGCTTTTCAGCCTTGAGAACTATTCTCAAATTCTTTAACCAGACCTTTTAATACGTCGATTAATTAGCATCTAATATGCTCCACAGTGATAGTGAATTAGACATTGTAAAATTCTATAAATGAATTTTGTAATTTCAACAAACATTTTAGCATACATTCATTTTATTGATTAATTACTCAAAATAAATTAGGTCTTTTATTTTTAAATTGGGTATCTCCCACTATTTTCATTTCAAACTATTATTACCCTCAATATACAGGTTCGGCAAATCTAATTAAAGATTTTGCTTAGTGAGAATAAGGATCCACATTTCAAAATGTATATAGCCTTGTGTGACACAACAAAACGATATAATAAATAAATAGGTAGACAACTTTTGTCAATTACAATCACTGATGTAACCTCCCTTTCTAATTTGCCTCTTAGATTATTTTTGAATCAAGTGTGACAAATCCCGAATCAAAATTTTATCCAAAAGTTAAGTCCCAACCTAGGCCACTTCCATATATTCGAAAGAAAAACACTGTCCTTGTGTTGGACACAACAAAACAGCATCGTTCAGTCTATGGTATACAGCATCAAATGTGATAAAAAGCAAACATCTTAAATATTTAATACTTGCCTTGGTGTGACACAACATACTCATCTTAAATATTTTAAAATACTCTACTTGCCTTTAACCATGCAAGAAGGCGACGTTCGATAAGTCCAAATCTCTTTGAACAGCTTAGGACTTAATATTATATGCTTTGAGGGGTTTGTTATTAATTTTGTCTCATCTTGTTTTAGCGCGGCATAGCCACATCATACTATATAAACATGAACGCGTCAAATATTATTTTAACATGATGCGCGACAGCATGTTGTAATAATATATAATATAATCATAAGCAAGCATGCACATATAGAATATACGATATTCTACCCCAGAAGATTATGGACTTTTATTCTAGTTTAGTTTTACTCTAGAGCCAACCAAGTGAACAAAAAGGTCATACCCTAGGGTTGGCAAGAATTAAAATTTAAAATATAACTATTTACATTTTAAACCCGGGGGCTCCATTACAAACGGGTCTTCAATTCAGCGCTCCTTGCTCCTTTGGTCTTCAATTCTTCAAAATTAATTCTATCATGTCCTATTACAAAAAACTAATTACAATAAATAGAAAACCTTGATCAGACAGTCAAGGGGAAGTACATAGGAGGGATATATTAATTACATTAAGAAAAAATTAGAGAAGCCCGAGCGTACGCAGACACCCATTTATTAAAAACCCATACATTCAAGCACTCCACTAAAATAATCCACTCACAAAACATTGGTCCAATAGGTCCATAATCACATCCCATTTTAATATCAATACATATCACTATAGGTCATCAAATAAATAACATTCATACCCATGAATAATAAAACCATTCCATATATGCATTGATATCATTTAATGGGCAATTATTAGTTAGTATAAATATTCAATTTCAAACTCCAATTAGGTTATCATGGAATCCAATTTCTAATTAAAATGAACTTCTTTATTTTATATCATATTCCAAATCAATAATAAACTCTTTTATTTTAATTTTATTCAATTTTTATTTTTGAAATTAAAAAATAAACTCCTTTATTTTTAATCAAATTCCAAATCGGAAATAAACCTCCTTTATTGTAATTAATAATGGAAACCAATTTCAAGTTTAAAAATAAACAACCTTTATGTCTTTAACTTCAAATTGTTGGAAAATTAAAATATGTTGAATCCTATTCCTTATCAAAATAAACATCTTTATTTTTTAAGGGAAACATGGAATCCTATTCCCATATGGGAATAAACTCCTTATTTTTTTAATATTCTAGGAAACATGGAATCCTATACCATATGTGGAATAAAACTCCTTTATTTCTAGGAAATATGGAATCCTATTCCATATGTGAATAAAACTCCTTTATTTCTAGGAAACATGGAATCCTATTCCATAGATGAATAAACTCCTTTATTTCTAGTTAACGTAGATAGGAATCCAATTTCCAAGTTCAAATAAAACTTTTAATTTTAAATTATATTCCAATTCAAAATAAACCTTTTATCTTAAATTGAAAAT